>VTFQ01000001.1:65136645-65726645 GCA_036281575.1 Ancherythroculter nigrocauda | reverse complement strand
AAAACTTCTCGGTTAACATCATGTTGTCTTCAATTACGTGTCAAATGTCTCTGAAATCACACTATTTACACTTGTACATATATTAATTATAAAAAAATATTGAATAAAGAGATCGATAAACAAATGTTATAGCCAGTCAGTAAAATGAAATGACCGTTAATTTTTAAATTACGCGAGTGCGCGTCTCTCTGTGGAAGACAGAAGCGCGTGCTGGAGAAGCGCGTGATCAGAGGCGCGCAGTAAAAAAGATAACACTTCTGCAATAGTTTGGTTAATGAAATCTAAAAATAAAAATAACCTGCAGGGAACGTTCTGGGAAGGTTCTCTTTAGGTTGCAAAAAAGAACAAAAAATAACCTGCAGGGAACGTTCTGGGAAGGTTCTCTTTAGGTTACAAAAAAGAACAAAAAAATAACCTGCAGGGAACGTTCTGGGAAGGTTCTCTTTAGGTTACAAAAAAAAGAACCAAAAAGTAACCTGCAGGGAACGTTCTGGGAAGGTTCTCTTTAGGTTGCCAAAAAGAACCAAAAATAACCTGCAGGGAACGTTCCCAGAACGTTCTCTTTAGGTTATAAAAATAAATCCCAAAAATAACCTGCAGGGAACGTTCCCAGAACGTTCTCATTAGGTAGCAAAAAAAGAACCAATAGAGAACGTTCCCAGAACGTTCTTATTTGGTTCCCCAAAAAAATAACCAAACGGGAACCATATGGGAACGTTAGGGGAACGTTTGGGGAACGTTTGTGTTTGCTGGGTTGTTTTTTTTTTTTTTTTTTTTTTTTGTTTTTTGGTGGTACACGATAACTTGTTTAAGAATAACTACTTGTTTAAGAATTTAGAATATATAATCTTTTAAGGCAATAGATTTAGGCCCCGTCCACACGGAGACGCGTTTCAGTGAAACCGCACAAATTTTTTATCGGATAGGCGTTTCGTCCACACGGATCCGGCGTTTTCGAACGGTGAAACCGCTATTTTTTGAAACCGGGTCCCAGAGTGGATAAATTTGAAAACGCCGTCTTTGCGTTATCGTGTGGACGGGGCAATCCGTATATTTTCTGAAACGATGATGTCATCACCCCACGTGTCAACCGTAGTCAGACGCGCTAACGCCACAAAACAGCAGAAACAACAGCAATAGCAAACACTACATGCTTGTGTTCGTAGCTACTGAGCCAAAATAAAGCGATATTTCAACAACGCTGTACTGTTCATTCAAACCGCCACCGGCGGGAGGGTCAAAGTAAATGACTAGTTGTGGCAACCAATCGGAATCCTCTCAAGTGAGGACCTCTACATTCCGATTGGTTGCCGCCGAACCGCGTCATAGCTCATTAACATAAAGTTGACTTGATTTCAACTCTCCTCGACGCTCTCACCGTCCTAGACGCGCCGCGCCGTCATTGAAAATGAATGACTACCTGTCACTTTGACGCTCTCGCCGCTGGCGGTGTGAACACACAGCTTTGCTATAGTTATTCAGCGCGCAAGGTTAATGCGCATGCTCCAAGTCTCCTTCGCTGCTTTAAGTGCATTTCTGTGACAGAATTACAGCGCCACATAATGGTCTGGCATCTATACTACATCGTTTTGAGCCGTTTCACTGGTTTCGTGTGGACGCAGATATTTCTTGACACGGCGCCGTGTGGACGGGATTTTTTTTTAGAACGAGGGAAAAAAAAGATCGGATTGGGGTAAGCTCCGGCTTCGTGTGGACGGGGCCTCAAAAAAGAGAGAAAAAGTTAGCATTGCCCTAAGCATGCAATGAGGAGCCATCAATGGTCTAGCTGTAATTATATCCTTATTGTAACAAATGCTATGGTTAAACAATTACAATAACTACTTTTTCATAAGGCTGAGGCCAAGTAGTTAGAATCATGGATCTTCTTGAATTATTGATTAAACATTAGTTTCCCAGATAGCAAACAGACGTCGATTCAACGTTTATTTTTGGTTGTAAAGATCAGTATCAGTCGCCGATCAAATTTCAATGTTGATTCAACGTTCACTATTTGATCGGAACATCAGAACGTTATTACGTCGAAAATATGACATTGATTCAATGTCGAAATGAGGTTGTTTCATCAACTGATAGCTACGCCGACGCATATGATCGAAATCACTACGTCTAATATATGTTGAAACTTGGTTAGAGGAATCGGACATTGCGTGCACTATAAATCCCTTTTCGGACGGAATAGGACGTGCATGTCTTTTGTCTTATTTACTGATATAATTTTAATTCATTATAAAAACCCTATTTAAGTGAATTAAACAAGTTTATAGAAGTGGCTATTTATAATAAATCCACATAACTGAGCAGCGAAATCTAGCAGACTCTTCTGACACTGATAAAATGAGCAGTCCTCAAAGTTTCCGTGATTTTTTTTTTTTTTTTTTTTTTTTTTGTCCGATGCCATCCATTTTAATATTAAATGAAAGCATAGCCTACCGAAGATTGCTCAAACGGTATCGCAGGCAGGTCATAAAACACACGAGAAGGAGCGTTAATGAAAACCATAAATGCAACATACTGTATGAGAAACATTGTTAATATTATGAAGACTTAGATGCAAAAGCCTCTAAGTGCCGTCTGAAATTTTCTTCTAAAATGAGCATTTTTTATCAAGCTCGTAGGTTCAGTAATTTCACTTGAATGGCAATTAATAGGTCCTTTTCATTGCCATTAAAGTGAAATAACTGAACATAAACATATAAGCTTCATAAAAATGCTCATTTTATAAGAATTTCAGATGGCACTTAGAGGCTTTTGCATCTGAATTCTTCATATATATGTGTGTGTGTGTATTTATAAATTTTTATATATATATATATATATATATATATATATATATATATATATATATATATATATATATATAGGCCTACTGTTTATATTTTAAAAATGCATAGAACATAAAGCTTAAAAATTGATCTTCATGTTACATGTATAAATAGGCCTGTGTACATATGTAAAATATATATTTAAAAAATATAACCTATTCATGAATCATGTTATGTATAGTTTTTAACAAGAGACAATATTGTGAAACAACGAATGTGAAATGACTGAGTGTACACAAAGCAACACGCGCACACACACACACACACACACACACACACACACACACACACACACACACACACACACACTGATTCCTGGATGCTACTGTATATGCACACAATCACATATTTATCAAAACCAGCAAGTACACACATAATTCACCCACTCGACCAACAAAAACAATCAAAATATTTTTTGAGACTCCATCCTATCTTACATTTTTTTTTCATTCTGATTGTCATTGCTCATTGTTTCAGTATGTGTTATAATCAAAATCTTCAACGCTGGTTCACATACTGTGTTTGAACTCCATCTCATAATACTGTATGGTTAAATTTTTTTTTGTTGTTGTTGCTTCCTTCCTGTGCTCATTGTAGTGGACATGAAAATAATCTAATATATTATATTATTTTATTTTATTTATTTATTTTTTTACAGTTAAAGAGAATCTGAAAGCACAAAATGGCTTTTTATATATATAACAAAAGTAAAGTGTTGGTATAAAAAATACTCCAAGCACGTTTTCAAAAAATATAAAGAAGTTCTTTTAAAGTTTCACTATCTCATTTTGCACGAATGGGTCGATAGAACTACAAAATGCATTTTAAATTCATGATTTAATAATTATTTAATTATTTTAAATGATGTATTAATTATAGATGTATTTATTTACATAATGTTATAATTATATGTTTGTAAATGCTGCGTGACTGTGGCGTGTTTTAATGCGCGTGCGCGTTGAACGTTCGAATCGCTTTCAAACGCTGGAGCGGATCTGAGTTGCCATGGAAACGGGGAACCGTCAGGCAGCAAGACTCCGTCTCGCTGTTGTTTTCACTGATTTTAGGTAAGTTTAGTCCATAAAATCACACACATAGTATATAAAACTGTTCCTGACACTTTTCTTAAGTGTAATTGACACACTTCTGTTGAATATTTACTTAAAAGAAATGATTTAGTGTCTTTGAAAAAGTCCGTTAGCATCTCAACCGTTTTCAGAAGCGGTTGGCTAACGTTAACTTTGTTTAATGAAAGTTTGGGCTTTTAATCGCGTCTTTATGTGTAGATGAGATGTTTTGATAGTTTTGTAAAGGTTTTGCTGGCAAGTTATCAATGAATGATAGTAAACATATTTATTTATTTAAACTAAAAGTATGCGCTTGCTGTACCGTTAATCGGTGACGTCACTTACATGAGCGCGAAAATGAACTGAAACTATTTCAAACATGTTTTGATCTCTAATGTAATTTCAGGGTCGACAGAAAACCCCCTCTACAACAAAGGGGAAGCTGACAGAGGAGGAGGAAACACAGGTGAACTGAGAAAGCTCATTAAATAATTTAATATGCATTTATTTCACAATATCTAACCTATATCACCATTCATCTGCAGTTTTCTTTTGCAAAATTATTATTATATTTTTAATTTATTAAGAAGTCTTTGACATCCAAATGTAAGTGACACTGTATGTACAATAGTGAATTCTAATACTAAAAATATAAATTCTGTTAACTTAAGAAATTATTTTTTAATATTATGTATATTATTCTTCCCACCTCTGCTCTAGCTTGGTTCCTTGTAATAAACCTGTAATAAATATTGTTGGCTCTGTGACAAATTGCACGTTATGTTCCTAGATCCTTCTATGCAGATGGCCTCCTGCACCCCAGCAGAACTGAGCGACCTCCTGTCAAAGGCCATGAACCAGATGACTATAGTAAGCAAAACCTCAATCATTCAGTACACTACTGTTGAAAAGTTGTGGGTCTGTAAGGTTTTTATCTGTTTTTGAAAGAAGTCTCACATTCCTTGAAAGGCCTGTAGGCTAAATAATCAGCTAAAAGAGGTAACATACGTGACAAGTATAATGTTATAATGCTTGTAGTTATAATTATTTATTTAACTATTATGATAACAGGATATCATGGTCGTTAATTTATTTTATTGTATTTCTCTAGGTCTGTTTTGAGTTATGTTTTTTAAGTGAAGAGACGCCATACTGTTCCACTCAAAGGTATTTATTTATTTGTATATGTGCATGTATTTTTTACTGATAAATTCTTAAATACTCTTTACTTATAAATGCTGATTGTGGTTCAGGGGGTCGACAACTTTAGGCATGTAAGTTATTTTTCTCAGAAATTTGGCCAGCTTACTCATTGCTCATACTCTTAGCCTGTAATATGTTTGAATTTATATCAGGGGGTAAAGATATCATTAGAGTTCTTACAGTTATGGCTGTACTCTTGTTACCAGATGAGATGTAATCTCTAGCGTTTGGAGCTGTGATTCTTCAGGACAAGATGCCATTCACACTTGATACATGAAGATGGTGAGTTTCACAATAGCTGCACAGTCACACATCAAGAGACTGACTCAAGCTTTCATCCTTATGAACTTACACATATATATAGGGATGGGTACCGAAATCTGGTATTAAACAGGCCCCGGGGCTAGATTATGAAAGACCAGAGTATCGATAAGCTTGAACATTATCGGTTCTGCCGTCGGTACTGGAGAAATTACACGCACTATTAATTATTGCTATATAGATGTTAGGGCTGGGGGAAAAAAATCGATTCACCTAACTATCACAATTTGTTTACGATTTAAGTCCTTGCCTATAGACGAGGTGGACAGAAGTTACCCACTCTTGTGTCGTTATCAATGCTTGTCACATGGCGTAAACCAGTCCTGCTGTTAATGAGCAGAATTACTGAAGGAAAGAAACAACAACAACAGAATAAGAGAAAAACTTCCAGCCACAGCCTTAGATGAAATCAACCAAAGATAAAAGAAGACCTTAAAGCAGGGGTCTCAAACACAAATTGGCGGGGGGCCGTTTCTGTGATTGACACCTCATAGGAGGGCCATATTAACATTCAAGCGCAAGAAAGCACAACATTTCAGAAAATTTACTTTCCTTTGCATTATTTCTCATTTACTTTCATTAGGCCTACTAAAATGTTTTTATACCTATACTATAAATATTTTATTTACCATACTAAATGTAATCTGCAGTGTCTCTCTCATTGTTACAGAGTGTAATATAATTATATAATACTATTACTAATATAATACTACTAATATAGCCTACTAATATAATACTATTAATTGCAATAGTCTGGTGCAACTTCTCACATCCAACAAGGTGCATGGAATAAAAAAATGTGTAATTTAGGAACAAAACCAGCAAAACTTGTGGCGTGGAGGGGTCAGAAATAAACAAAAAACTGGAGCTATATATCAACTTTATTTTGTCAAAACATAAAAATCTCTCATTGTTACATACATTATTAGTTTTTAACATTTAGTGGAAGTATTTTCTCTTACTTTATGTTAGCTTAAATAACATTAAAATCTTGCACTGAACAACACTGTACTGAACAAATACAATCCCTGAATACGTTTGTACACTCTTCTGCATCGGACGCGTTTCGGTGGTTTTAAATCGACGCTCCTGACTTAAAGTCGAGTGCTTTTACTGTGATTTAGGCAAGCGCGCTCATAATAGAATCGACGCGGTTGAGAGCGCGGCTCATGGTTGCATAGCAATGACAGACGCCACTGGAGCGAAAGCGCATTGGAAAGGAGAATGCGGTATGTGAATGCCCCCATAGAACGGCGACTTTTTCTTTGCATATCAGTCAGGTTGCAACTAGGGAATAATAATTATTTAGCGGGCCGGATTATGTTTTATTTTTGAGATTAGTTGCGGGCCGGGTAGAGGGGGAGGACGGGCCGTAATTGGCCCGTGGGCCGGCAGTTTGAGACCACTGCCTTAAAGGGTTAGTTCACCCAAAAATGAAAATTATCCCATGATTTACTCACCCTCAAGCCATCAAGCCTAGGTGTATATGACTTTCTTCTTTCTGATGAACACAATCGGAGATATATTTAAAAATGTCCTGCACTACAAAAAAAATTTCTTACTTAGTATTTTTGTATTGTTTATATTCCAAATATCTAGAAATTGTTAAATCAAGATGCCTTTTCTAGATAATTAAAATTACATAAAATATTTCTTGTTTTCTGGGGGAAAAAAATAAAATAAAAAAACACTTTGCTTAAAACAAGCAAAATTATCTGCATATGGCATAAGAAAAATCTTGTTTCTGTTTGAAATCCCAAGATGAAAAATCAAAAATCTAAAATCTGTTACAGTTGCCGATGGATATTGCCACGCCTATCGTGGGCAGCCTATAACACATCTCGATTGAGACAGACTGCTTCAAAGCTCATGTGTGCTGTGATGTACGGGATATCTGTGATCACATAAACAGTAACATCTCAGCATGTTTAATAATAGAACCCGTTATAATCTGTGATATTGTCTACACTGGATGAGGAGTGACGCAACACAACAAATTCCTGACAGTAAGCGGGTTCCCCGTTCTATTTTTGACGTAGACCAAGTGCTTTGCAACAGTCGGTCAGCTTTTAGCTGTTGAGGCGCGACACAAGAAAAGTGTTAGTTGTTGTGTAGAGTTGTTTAATCCTCCTCTGCTGAGATCTTGAGAGATTTAATGTCTTTTATCTTCAGTTGATTTCATCTATAAAGCAATGTTAATTATGTTCGTAATTTGTATATAATAAAAAGAACCGATAAGAAAACCGTTGAAGTACCCGATCAATAAGTAACAGTAGCAATACCGTTAGAACTGTAACGATACTTATCCCTACCCATATGACATACATGTAACTGACATAACTTCTATGAGTCACATGAAATAACTTCTTAAGGCTGTCCTAACCTAATGTAGCTTTACCCAACCACTGCATGGAGGCTGAAAGATGGCTTCCTGAAGATGAAAGGACAATATGGACTTGAGGAGGGGAAACAAAAATAACTCTTTTTCATATTCACTTTTATATGATATGTGAGGACTAGGAGGGGTGTTTTATTCCAACTCTAGTCTTCATACAACATGTGTTTGTCAGGATGGTTGTTATTTTGTAAGATTAGGGAGAGACTGTACCTCTCATTTGTGTGTGATGTGTACTATAATTTTAGAACAGGAGCTTGTACTCCTTTGATTTGATTGAAAAGTTTCAGATGGAGCTGTTTTTTACTTTCTGTTCTCATTATGTTCATGTAAACAGGTCATGGTGAAATTTTTCTAGCATTTATATATACTACTACTATTACTACTATTAATATTGTTCATATTATTAAACAAAATTAACAAGATCTTTTAAAAACATAATATAATGACTTTATTATAAAAGGACCCACTATGAAAATACAGTTTTACAGTGTTATCGGTGTCTTTCACCTTTATTTATTTATTTATTTCCTTTTACTTTACAGCACATCACTGACAGGCTTTTCTGTGTATCACTGATTCAAGGTTTTCACCATCGTATTTATCCAAATGAGGTTTGTAAATACATGGATGTTTCGTATTTTGCATTAATTATTTATCTTATATGAAAATTACAATGTAAAAGAAGATGTCACAAGGTCATTGGTCTTCTCACAAAATGCCAGGTTAAAGGAATATTCAGAGGAGCGAGTTGAAATAATTTCTTTTGGGCATTATCATGCCACAAATATTGTATATTGAGCTAAACAAACTAACCCTGGAATGATAATTTGTGTTACCAGATGAGATACTTTGTAATGGGTATGTATGATGTATGATTTTGACCTGTACTATTTCTATTGCAGGTTCTCAGGGATCCCCAGTTGAAGGCATCAGGACATCAGATGTTGGCCTGGACAGATGTACCAACAGTACACCACAAAGACCTCTGCTTTTAAATGGATGGCTGATTACTACCATGCTTTGTGAGGGTAGTATTATAGCAAAACTGAGCACCTGTGATAGTGGGATTTCTAATTTTAAAGAATAGCCAAACATCAGTAAATTATTATTTATTTATTTTTATTAAAAAAATTAAAGAATTTTTAAAAGTTGCAAACTTTTTTTCTCCAGTTACAAAAACAGCTGTTACACCTTTTCAAATTCTTCATTGGAGGTGCACAAATCCTATTTCACAAATTAAGAAATTCATATGCTCACATTTGAGCCGTGTTCTTTGGACACTGTAACAGTCCTGATATGATGTCACACTTTGCAGCATCTTTTTTATTAACGTGAATTCAAATTTTAACAAACAGTAATATATTCAAAATGTAAAGATATACAATCTGACAATCTGATCTTGTCATTATTAATCAATCAGTAATCAACACTGCACCACCCTGAAATTACATGCACTGTAGAAGTATGGTTTTGGCAAGAAATGAACAGTAGCTAAATATTTATTATGCTACTATTTTACATTCAATATTTTAGTCTATATTAAAGGGATACAAGTCTCTTTTATGGATGATGTTTTTTTTATTACAAACTTTTTTTGTTTTTTGTAGCTAGCACTTAATATTTCTTTAATGTTACCACATGAGAACAGCCAAACAGTGTAGGTGATTCACAAAATCATACACAAAGAAATATGCATGATTGGCCAAATTTTTCTGATCTACAAAAAAAAAAAAGAGCCTATGAGTTTTTGTGATTTGTATTTGCACTAAGTGAAAATAGCACATTTTCTTACACTAGGTGAAAATAGTGATAGATTCTGTTTACACCATGTAATATATCAGTTCTTTGCAATAAGAGTAAACAGATGCTATCTATAGGCCTACTTAATATTGGCAGATACTATTTGCACCTCAGTATTTTTGTACATTAACAGGATGCAATAATGTAGAGTGTAAATGATTGTATTTATTAAAATTATTAAATGGATGCTGTCTTATTGGTAGAATAAAACCCTCCCTACACCTTCTCCTAACTACCCAATAAGCACTTTTAATATTATTAAACACTCATTTGCAGCTTATTTCCTCTTTTAGAACATTATTTTCATTTTTATTGAAAATAAATGCGAGCTTAGCAAAAGGCAGATTTGAACCTGCATCAAAAGCCAGAACTCCCTACTGCTGTGTCACTGAAGACGTTGCCTTCTGTGCTTCTTTTTTAAAACTTGAGTGGCCCAAAAGCTAGTGTAAATAGCGTTTGCCAACAAGGGACGCTATTTGCACTTTATGTAAATAGACACTCTGAAATTTAAAAGGTGTAACTGTTGTGTTGTGTTTTTAAGGAGTTAAGTTTTCAACTCCTAAAACATTTTGATGACTTCACTGAAATATTGTCTACACCTTCCACTGTCAGTTGCTCAGTTTCACTACAATAATGCCAGATAAAATACAGCATGTGCATAATTGAGTCGCTATTCTAACAGCTGGGGGCTATAGACTTATAATAAATGAGCAATATTATAATAAATATATACATTCGCATTTATCCAATTACAGGAGTGAATCCGTTAAATCATTGGGGCACTTCATGAATTGACACTGGTTTACATTTAGATAAAAATGAAATATTTTAATTTTGATATGTCAATAATAATTATAAAATAAATTAAAATATTCATAAACTTTGAAATTAAAAAATTAAAAAATATATTTCATTTTCCATGGTATTGAAATTGTGGGTTACATCTTTGTCACCCTTTTCACCCCTGATGAGTTTACATCCCTGTTGTTACAAGAGCATGGAACTTACATTTTAATTGCAAAGGAAAACCAATTAATCTGCTATATTCTTCTGTCCTCCATTTACAAGGGTAAGATTTCTTTATAAATCATCTACTGGCCCATATGTCTTTATTTTTGTTGAACACAAAAGGAGAGAGTCATATAGTCTCAGTCACCATTAGAAAAGAAGAAGTGATAGTGAATTCTGACTCAGGCTGTCAGTCTCTTGATGTTCTGCCATACATCTCCTTTTGTGCTCCAATAAAAATAACACATTTGGTACAAAAGAGCATGACCAGTTTTATACTTGAGTAAATATTGCTTTTAATTTGTAACTTATTATTTATAATAGCCTATAATTAACTTTTATACCTCTGTGTGTATTTGAGTGTAAACGCCTTTTCTTTGTCATTCTTGTAGAAGATTTGTATGCTCTAACGATGTAGGCTATTTGTAACTGTATTTTGTAAATATTAAAAGCAATGTTAACTGATTGTGATGTGTGATTATTTTGTAAACATGCTTATCTTTTAGTATTAAGTGTTTGAGATTTTTAAAACAAGTAGAAAATGTGTTAATTGTATAGTTATTTCACCCAAATGAAATCAACATCAACGTTGGGTAAGCAAACCAGTTAGATCGATTTCATGTTGAATACGTGTTGATCTACAACGTCGTTTCACTCAACTGAAACCAACATCGTTTCGACGTTAGGTAAGCAAACCAGTTAGATCGATTTTATGTTGAATATGTGTCGATTCTATAACGTCGTTTCAACCATCCGAAAATCAACATCGTTTCAACGTTCGGTAAGCAAACCAATTGCGTCGATTTTCCGTTAGATTTGAATGGAGTGTCTGACGTTGATTCAACATTACCCCGATGAGCAAACTGATGCCGGATCAACGTCGGAGATCAACGTCGTTTCGATGTCACGAGAAACGTCGTTTCTACGTTGATTCTATGTCAGTTTGCTATCTGGGTATTTCCTCATGTGTAAAATGTGTTCTATTAATATGACAGATATGCCCATTAGGAAAAACCTGCATGGCTGTATTCCAAGAATCAACATGTTCGGTATAAGAACATTTTAAGTAAAAATAGCTTGACTTCCCATGGCACTTTGTAAACAAGTAATTGTTACCAATAGGCTGTTACTTTATTGCAGTTGTGTTATCAACCAACTTTGTATGTGTGGACATTTTTGCAAAAATAAAGCAACAAACAAATAAATAAACCTCACGAGGGAGCAAACCCAAACTCCTCGCAACCGAAGGAGACAACCAGTCCCCCATCCTAAACGGAAGTGAACAAAATAGAGTATATCACCCTTTGAAAGTAACTTGATACTTCAAATAAAGATTGCATCAATTACATCATTACACCAGTAGGTGGCGACATATGATTGTTAAAAATGTATTTGTCATTGAATCATTCCAGGGCCGTAACCACCCTAGACATGTCTAGGGTGGTTACGGCCCTGGAATGATAGAAATGGCCAAATCACCCCCCCAAATATTTGAAATTCTTGCACTGCTCTGCTGCACTTCATTACAGCACTCTGCATGTTGTTAGGAGGATGACAAAAATGCTTAAAAGTTACATTTTTAGTCTGGTCTGCCTCAGCGGTCTAAGAATGCTTGTAAATGTCAAAATGATTGAGATGGCTAATCAAATTAAATAGTATTAAAAAGTACTATTTTTCCGGTAAAAAAAACCAACAAAACAAATGCACACAAACATGTCCCTGCTCTTGATATACAACCATTGATGGACATCTTTAATTTTAATGAGGAAAAAAAAAAACTGCGAGGGCAGATTAGAACACGCAACCTTTGATACTGTTAACAAAAGTTCTACTACTAGACCACTAGGGAAATCAAATGTCTATTGCGGATCTATGTATTTATTCACAAAATTGAAGAATCTCTGATCTAACAATATATTGTATTTTGAAACTATCACAGTTCTCCATGTACTATTAAAATTGATTTCTGGACATTGTGATGTTATTTTTTTTCTACAATTGTTATTGTACATATCAAATATAGCATTGTATTAACAGCAATTTCATTCACTGTTTTGTTTCTTTATGCTTTATTTATTTATTTATTTATTTTTTAAAAAATGGTCCCTCCCAATGTTCAAGACATGGTTACGGCCTTGAATCATTCATTACAAAAAAATTGTTTAAAACGTTTCTCTATGAAACAAGTGAGATCTTTATAATTGAGTCATTAAATCATTTATTCAAACCGATTTTTAAAAAATAATAATAATTCATTCAAAATAATTATTGATTTTTGTAAATAGACTGCAGCAACTAACATTAAGTCAGAATCTCTAGTACTCTACTCTGACCTTTCATGTGTCTGCTTGATAATTAAGAAAATATTGTTTGGAGGAAACATGAAATAGGCCTGTTTAATGTTAGCATATTATATAATTATATAATATTTTTTATATTTAAATACATCTGAAAAGTCACTGAAAGTAAAAAAATTCTTCCCATATAGAGTCCCCCCAGTGAATCTCAGCCATTTCCAGCCCTGTATATATGACCTTTGCAGCCTCTGAAACTTCTGTCCGTCATAAAAATTAATTCGGATGGTTCGATTTTCTGCATTTTTCGCATCCGTATCAAATATTTTGAGGGGTTTTTGACAGTTGATCCACCAAATGACGAATATGAACAAACGAATACGACAGTTTCAGACTCAGTCAGGGTGCAAGGACCTTAAACTTTTGAGGCTTGCGCAGCTTCTCGAGGAGAAATCAAACAAATTTTCTAAAGTCTATGAACGCAGCACACACAAATAAACTAAATTGACATACTGCAGTTAAATTTCAAAATGTGGTGTTTTTATATTTATAACATTTGAATACAGTTCAGCAACATACATTACACGACCTGACGACCAATAGAGCTGACCATCACTTAATTGACCATCACCTCGCGATTGAAAATGTGACACTGATATGACAGTTCAACAAACAAGTTAATAATATTAAGTCACTTACATTTTAGACGAAATAATGACTGTTTTGGTCTATTTTAGCAGCGAAAATAGAACCGATGACTCCAAACAAAGATCACAACATAGCGCATCTCACAGCAACACTCAACCGTGTTTTGAATGATTCAGTGTTTTGAACAAATCGTTTGAGTCAAAGATTCAATGACCCATTCACAAACATCTCTCATTTGTGATGAATCGGCCGTTTGAACGAATCGTGAATGAACGACTCAATGACTCGCTTAATAAAACCGCTTATCACCTGCATTTGCGCTCACTATCGACAAACCAATCAAATTTGTTCAAAACTTTTTTTTTTTTAATCAGTCCAAACACATTTTAATTTTTATTCAGGAGTTATGTATCTACAAAACTATAACTTTTTATGACAGTAGTTTAGTGATAAATTTTTTTTGCATTTATTTTTTCCTCCCATCCTGTAGCCACTCGCGCCCCCCCGGGCGCGCCCCACCGGTTGAGAACCACTGGATTAAAGAAACGCCGTATCCTCAGTCACTGTCAAACGAGATAGCTCAGCATAGTTGTTTAAAAAATGACAGCGGCAGCTATGCTTAGCACGCAACCAAACTTTCCGCGCTCAACATTTACAAACCAATCAAATCCGTTAATTTTTTTTTTAAATAAGACCAACAGTTTTTTTTATTTTTATCCAGTAGTTATGTATATACAAAACGATAACTTTTGATAACAGTAGCCTATTGATATAAAACAAAACAAAATCAAGGACTGGTGGTTGGTGGGACGTGGAGTTGTCGACTCGTCCAGGGGTGCGTTTCCCGAAGCGAACTATGGTCGCAAGTTCGGTCGTTACCAATAGAGTTCAATGGGACTTACGACCATGGTTCACCAACAATGCTTTCGGGAAACTCACCCCAGGGCGGGCACTAGTGACTCACAGGGCGGGCCAGGCCCCCCAATGCCCACCCATGGCGCCGGGACTGACAAGTATACAAGTAAACTGATATTAGTATTCTTACTACATAAACTATTCTTAAATCAGGGCTTAAAGTTTTCCGGCACCGTGCCAGATCTCCGGCGTGCGGCATTTGGCTGCAGAAAAAAATATTGTCCTACATTTGTCTTTACTTGCTATCATGCTTCATTTTATTCATACAGTTTGCACTAAGTAATTAATTATATCGTACAATGTTTTAAACATTTAAATAGATATTGAATTGTTGAAAGAGTGAGTGATTAAGTTTTTTTGTTGATAGCAGCCTACTTTTAACAAAGCTGATTTCGCAAGAGAAATGAGGCTATTTGATTTATGAACGCACTGCTCAGAGTTTTCACCCATTTTTGTATTATATCGTCCATCTCGCAAGTTAAACATTTTAAATACATATCAAATAATAGAAAATGTTTATGATGCAGTATTTTATTGATGTATTCGAATAATTTTGACAAGCTCTGATTTCTGAGAGACAAACAGCATTAATTCTTTATTTCTCATTGGTTATTTACAATCACGTTGGCACAGGTGATAACTTCCGTTTTCTTTATTATTTCCTCCATGGGATTGATTGTTAGTTGGTGGAAGGGGCGAGTAGCATGAGCCAACTTTCTGTTGACCGTTTTGTGCTTGTCAAGTCATGTTTTCATGTGCTTAAATAAAACCAAAAGGCAAGATAAATCTTCGTCTTCCTTTGATGTCAAGATGACCAAGTGCGAACGAGTCACGAGCCCACTACTTTGCCTCTATGTGGCGATTGGATGCCGCTAATATTAGTCAACAGAAAACGGCGCTGAGTTTCAAAGATATCCCATTGATGCGCTGCATTGGAACTCAGTTGTGGATTGCAAGAGGAAACGGACACGCGACGCGCAGCACTTGATCCGGTATGTGAATCAGTTTGTTGTTTTGCTGCTTGCTGCTGGTCGATTGGAGATAGCTGGCTGTGCTTGATGTGGAGCGTGGATCTGTTTGTTTGGATAAACTACGAAGTGCGTAGTTAATGTCATATGTGTTACATGCAGTGCTGGGATTTGCACAATTCTTGTGTGTGATTAATTGAATTGCTTTGGAAGTTGTATGTGCTGCTGAGTTTGTTTGATGAAGGGAAATGGACGAAGATGAGGGAGATGCGGTTATGGAGAGCAGAAGGGAGCGTAAGCTCACAGAAAAGGCTTGGGAGTTAAAGATCGAATCGCTACAAAGGGACCGTAAATCCAAAGTGAACAAAATAAAAAATGTGATTTCTTCAATGAAAGAGCTTATGCAAAATGATGAAAATTTTGCTAAGGTTTATTCTTTATTGGAAACACTGAAGCTTTTGAGAGATGATAGCAACGTGTTGCATGAGAGTGTGATTCCTTTACTTCCTGTTGAGGAACAAATAAAGCAAAATGAATGGTATGGCTCAATTTTACGATTCAACAAAGGGTTTACAGAAGATGTGGAGCAATGGTTGTGTGATCTTAAAGTTAAGAGAACTTCTCTGACTCAAACTACAGCAGCAGTGTCTGAACAAAGTAAGGAAGGTCCTCTGTCATCTCATTCTGCAATAGATGGAATACAGTCAATAAACATGGATACTCAAGTGCAAGCTTCTTTAAATGATCCATTGTCTGCTGCTGCAACCTCGGATGCAAATGCAAATTCAAAAACCCAGAATCAAGGTGAGGAATGTAATGCATTGACTTCTGAGCATTTCATGGATGAGATCAAACCAACCGATAGCATCTCAAATGTATACAGCAAAAAATCAAGTAGAAAGAGCTCCTCTTCTGGTTCACGATCTAGTAGATCATCTACATCATCAGCTCGTCTTCAAGATGAAGCTGAAGTGGCGGCTTTATTAGCCAGTCAGCAAATGCTGCAACAGAAGCATGCTGTGGAAGAAGAGGAAGAGCGTTTAAGAAAAAGGAAGGAAAAAATTGATTAATGTGTACAGGTCTGCTGCATCAGAACAAGGTATACGTGTGAAAGCAAGAAAGGAAAACTATGAAATGAGTTCCTCAAATTTGATGGCAGTGACATCAGTTCAAGCTGACATGCATGTTGAATCACAGTCTCTGTCTGTTAACAATTCAACAAGAGGTGCAAGAAACAAGGAGAGTAATTCTCAGCCTCAACCTATCCAACAACCAAGGTCCATAACATCATTACAGTCAACTGCATCAATGAATGGCCAGCTACCCTGCAATCGTAGTAGCGATGCACTTGTTTCAAGACCAGCATTAACTGATGGAGAGCAAGGAAATATAATGAAATCACTATCATGTTGGTTCAGCAGCGCAATACTTCATTACTTCCACATAGGGATATTGTATCTTTTGATGGAGATCCTTTGCAATACCAGTGCTTCATATGATCATTTGAGGAGATTGTGGAAAAAAGGGCAAATGATTATGGTGACTGTTTCTATTTTCTTGAGCAGTATACCCGAGGTCAACCAAGAGAGCTTGTAAGAAGCTGTCAACATATGGCTTCTACACAGGGTTACTTGAAGGCCAAAGCCTTACTTAAGGAACACTTTGGAAACTAAGTCAAAATATCTTCAGCATATATGGATAAAGTGCTCTCTTGGAAGTCCATAAGACCTGAGGATACAAAGGCCTTACAAGATTATTATCTTTTCTCAGAGCTTGTTGTAATGCCATGGAGGACCTTCGTTACATGAAAGAGTTAAACTTGGTTACCAACATGCAAATTATTCTTTCCAAGTTGCCATTCAAGCTCAGAGACAAATGGAGAGCGGTGGCGTGTGATTTGCAGGAAAACCGTAATGAACCAGTAACATTTAAAGACATTGTGAATTTTGTAGAGAAGCTAGTCAAAATTGCTACTGATCCTGTGTTTGGAAACATTGTTGAGGCTCCTCTTGGTGGAGATCGAAGCTTGATTTGTTCTAAGCCTAAGGGAAGTAGTTTCGTTACCACTGTCTCTGTAACAGGAATGGAAGACATTAGGAAAACAAAGAAAGGTGTTTCCTGTCTTTTTTGTGGCAAAGAACATTTCTTGAATTCCTGTAATGTGTTTACCAAAAAAACCCATAATGAAAAGATGGATTTTCTGAAGAAGAAAGGAATCTGTTTTGGTTGTCTATGCACAGGCCACATTAGCAGAGACTGTAAGAAGCGGATTACGTGTAAAGTGTGTGGATCTAATCATCCCAGCATCCTTCTTCATGTCTTCCAGCGAGATAAATCATAGGAACCAAAACAAGCAGTAGGTAGTGCTTTGATCTCTGTTCAGTCTAGTAGCCTTACTGGGGCCGGTGAAGATGCTTGTGTCTTGTCCATTCTTCCAGTATGCATTAAATCTAAGAATGGAAACAAGATTGTGGAAACTTGTGCCTTTTTAGATCCAGGCAGTTCAGCGACCTTCTGTACAGAAAGTCTCATGAATAAGCTTAACCTTTCTGGCAAAAAACTGAATATTCTGCTTAAAACTATCAAGATAAACTTAAAAATCAAGATAAACTGGTTTCCAGTTATGTTCTCAAGGATCTAGAAGTTGCTGGATTGGATCAGGCACATTATTGTTTGCTTCCTGAAGTATATACCCAGAAAAGTATGCCAGTATCTAGTTCTAATATTCCTATGCAGAGTGACCTTGTTCGATTGCCTTATTTAAATCATATACACTTGCCTTCACTCGAAACAGGAGTTGAACTTTTGATTGGAGCAAATGTACCAGAGGCACTGGAGCCATGGCAGGTTGTTCGCAGCCAAAAGAATGGACCATTTGCGGTAAGCACCATACTTGGGTGGACGGTAAATGGACCGCTTAAAGGAATGGAAAGGAATGGAACATCCGATAATGACCAACCTCCTGCAAACAAGATCTCGGTCTCAAAATTGGATGAGCTTTGGAAACAACAGTCAGATTACATAACATTTCAGGCAGATTACACTACTTTCATGGAAGATTTAATTTCCAAAGGATATGCGGAAAAGGTACCTGTGGAGAAACTTGAGAGGCATGATGGCCGGGTTTGGTATATACCTCATCACAGGGGTTTACAATTCAAAAAAGAAAAAGATCAAGGTTGTTTTTGATTTGTAGTGCCTCCTATCAGGGAGTGTCATTGAATGGACAATTACTTCAGGGACCAGATCTAACAAACACTTTAATAAGTGTCCTTACAGGATTCAGAATGGAGCCTGTCGCCTTAATGGCTGATGTTGAATCCATGTTCTATCAGGTAAAGGTTCCTGCAGCAGATTCTGACCTTTTAAGGTTTCTGTGGTGGTCAAAAGGTGACATGAGTAAAGACCTGGAGGAATTCAGAATGGTTGTACATCTGTTTGGAGCTTCCTCATCCCCAAGTTGTTCTAATTATGCACTCAGGAGATGTGCAGAGGACCATGGAAATGGGTTCAATTGCAGGACAGGTTATTCGAAATTACTTCTATGTGGATGATTGTCTTACTTCAGTTCCCACAGAATCAGATGCAATCCAACTATATAATGAACTTCATGCAATGTGTGCTAAAGGTGGATTTCATCTGACCAAATGGATGAGCAACAGTCATGGAGTGTTGAATGCCATACCAGAAGAAGAACGGGTGAAAGAAGTGAAGGATCTTGACTTGAACCATGATGTGCTTCCGATGGAAAGAGTACTGGGTGTACAGTGGTGTGCCGAATCTGACACCTTCAGATTTAAAGTAGTAATCAAGGACAGACCTTTTACTAGAAGAGGAATGCTTTCTGTAATTAGTATTATATATGATCCTCTTGGTTTTTTGTCTCCAGTAGTTCTTTCTGCAAATAAGATTCTTCAAGATCTTTGCAGGGAAAGGATTGGATGGGATAGTATTATACCCATCAAATATGTACAGAGATGGAGAGACTGGCTTGAAGATCTTTATGGCTTGGAGAAATTTGAGACAAAAAGATGTTTGAAACCTGTGGAGTTTGGAGAGGTTACGTCAGCTCAGTTACATCACTTCTCTGATGTCAGTGAAGAAAGTTATGGTGTTGTGTCCTACCTGCTTTTACATAACAGTCAGAACGTTGTACATTCTGCCTTTTTGATTGGTAAAGCTCGAGTAGCACCAGTAAAATCTATCACCATTCCCCATATGGAACTTACAGCTGCCACTCTCGCCAGCCGAATGGACAGGCTATGGAAAAGAGATCTAAGGATGAAGCTACAAGATTCAATGTTTTGGTCTGACAGCACTGCTGTGTTGAAATATATTCAAAATGAATCTTACAGATTTAAATGTTTTGTTGCCAACAGAGTGTCGGAAATCTTGAGAGCATCCAGTGCAGCTCAGTGGAGGTATATAGGTTCTTCCAAAAAATCCTGCTGACTTTGTTTCAAGGGAGTTAAAGGTAGATCTTTTACTCAAGAAGCAGATGTGGACATTTGGCCCTCCCTTTCTTACTAGATCACAGGAAGACCCAATCGATTTGGAAAAGTGTTTGGTGCAAATGCTTGACCCAGAAATCAGGCAAGAAGTTGTGGTTAACACAGTACTGGTTCAAACTGAGGAGAGAGATGATGCTGTGTCCCGGCTTGTCAATCATTACTCATCATGGACACATCTGAGGAGGGCTGTGGCCTGGATACTTAGGCTGAAGAGAATTATTTTAGCTCTAAGTAAAAAGAGAAAACAACTGAAGGAAACTCTTGATTGTACTACGTTTAATCAACCACTGAAGGTTATCATTGATGAAAAAATGCGTAAACTACGATCCAGTATGTGCGAAGGCTATCTTTCTGTAGATGAGCTGGACCAAAGTGAAATGGAGATTGTGCGCTTTTCTCAAAGGATGAGGTTCCCAGAGGAATTGAAATCTTTACAGAGAGGTGAAGAAGTCAAGTGGAGCAGTCCTCTGTATTCTCTCAATCCAATACTTGAGGAAGGTGTGCTAAGAATGTATGGACGTCTGGATAATGCAGCCATGCCTGAAGAATCGAAGCATCCAATAATACTGTCAAAGGATCTGCATATTTCCGAGCTACTCTTAAGGCATATCCACAATGAGGTTTGACACAGTGGACGAAATTACATGCTGGCTAAGCTACGTCAACGATATTGGATACCAGGAGCAAGTTCAGCCATACGTAGAGTTCTGTCCAGATGTGTAATCTGCAAACGATTTCAAGGAACAATAGGTTGCCAGCAGATGGCAAATTTACCTTTTGAGTAGAGTCTCACCGGACGAACCACCATTTACCCGAGTTATTGTTTGCTTCCTGAAGTATATACCCAGAAAAGTATGCCAGTATCTAGTTCTAATATTCGGTCCATTGATTGTTTCGGTCCATTTGAGATCAAACGCAGACGAAGTACTGTGAAGCGATATGGAGTCATATTTACTTGTATGACTATAAGAGCCATACATATCGAAGTGGTTGCATCATTAGATACAGATTCTTTCATTCACGCTTTGCGACGGTGCGTAGCACGACGTGGTCAAGTATCAGAGTTACGTTCAGATAAGGGAACCAACTTTGTTGGAGCTGAACAAGAATTAAGAGAAGCCATAAAAAACTGGAACCATGATAAGATCAATGATGTTCTAATCCAGAAGAGTATCAAATGGATATTTAATCCTCCAACAGGATCTCATCACGGAGGCGTCTGGGAGAGGATGATTCAGTCGGTGAGGAAAATTATGAATTATATCTTAAGAGGGCAGAGTATAAATGAAGAGGGTCTTCATACGCTTTTGTGCGAAGTGAAGTCAATTATCAATGGCCGTCCTATAACCAGATCATCCATGGATCCCAATGATCTAGAGGCTCTAACACCCAACCATCTGCTACTCCTGAAAACCCAACCATCTTTACCCCCTGGTCTATTTCAGAAGGAGGACATATATGTTCGTCGTAGATGTCGACAAGTACAGTACATGGCCGACCTGTTTTGGAGGAGATGGCTAAAGGAATATCTACCTCAGCTACAGGAACGGCAGAAATGGCTTGTAAAAAGAAGAAACTTTCAAGTAGGGGATGTTGTACTTATTGTCAATGATGCTGCCCCTCGAAACTCATGGATTATGGGTAAAATTATTCATACTACACCAGATAAAAGGGGATTGATTCACCAAGTTAGGATTAAAACAAAGTACAACTGCTTAGACAGACCGGTCACCAAGATTTGTCTACTTCTTGAATCCGAAGAAGACTAATTGTTTTTTTTTGTTTGTTTTTTGTTGAGCGCTCAATGACGTACGGACATACTGACATGGATATGATGACTGACTTAAAGACACTTTTTTTGGACCTTTTTTGACTGACATGACTTAAGAATTGGATTAAGAAAAACATTTTTTACATGGACAAATGCATACACACACATACGATTTTTTGTACATTTGTAAATGATTTGTATGTTATACAATTTATATGTATATATTATTGTTAATTTTGATGATGATTATTATCTTTTATTATCTGTTTGTAATAATCATGGGGCTGGAATGTAAGAGCATTAATTCTTTGTTTCTCATTGGTTATTTACAATCATGTGGGCACAGGTGATAACTTCCGTTTTCTTTATTATTTCCTCCATGGGATTGATTGTTAGTTGGTGGAACGGGCGAGTAGCGGGAGCCAACTTTCTGTTGACCGTTTTGTGCTTGTCAAGTCATGTTTTCATGTGCTTAAATAAAACCAAAAGGCAAGTTAAATCTTCGTCTTCCTTTGATGTCAAGATGACCAAGTGAGAACGAGTCACGAGCACACTACTTTGCCTCTATGTGGCGATTGGATGCCGCTAATAGCGAGGCTATTTGATTTGCGCTGTGCTCAGTTTACACTCATTCATTTCACACACACATTAGCTTATTGCGTAGTAATTTTAGAGATTCATTTAATTTTGTGCTATCCCTTAGCTCACCTGTTATTCATCAAACACAAGTGAGACCATGGACGTCTGTCGCAATCTTTCTTGGCGCTCTGTGCAGTGACATTGCTGTGGTGCTTAAGTTCACGCAGAGAGCACATGAACCGACCACATAGCCTAGACAACATAGACACCAACATAGACACTCATCCCGTATTTCACACCTATCTCCCTCCCCCCTCCCGTTTTGCTATTTCTCCAGGGGAAACTCTCGTAATTTGTACCTCATTATAAGAATAATCAAATAAATATATTATTCCAAGGCTGTCCAGTTGCCAGATCTTGTATGAAACGCATTCTACTCGCGCAATCGACACATCGTACAAAATCAAACCTATTTGTGACTTCACCCTGTTGCGCTGTTGATATCTGCACAGTCAACACGAGACGTTGAATCTAGGCAAGCATCAAAATAAACCTCACAAGAATAGAAAAAGGGCTACTTTGGAGTGAGATCATAGACATCACATCTCTGTCGCGATCTTTCCTGCTGTTCTGTGGCGTGTGACAGCGCCATCAGTTCAAGCAGAGTGCACAAACCGATTATCTCTTCCACTTTATTGTTACAACCTATGGTTACAACATGAAATAAACATGAATGAACCTCTGAAGGTATGTTGAAAGATACAGTACAACTTAAAAAAAAATGTATCATGTTTCATGTAATCGCTCAATGAGTGTTTCAACCGCGGAAATACATCAATAAAACAGATTGTAAAAAACACATTTACAGTAGTATTTACCCCAGAAAAGCCGTTCAGTGTCCAAAATGTGTTAGTTAGCTACAAAAATGAACTGCATGAGGTGCATTTATAAATATATGCACTACAGGCTATATCCCTTATTTGTACTTAACTTAACATGAATGTTTGAATAAATCTATTTTAAGACAGCCACCATTTAAATGTTTAGTCAAGGAAATGTTAAATGTTTATGAAGGAAAATCATTTTCAAATAATGTTTTTATATTTAGCTTACAAATCGATAAATTTTAACCTTTTAATAATATAATGATGTACCAACTGTTGCTCATGTTTACAGCATTAGATATTTTTTCCTTTTTAACCTCTTTTGTATGTAGTTAGTTTGAAGGAAAATAAATTTCAAATGTTTTTGTCGTTGTTGTTGCTGTTGTTTTGTTTTTGGCCACAAAAAACAAACAAACCTGCATATGTGAACACCCCCCAAAAAAGGATTAAGATCAGGATTTTTTTTTTGTTGCTTTAACCCTTGTTAAATATACCTGAACTTTACATAATAAAATGAACTTGGATTATTTATTTTTTTGTAAGGGCTGGAGCTCTCGGACTGCATGAATGATCAGATTAGATATTTTTTATAGCATCTGAATTAACAAAAATCATGCCTGGACAATTAAAAAAAAGAAAAGAAAATCGACAGATAGATTGCGATCAACCTATTGGGCACCCCTGTTTTAAAACATCAAAAATATACAATATAACATAGTAAAAAAGTAATCCATAGGAATTACATGGTTTAATCCAAGTCTTGTGAAAGGATTTTATTGCTTATATGATGAACAGATTTAATTTAGGCTTTTATTCACACATTTACAACACAATTAAGCACATCAAATGGTAAATGGAAGCTCAAATGTGCTAGTTTGATAGAATAAATGAGATTTGTTTTTATGTGTCACATGATATTTTTTTTTTCTCCCAGTATGCAGGTTATATCTTGATCTCTGTCTTCAGTGCCTTGGTGATTCTCATTGTGGGCATTCATGACTGCTGCATTAGTAAAAAATGTGAGTGCTGTCCAAGTCGACTGTTATCATGCTGGAGACAACCAGTGAGAACAAGAGGTGGAGCAATTTCTGAAGACGGAGTTCCTTTCGAAACTACCCCTTTCACCGAATTAGCGGGAGCTGAGGTACAGAATGTTTGAAAGAGGCTCATAAACATGAATTAAAAAAGAGCAGTCAAAATTGTTGGTAATGTTAGCATCTACTAATTCAAATAAGAAACATAAATTAAGAAAACATGAAAAGAATTAGGATCTTTAATTTGGATCTTCATAAGCTGGCACATTAGACCCAATACATGCCATAATGTCTGCGTCTCATGTTCAGTTAAAGTTCACCCAAAAATTAAATTCAGTCATCATTTAGCCTTTCTGTCTGAAATGCACAGATATTAGTATATTTAGCAGAAATGAAAGGGACAAATATTTAAGTCTCATAACATAAACTTTTGATTTTACTTATTTACTTTACAAATATGTTATCCTTCTGCTGGTTGGTTTTAATAAATTGATATACTGTTTCTGTGTGTCTGTAATATTGGATTTTCCTATCTTTTTATATGTAGGGGAGAGTGGGGTAATGTGAGACACCCCCTGTATCTCGGCAACGGAACACATATGTGACAATTATGTTTTCAAGCCCCTCACATTTCCCCTTGGCCATTAAGGAGAGGACCTCATGGTGCTGTGCTAAGCATTTTTTTTTTTTTTTTTTTTCACAAAAATATTTTTTTTGCATGTAAAAGTAAATTTTCTTGCCGTCAACTTAATCATATGTTGTGCCAAAGCAAAATGATTCGGGTAGAAAAACTTACATCATACATGTTGATGAACTATCAACATATAAAACCATGTGATGATGCTAGCTGAAGATTATCCTGAATTGCTAAGAGAGATTTTTTTCAAAAATGTAGTGGTGGGGTAAAGTGAGACAAATGCTTTGGGGTAAAGTGAGACATGAGGTTAAATGTTGAAGTTAAATTTAGTCTTAAACATATTTTAATGTAATATTACATTACATATGTTATTTTTAATGTCATAAACATTGTAGAAAAGCCGTCATGCCAAGGCAAAACACCAGGAAGACAACCTCTGGGGCAAAACACCCCTCGAGGAGAATGATGTTACACATGTTCCTAAAAGTGATGTGGTAAAGAAGCTGCCTCACCTAAAAGGCCTGGAGAGATGGAGAGATCAACTCCTCATCTTTCCCTGTAACCTTCAGGGCTGGAATGTAGAGTAGGCCTAGTTGTAGAGTATGACAGTAGGCTGATGTTCAAATACAGGAGGGTCTAGTCCTGTGTTCTGTGTCCCAGGCTGTTCTAGCTGGTTCTGATTGTGCTTTGCTCTGACCCCCAGACACTAGCTGGCTCTAAGGGTGCGTTCACACTTGTAGTTCGGTTCGTTTGGTTATATTTGGTCCGGACCAAAGAAGAAGAAAAAACATTTAGTCCTGGTCCAATTAGCGTTCAGATTGGCAGTTTTATCACCGAACCAAAAGATACCGAACCTTGAGGCCCCCAGACTGTGTTCTAATCTAACTGGTTCTATCTGTAATTTGAATGTTAATTAAAATATTTTGAATTATATTATGTTGTATTTTATTTTGAGTTACTTTCAAGTGTTTAGAAAAAAAAGTGCTTAATTGACCAATCCCTATGATTCTGTTACTAGTCCGACATTAGTTCTGGAATGTGTAGTTGTCAAGCTAGCTGTCAGGATTCTAACTGTTACAACATGTGTTGTTATGGTAGTTTCAGAGTGAAAAAAGTGGATCAGTTTACCCCCTTGATTTCTCTGGTCTGTCTCAGTTTACCCCTAAGCTGGGGTAAAGTGAGACACAAGATGACTTTTTTAAAAACAATCATATTTTCACTGACCTTCGTCCTGAATACATTCTGATAATTTCTATGGCTAGGAAACATCCTGAATTAATGGGAAATGTGTAAATTTTACTGATATATCATTTGCAAATGTAATTTGTGTCTCACTTTACCCCACTCTCCCCTATGTGTGCCTGTCAGCTATCATATCATATGAGTGTAAGATTGTAATTGTCAATTTTATACTGAAATGTTTATGCTACATGAAATGTAATACTTGCAAATGTCAAGTGTTTTTCATATAGGGTAGAATTAGGGCTGCACGATTAACCGCATGCGATTGTCATGCGTGTCTCGTCAGAAAAGCCGGTTCTGTGATTAGCGGTAAATGTCCAGCTGCTTTCAAATGGAGCGGCACTTCATATACAGAGCCGTAGTTCGCGGACAAGCTACGCAATATCGCGTTCATAACCGCATGCGATTCATCTGCGATTATAAACGCAATATTGCGTAGCTTGTCCGCGAACTACGGCTCTGTATATGAAGTGCTGCTCCATTTGAAAGCAGGTGATGGAGGCTGCGTCCGAAACCGCCTACTCAATGAGTAGGTACTTAATTTCAATAAGTACTTAACGAGCGCTAAAAGAGTAGGTACTTAACAGCCAAATCTCGTTGAGTATGAATGAGATCCGAGAATAATCCGCCATGTTGACGTTATCATGTGACCTACGACGTTATCGCAAGCGCAACAACTGAAAAGAAATGAGTGACCGGTTTAATTCTTCTATCTGTAAATATCTTGATATTGATCAAACTTGCTTATTTTGTGGTCTTGTTGAAGAAACAGCTGCCAGTAATTTTTTAATTGTAGTACAATAAATATATTTGGGTTAATTTAAAGTTCTTATATTTTTAACTACTAATGTGATTTATTTTTTTGTTACAAAAACCCAGATTCGTGTGAATATATTGTTAATTTCTTTATTTTATATGCAAAAATGTCCATCCACAAGCAAAGGTGGCATAAATCTCATTTGTTTTCCTCTTTTTCTTGTTGAATTAGCTTTAGTTTCATCTCTCAGGCTTATAAATTAAAATTAAATAACTTTTATGCATTATGATGTATTCAAAATATTTAATCTTGTCATCATGCTTTATGTCTGTGTATATAATCTCAAACTATGATGTATACAAACCCATATATATATATTTTTTTTTTTGTCATTATTATTGTTCATTGTTAAAGATGCACTATGGTATTTTCCCTGATCTTGTATGTAATTATAGGTCCTGCAATAAAAATAAAGATATGAGTGACAGGTGCACCAACACCTCACAGCACCAGTAACTGAACCCTACCTAGAGCGGTTTTCCTCAGTGTTAGCAATGTCTGAAGCCAAAGAGGACATCAGACAGCTGCTCGAAGATCTCACCTTTGGAGAAGACTGATTTTATACTCAAAGTAGTAAAAAGTACTTAAAATTAAGATTACACCAGAATGAACTGCAACACACCCCAACACTTACACACAATAATGATGATAAATGCTGACCAAAACTTAATTATATTACTTTTCATTTTACTTCTTTAATAAAACAAGCAAAATGTAATGTTTTGTCATATGACATAGGTGTACATGAACACACACTAGACAAATACAGCTGTTGTGACTACATCTCCATTTACAGTCAATTCATGCGTTAATTCATTGCTTAATAAAATATATACATTTACTGATAATAGCATAATTAACCCATTTTAGCCCACCGGCAACTATAGTTGCCGCAGTGTATGCTTGTCATTTTCCTTTTGTAAGTATTTTTTTTTTTAGATGTTTTCCATGTTTTATGTTTCAATGACATGCAAAAAAACAACAACCAAATAAAGGATTTCAAGAACAAAAAAAAGGTATTCACTTGCTTCCTGTGACATGAGGCTGTCAACTTCCAGGAAGCATAATGAAGGCAAACCCTCCCAAAGAAAATTAATTTTCATGTTAATATCAAGAATTTTTTGTAGACATATATATATACATAATCATGAGGGTCTCTAGAATCATCCAAACAAAACAAATCTTACAAGAGATCTATAGTTTTTTGTATACTTAGTCAAAAGTCCAAGCGGCAACTATAGTTGCCGTTGGGCAAATGACTTGTAAGTACATATATCATGGGGAAATGGGGTATACTGTGTTTAATGGGTTAATAAATCAAGGTTATTGGTCTTGTTTAGTGCCTTTTGCTTTCATAAAATTTTATGTTGATATATATTGTTATTTGTTTATTTATTTTTAATTTATTTATTTTTTTGTTTGTTTGTTATATTCCGCTTGTTAACTGCAGGTGTTCATCATTAATGCTCAATCATCACTTACATATTCACTTAATTATCTTACTGCAGCATGTCAATGTTACTTTTACTCTTTGTGGACACTACATGACTTACCTGTGGGATTTAAAGGGTTAAAGGTGCAAGATAAAAAATAAAAAAGACACACTCACGAAATGTATTTTAATAGCAATAAACCGAATGATATACTGGACACATTTGCTGGTAGTCATGTAAAATTGATGTTTTTGGGTCACTATTGTGCTTCAGTTCAGGAGAATAGAAGACCCAAAAACATTGATGATATGCTGCATGTTGCTTTATTTAACGGGTGGTGACTGCAGTTGCTGATGCAGTGAAAATCACTTTATTTAAAGTATTTTTGTGGAATCAGTCTGACAAATTAGGGCAGTCTATCTGTGTGGTACCTTTACAGTACTGCAGATTACAGTTAATAATTAAAAGCCTGGTAAGGTATAACAGTGTCCATATAGCACTTCTTAATTAAAATATACATTACATAACAAATAATAATAGCAGTTATAATAACAGAAAACCTATTTATATTAAAACCTAATTAATATTAAATTAATTGAAGGTGCATTGGTACTGATGTCCATGGATGCCACTGCACAGTTCAGGTTTACAGTTTGAGTTACAGTTATTATTTTGTTACTGTGTTTCTTATTACAGTAAAATTACTGTATAATAATAAAAACAGTAACAAAATAGTTACTGTGATTACATTCACAGTTTGCATCATTACTTGCTAATTGCTGCCAGCAAGTAACCGTGCATTTTACAGTGTTCTATTATTACTGCTGTATTTTTTTTTATCACAGCTAATATAAGATTACTGTAAACTGCTTTAATTGTGTACTGTAAAATGAAGACATGATTTTTGCCACAAAATGACATTTATTTTAAACATTTTAAATGTGAAAATACATAGGAATAAAATATTTTACATTATGTACACATTTATAGGCTATACATTTTTATTATTTGGTATACAACACTCCTAAACATACAAATCCATCATCTTTGTTGAAGTTGAATTAAAATGTCCAGATACATTTGGAAATGATAAAACAGAAAGTAAATATAATTCAAAAATTGTAGAATTTTAAGTTTCAAAATCCTTAATACCAACTTTATTCCGGAATAGGAAAGTTCCTTCTGGGCTGGAGTCGTTTCCTGCAGTGGAAGAAATTAGTCATTAATGTAGACGACTAAAGGCAAGACTGGTGACTTGATGACAATGTATACAAGTTGGTCTGGCTAAATTAAACAATCCAGTCAACATTAAAATTACTATGTTGACCATATTAACTAGTGTGGACATGATAATAGGTAGGCCTCAATCAGCTCCCTAGTTCAGCAGTCAGCACAGATCAGGGAGTCAGCCATTTTAAGGGTTGCCTCAGTCACAGAATCCTTCCAGTGCACTAAAATGTTCACTTCCTAAAAAGTCCCACGATGCACCATGAAAATCAGGGAGCAACAATGCTCACTATGTCCCTTTAACGGAAGTTTTGAAGCATGAAACTTCGATCACATGAGCCAACTCACTACACATAACAACATGAGATAGATGTTTGTTTGTTTGTTTTTTTCAATACACACCATTATGTTATTGTATTTCTGCATAAACATTAATCACTAGACAGGTAATTAACAATCTAATTAACGTTTTTATCCCTGAATTGTTGCACGTATATGTAACAAGAAAATGCAGCTGTTCATGAATACCAGTAGTTGTGTTATAAAATAATGACATTGTGTTAGAAATAGAGAAATAGAGACATCTGTGTCCCAATGTGTGAGCCAGTGGTTTTTTTTTTTTTTTTTTTTTTTTTTTTTGCTGTTCTTACAAGTGCCCAGATTCATGTACACCATATACTGATTCACAAGCTCAGGAGTTAGGGAGCTGAGCTGACAATCCCAAAATTTCATGGCCACATCCTGTGCTGAGGAAACATCATCTTAATGCGTAAACAAACCCGTATGACTTTAGCAACATGGGATAGTCATAAAGGGAGATTATTAATTGTCACCATTTCACCCTGTTTGGATTCCTGTTTTGCAACATTTCCCACCACTAGTTTGTCACCATAGTTACTGATCACTTTCATCATCACTATCAGCTGTGTTCCATTACCCACCTCATTTGTCAGTGTATTTAAGTCTTGTGTTTTCAGTTCATCTTTGTCTGGTATGGTTCTATGTGTGGTTGTGTCTCGTGTTTGCGGCAAACACTTTGTTTGTTCATGCTTATAAGCCCTTAGTTTTCCCCTAGTCTTCATCGGTTCTTGTGACATATAGCATTTCTTTTTATTCCTTTTTTTCCAAGCATTCATCATTAAAGTCTGTCCTTGAATGTTTCCTCATCTTTGTGACTTTCCTAACCACACATTGTAACATTTATACTATATTATTGTCACACAATGGGTGTGTGTGCCAGCAGACAGAAAAAGACTATTGCACCATTGAATATAAATCCAATACCAAGTTTAATAAATCCCCCAAAGACAAGACAGTCCACTAAAAGGGCAGAATGACACACCTTAACATAATTGTAACACCAAACAGAGAATGGAGATGAGGCACAACTTAAGTAGTTAATGGAAACAAGACTAATTAATCAAACACAGCTGAAACCAAATGAACTAATGACAATTACTATAGAAACAAATGAAAAGCATGTTGCTATATGGTCATGTTGATTATTTAACTCTAAACTTGTGGCCTTGAAAACATATGAACTTGAGGTCATGACAACACATCGATTGGCCACAACACAACGATGTATGTAGTTCGTCATATCCATTTTGTATCAATGAAGTGTCATATCGATAAAGTTCCCAAACAAAACTCGTTGAACCAGTCACCATATATTATAATGCTCATTTCTACTTCTCATTATCTAGAAAGCACGACTCGACATATTGTATGCTATTACTTACCTGAAATGACTGTCGTGGTTTCTTTGATGCAGCCTGAAAGAAAGGGGTTAAACAGTAACTGAAGGGTCCCGTGATTGTTTAATTAAAACACAATGACAATACAATAGCATATTATGCTTCCACAAGGCAGGAATTCACTTTAAAAAGCTAGCATCTATTCTATGTAGCTGCTGTATTTTGCCTGGCAAATAAGCTCAGAAAAACATGATCCTTTGAAAAATGTTGTGCTGTTTAAAATCCTTACCTGTTGCTGTGTTTTACTTCAGCGCACTTCGTTATCTGATTCATCATGCTAGAAAAGCAACAAGAAACGGCTAGCACACTTTGCTAACACACATGCATGTGCATCGAGTTCAAGTTTACATTTATCCAGTGTGCCGCGTCACCCCCTGGGTGGTTTCTGCCGTGACCACGTAACACTATCGTGGTCACGAGCCACTTCCTCTATTTATATTACTCAACTTCTGTAAAAGGTTTACCTTTATAGATTCAGGAGGAGTCAGGTAGGCATATAGTATTTTCTTTTTAGATTAAATTATCTCAGGGTCTACTTCTGATCACTACCGTACCTCCTAGGCCTACGGTTCAGATATCAACCAAGCCTTCCTGGGTGGGGTGGGTTAGCCTCCCGTTCAGTGCACCACAGCTGGCTCTTCGCCCTCAGAGGACAGCTATGCCTGCTAATGCACTCCCACGGCCCACTCTGTTGCGACTGGTTGGCAACCTTGACTGACTTTGTAAAGTCCGTCGGGACATCTGTATGAAAATCTATCTTTTTAGACAGTCAACTTCTGATACCCCAAATGGATTCTCACTCTACAACAATAAACAGACTGAGACAATACTATCAGAGTTCGAGGGCAGTCCCCATTCTCATTTTATTACTTCTTGCAAAGGCAAAAGCTAAATACACCACTCTATCCCAGCTAAGCTGGAAGATCCATGGGCCAGATAAATAATTACATTTTACAGCTTACCCTCTTCTCTATCCAGTATATGTTCTTCTCTAAGAAAATCAGGTGGCTTCTTTGATCTTCTGAGGGCGGTGGTCTGGCGTTGACTTCCTCTTGCTTGTATGCTCTTTCTTTCTACACAACTACTTCTCCTACTACAACAACTCCAACTACCACTCTCTTCTACAACTACTAGAGCTATAGAGGCCCCTGTTCTTAAAATCTCTTTTGATGCACTTTTCTCTTCATTTACGCACATGTGGTTTCTACTTACGTCAATCACTAGGTTACTTGTCTATCACCTTTTTTTTTTTTTTACTTGTGTCAGTGCATTTTGTATTTGCAGCAATGGCTTAAGCAATACACACATTTTTTATTATACAGTTTTATCAGATTTCTACCTTGCTAGACATTTATTTCCTAACTGTCTTCATTTTTATCAGTTACACACAACAATGCTTCTATCCCCCAGAACCCATGTTCACCTACACACATAATGCAACATTTGCCACCTTTACAGGATGTGGTATACATTTCACTCGAGCTCACAGCATGTGTTTTGTCTCACTTATGAAAACTTCATAGACCCCAGAGATTCTCTAAGTCAATTTTCTGCTTTTTATTATATCTTTTAAAATCTTTATCAAATTGTTTGGAAGAGAACACTCCATTTCTCTTGACACCAGCAATGTTACTCCACCAAACTGATGACGTAATCAGATATTGAAAAAAATCTATTAAATTTACATGAGCAAACAGTTGTTTGTAATGATATGCTTACTAGTGCCGCTCTCTGCATCTCTCTCCTGGCACACTCCTAAACACAAGTAAATTTACATGAGGACGCCTTGGCAAATTAACCTAACATTGCAAAATATGAGCAAAGTTACCTTGTTGAAGTCAAATCCTAAAGAAATTGTGGAGTCTCTTCAGTCCTACTCAAAATGTCTTTATTGTGATTCACAGGAAAAAATAAATTTACTGTAGAATTTACCCACCATTAAAATTTAACCATGATGCCTTGCAGATTTACAGCAACATGCGGTATACAGATTCTACAGTAAGGATTTGTTCATTTTACAGTAATAATGCTGTGAAAACTACAGAAATTTGTTACAGTGTTGGTTATGGTGCAAGTCATGGTTGTGAACATGAAACACATAAGATGTTTCTGAACATAATTACAAAAAGATCTAAATTTAACTGACACAGTTTTGTTTAAATAGCTGGAGGAGGAGCTGAATCTGACGGTGACGCCCCAAACGTATCTATGTTTTAAAGTTTCTCAACTGAAACACTCCTCAGTTATCATCGTTGACTGGACAGCAGACTTGAATAATTCTCTTTGTTCAACAGTGACAACAGAGAATCCAGTGATATTTTTTCAACACAGAGTATGAAAATTCAGCAGATTTCTCTGGACCTTGTTCTGAACACTGAAGTTTGAGTGATTTTCTGTGTTTCTAGAGCAGCGGTTCCCAAACTTTTTTTCCTGCGCACCCCCTTCTATGTCCCAACCGGGTTGGCGCACCCCCAATCCCCACTTCAAAAAAAAAACAAAAAAAAAAAAAAAACGCAACAATGCTTTGTTTTATCGCCATATAAAGACTCATGTTTAATAATGCGCAAATAACCAGAACAGGCATGACAATAACAACATCAACAAAGTTTCAATATAATGCAACAAAGTTACGCACAAGCTTCCACTTTTAAGAGGAAGACTGACAGACACAGGCTCAGTGACTACGTTTACATGGACAGCAGTAACCCGATTAAGACAATACTCTGATTAAGAAAGGAACATGTAAACAGCGATGTTTTATAATCCTACTAAAGTCAAACTCGAAGTAAACACAAATGGAAATATAGCTGCAAGCAGCAATTACGGGGCCAAGCACAAAAATGGCACAAGAAGCCAACCAACATGGATTAAAGACCAGCAATTAAAGACCTATTAAGATCATTTTAGGCAAAAGAGCTGAAAAATGATCAAAAATGAGGATTTACTGGTTCATCACTTTCGACCAATAGGTGGCGCTGTGTCCAAATTGTTGTGGTATGGTCAGAGTGAGGTGACAATGGCACTTGCAAAGTTTGGTGTCAATATGTCAAAGCATTGCAGAGATACAGCTTCAAGAGTGTGTTTTGCATCATTCTTCAAATTCTTTGGTCTGGTATACGAAAATGGTTTGACATATTGACTTGAAATCCATAACTTTTTGTCGGCATGGTCTCAAGATGACTCGGTTCAATTTTGGTGAAAATCAGAGCAACGGTCTAGGAGGAGTTCGAAAAGTAGTTTTTTAAAGAAAAACAATATGGCGGACAGGAAGTTTAGCTGACTATGGCAAATTTGATATCTATGTTCTCAGCATGACCCAAGGAATTTACTGAGACCAGTTTCATTACAATTGGTGAATACAGTCAAAAGTTATTAACATTTTTGTACATTTTGTTATAACTTTTGACCACAAGGTGGCGCTGGTTCGAAACTTCTCAGGCTCCTTCAGGGCATAGTGCTGATGACCCATATCCAGTTTCGTAATGATACACTAATGCGTTCGTAAAATACAGCATTTTAGGACAAAATTCAAAATGGCCGACGGCCTAAATGGCCGATATGGGAAAATTCATCATCGACATGATGCCCTGAATCTAACGAGACCAAATATATGATTTTTGGACAAACCCATCAGAAGTTATAAGCAAAAATGTCAATTTTTGATATCTCCGCACCAGTAGGTGGCGCTGCGCCGAAACACTGCATGGTACCTCAGGTCATGCTTGTGATGCCATGTACCAAGTTTGGTCTGAATACAATAAAGCATTGCGGAGATACAGCCTCACTTCTGTTATCGCAAGCACTACATACAATTCATTTGCGAGTTTTTCGAAAACAGTTTGAGGAATCGACTTGAATTCCATAACTTTTTGTCAGCATGGTCTGAAGATGATCTGATTCAATTTTCATGAAAATCGGAGTAACGGCCTAGGTGGAGTTCGAAAAAGTAGTTTTTTCAGAAAATTCAAAATGGCGGAAAAATTTTCATGACGAAAATGACCCAAGGAATCAGAAGAAACAGGAATTTTGTTTCTAACCCTTACGGTTCAAAAGTTATTAGCATAAACATAAGTGGAACTTTGGACAGCTGGTGGCGCTAGAGGGATTGAGTTAGAGACTCCAAATTTGCTATGGACAAAGGTCAGACTGTCCTCTAACTGTGTGCCAAATTTCACAATTTTTCCGCAAGCGGTTCTATGGGCTGCCATAGACTTCAAGAGCGGAAGAAGAAGAAAATAATAATAATAAAATAAATTTAAAAAAAGAACGCCAACAATAACAATAGGTGCCTCCGCACCTTCGGTGCTTGGCCCCAAACAAGAGAGCAAGCGTCAAGCAAGAAGCCACAATTCCTCTCACCTCATCTCTCATCCAGTACCTCTGAGTTTGTCGCGGTGGCATGAATAAAAGTTGCCGAATTAAAGTACAGGAGGCCTGTTGCTGGAGAATTTGTATCCACCGTTGTCTATTTACAGAGCCCCACACATGAGAGAGAAAATAAATAGTAGCCTAGCTGGGCTAAATCGTGCGAACGATTTACTAATTTGTTCCCTCTATGTATAAATCGAGGGAACGAATTAGTAAATCATGCACACGATTTATTTATTTATTCTTGCATGTCATGTGCGGGCTCCGTATATATATTTGCACGTGTTGCATGTCAAATAATTAACTGTACTTGAAGCTTTCGTAAGATTAAAAATGAAAACACCCAAAACTGTATATGGCACGGACTGTGTGGTGATGATACGTGAAATTCTGTAGAGAACGTCGGACGGCGTGCCGTGGGGACGTTTTCTATAACATGTAAAATGGGAACATGAATGGAATATTCTAAAAGCAACTCATGTAAACACCTTAATCATAATGTTGTCTTATTCAGAATAAGGTCAGTAATTAGATTACTGCTGTCAAAGTAAACGTAGCCAGTAACAGAAAGTGCGGTTATTTTCAGCCGCGTAAAAGAAACATTGCAGCAATAGGTTATGAATGAAACGAGTTGGCACGCATATAGGCTAGCCTGCAGTGTATAAAAGAAGAGCAGTGCGTAGAAGACAGCAGCTGTCTTCTTCTACGTTTCTATGAAAAACTAATAAATTATAGTTTTTTTATTTAAAATAAAAGCGATTACAAAGGAAATGTTTACTGTTCATGTTTTTTTATTGAATGGAAAAATCCCACTTAGACCACCATTATATTTTTCCTCTCGCGCACCCCCTGGTGGCAGCTCGCGCACCACACTTTAGGAATCCCTGTTCTAGAGGATAAACAAGGTAAGGACACTGTTCAGTTCTGTTGACATTATAAAAAAAAAGGTCACATTAATCCACAAGTAATTTAATAAATATGGCTTAAAGCTGCAATATGTAACATTTTTGCAGTAAAATATCCAAAAATCACTAGGCCAGTGTTATTTGTTCATTTGAGTCCTTACAATATCTCAACTATTTGTAAATTGCAATTTTAACCAAGGATCAGGGCAAGCTGCAGCTGCGGTAAAGACTAGAAGTGATACAGCTACGGACATTGATATTGGGTCATTTAATTCCTGTATTTGCATTATTGTAAGGGTCGGTTTAGGGTTGGGGTAGGTATAGCTAGTCATTAATTAAACACAATCTGATAAATAGCAAATTAATTTACTGTTATTTTGTTGTGAAATTTTGCCTCACTTCCAGCCGTTGCTGTATTCCTTCTAGACACAACCAGGCGAAGACTGCCAGTACAAAGGAAAGAAGACCAGAGACCATTACATGATAGACTGAGAGGTGCCGCAGGTGATTAAGTTAGCCATTACACTTTGTCCAGTGGTAAGAAATACAGACCCTCCCAAATCCCTATTATAATAAATCTCTGATGCGGGACGTGTGAGAAGTCGCCTGTAAATGGCGTAATACCTGTGTTACCCTTGATTTCCGGAAACGCCAAAGATGCTTTAATATTTACATGTTTTAATAGGCAAATTCAGTACACACCTTATAAATAAAGCATAGGCTATACGTATGAACACAATTAATTACATGTTAAGCATTTCCTAGAAAATAAAATACCATTATAACGTTTAATGCATTAAGACACTGACGTTAAACGAACAATAAAGCTTTAGACAAGCTGGTCAAGCATGAAGGCAATGTGCTTTCACATTCGCCGCTTTCCTGCTAAACATAAAAACATTGTCTTTCCCCTTTGCTAACATTGTTTTTGTCTTAGCAGACACTGTTGATGAAGAAAATGTGTGAGAAAATAGTTTCTCTCTGGTTGTTTTAGTAGGATTAAACCACGTAAAGCGCTAATGTTCAATTCAATTCAATTCAAATTTATTTGTATAGCGCTTTTCACGATACATATCATTTCAAAGCAGCTTTACAGAAAATGGATGTCAACATTACAATTTAAAGAATGTAGTTAGCAAATAATATACTTTAGGTAATTAATTACAATCACTGTTAGCAGTTTAACTGAAGGTAGAAGCAAAGAGCTCCTGGAAAATGAATTACATTAACAATAAATTAGGATATAGAGATTGTGCAATGTGAATGTTGATCCAGATGATTGCGTCTTCTGAAGTCCTCGCAGGAGCTGGCGCCGTCTCTTCACAGGTGATGGTCATCTGAGGTCTTCTTAAGAGGCTGGATCCAAATTGAAGCTGATGTACTCTCTAGTCACCTCAGGGCGGGTGTCCCGAGGTAAAACAGAAAAGCAAAAGGAGAATAATTAGCGTAGCTGCTGTTCATAACTTTAAGCAAAGATAGTCATGTGCAGTTGATCTGGTATGAGATGCATTATGTGAATGCTTGGCTAAAGAGATGCGTCTTTAATCTAGATTTAAACTGGGTGAGCGAGTCTGAGCCCCTAACATTATCAGGAAGGCTATTCCAGAGTTTTGGAGCCAAATGTGAAAATGCTCTCCCTCCTTTAGTGGACTTAGATATCCTAGGTACAACCAGAAGTCCAGAGTTTTGTGATCTTAAAGAGCGTGAAGGATTGTAGGGCAATAGAAGATCAGTTAAGTACACAGGAGCTAAACCATTTAGAGCTTTATAGGTCATTAGCAATACTTTATAATTGATACGGAACTTAATGGGTAACCAGTGTAGAGATTATAAAATTGGTGTTATATGATCATATTTTCTTGACCTGGTAAGAACTCTAGCAGCTGCATTTTGTACTAATTGTAGCTTGTTTATTGAGGAAGCAGGACAACCAGCTAATAATGCATTACAGTAATCTAGTCGAGACGTCATGAAAGCATGAACTAACTTTTCTGCATCAGAAATAGATAACATATTCCGTATTTTAGCAATGTTTCTGAGGTGAAAGAAGGCTGTTTTTGTAACATATGAAATATGATTTTCAAAGGACAAGTTGCTGTCTAATATAACACCCAGGTCTTTAACTGTCGAGGATGGAGTAACAGTACATCCTTCTAAATGCAGATTGTAGTCTGAGAGATTCTGTGTACAGGTTTTTGGTCCAATAAGTAATACTTCAGTCTTATCTGAATTTAATAGAAGAAAATTACTAGTCATCCAATGTTTTACTTCTTTAACACACTCTGTCAGATTGGATAATTTAGAGATTTCATCTGGTCGTGATGAAATATATAATTGAGTAGGCTATCATCGGCATAGCAGTGGAAACTAATTCCATGTTTTCTTATAATATTGCCGAGTGGCAGCATGTAAATTGACAATAGCAGAGGGCCTAACACTGATCCTTGCGGCACTCCATAGTTTACTATCGTTATCTTAGATTTTTCCCCGTTTATATTAGGGGTGTGACGAGATCTCGTGGCACGAGATCTCGCGAGACTAAACTGTGACGAGATTTCTCGTCGAGGCGAAAAGTAGTCTCGTGATGTTGCCATGACAGAGTGTTAGGATGATTAGGAAAGAATATGCCACCGCTACGTTTACATTATGCCTCCACTGTCGTTTTGCTTTGTACTTAAATAAAAAAAACATTTAATTCAGTTGGATAACGGTCGCCGCCGCTCCATATTTACAGAGTACGCGCGACCGTTGAAAGTGAAAGTAAACGCGCGCGCGCATTCAAACATGATTTCAATACCCCGCATTTTGAAAGCGGCTCACTGATGAATACAGATATCTCTCAATATGAAAGCTATTTTAGGCTGGGCAGTGTAGTTGTAACCATCTCTCAGCTCTGTATCAAAGAAAAATTTGGTCTTATTTGATCTTTGAATATTGAGAGAGTGCGATTATGGTTGCACTTATTGTAAAGTGTTACCATAAAAATGAATAACAGTTTTCTCTTCTTATTATTTACTAGTACAAACAATAAGGTTTCATTTGTTAACATTAGTTAATGCACTGTGAACTATCATGAACTAACAATGAATGACTATTTTTATCAACTAACAAAGATTAATAAATACTGTAGTAAATATATTGCTCGTTGTTAGTTGATGTTGGTTAATACATTAATGTTAATAAATGAGACCTTATTGTAAAGTGTCACCATTTTTATTTATACTGTTTTTATTTCTGTGATCAGATTGTGGAGAGGAGTTCAGTTAGGAGGTCAAAAGCTGTAGAAGCTCATAAATCATGTACAGTACAGGGTCTGAAGAGACTGAAATCATACAGGAGGGAAGTCAGTCAGTTGAGTTAGTGGCAAAACCTTTTACATTACTTGAGTATTGTTGTCTTTTACTGCATATGATAATTCAGTCTCAGAAAGTAGAACTGAAATGACATTCATTACAAAATGATTAGTTAAAACATTTCAAATACACCAGAATATTTTTTCTAGTCATGTATTTCGCCATCTTGTCTCGTCTCGTGAACTCAATCTCGAGTCTCGTCTCGTCTCGTGAGATACTGGTCTCGTCACACCCCTAGTTTATATATATAAAATTGTGACGGTCTGATAGGTACGACTTAAACCACCGTAATGCCTGTCCCTGAATACCAGTGTAATTTTGTAGTCGATCTAAGAGTATTATATGATCTATAGTGTCAAACGCAGCACTGAGATCAAGTAACACTAGTATTGAGACACAGCCTTGGTCAGAAGCTAGAAGCAAGTCGTTTGTAATTTTGTGCTATGATGAGACCTGAATCCTGACTGGAATTTTTCATAGATAGAGTTTTTTTGCAAGAAGGAGCACAATTGGGCCGACACCACTTTTTCTAGTATTTTAGACATAAATGGAAGATTTGAGATGGGTCTGTAATTTGCTAATACGTTTGGATCTAATTGTGGTTTCTTAATGAGAGGCTTAATAACTGCTAGCTTGAACGGTCGTGGGACGTGACCTAGAGATAAAGACGAGTTGATAATATTGAGAAGAGGCTCTTCTGCTACAGGTAACAGTTCTTTCAGTAGTTTAGTGGGTATTGGATCTAATAAACATGTTGTTGGTTTAGACGCAGTAATAAGTTTATTTAGCTCTTCCTGTCCTATAGTTGTAAAGCACTGCAACTGTTCTTGAGGGGCGATAATTGAGGCTGAATCATAAAACTCTGTCAAAGGTTGTACATTTACAATTTTATTTCTGATACTTTCGATTTTTTCATTAAAGAAATTCATAAAGTCATCACTACTAAACTGTAATGAAACATTTTGTTCTGGTGATATCTGTTTATTTGTTAATCTAGCTACTGTACTAAATAAGAACCGTGGATTGTTTTGGTTATTCTCTATAAGTTTGCGAAGATGCTCAGCCCTGGCTGCTTTTAGAGTCTTTCTATAGCGGGACGAACTGTCTTTCCATGCGATTCTAAAGACCTCTAAACGAGTTTGTCTCCATTTGCGTTCTAGATTACGAGTTTCTCTTTTCATAGCGCGAGTAATACTGTTGTACCATGGAACAGTATTTTTCTCTCTAACCTTTTTTAATCTCATCGGTGCAACAGTATCTAATGTACTAGTAAAAATGGTGCACATACTGCTAGTCATTTCCTCAAGATCATTTGCGTGTTTGGGTACGATGAGCAGCTGAGACAGATCAGGCAGATTATTTGTGAATTTATCTATAGTTGTCGGGAGAATTGTTCTGCCTAGTCGATATCGTGGCGCAATTTGACAAATATCATCAGTATGCAGTACGCATGTTACAAGGTAGTGATCAGAGACGTCATCACTTTGCGGTAGAATTTCTATATCAGTAGGATTTATTCCATGTGATATAATTAAATCTAGAGTATAATTAAGACGGTGAGTGGGTCCAGTGACGTTTTGTTCGACCCCAAATGAGTTTAGTAAATCTGTAAACGCAGCCCCTAACGTATCATTTATATTGTCTACATGAATGTTAAAATCTCCAACAATCAGCGCTTTATCAACGTTGACCAATAGGTCTGAGAGAAAGTCTGCAAACTCTTTTAGGAAATCAGCATAAGGCCCTGGAGGTCTATAAATGGTAGCCAAAGCAAGAGATAGTAGCGACTTTTTACTTATATCTGAGAGTGTAACATTTAGCATAAGAATTTCAAATGAATTAAACCTGTAGTTTGTTCTCTGAGTAACATTAAGTATCTCTCTATAGATTGTTGCTACACCACCGCCACGGCCAATCAGGCGGCATTTATTATTATAACGATAGCCAGGAGGACAAGACTCATTAAGACCAAAATAATCATTTGCTTTAAGCCATGTTTCAGTAAGGCAAATTACATCAAGACTATTATCCGTGATAATTTCATTTATGATAACTGCTTTAGGTGTCAGCGATCTAATGTTTAGTAGCCCTAGCTTTAGAGATTGTTTTTGTTCAGTAATTTTACAAAAATCTGGTTTGATCACGATTAGGTTTTTTCTAGATCCTTTATTTTTATTGTTAAACCTCACTATTCGGGGAATAGACACAGTTTCTATAGACTGTACTACACTCACATTTCTATCAATGAAGTGGGCAGAACACAGGCTGTGATTTGAGGTTTGACTTACTAGTCATATGGTGCGAAGCGTCTTGGAGATGTTCTCTGACAGAAGATCAGCTCCGATGCTGCTGGGGTGCAGGCCATCAGCACGGAAAAGCCTAGGACGCTCCCAGAAAAGATTCCAATTATTTACAAAGAGCAGCTTCTGTTCATTACACCAAGACATCAACCATTCATTTAAAACAAATAATCTACTGAACCTTTCATGTCCTCGTCGGTACGTCGGAAGCGGTCCGGACACGATGATCCTCGTCGCGGGCGATGTGGCTCGTACCGTCTCGATCAGGCTTCTGAAGTCCTGCTTCAGCACCTCCGTCTGCCGCAGCCTGGTGTCGTTCACCCCCGCGTGCAGCACTACAGCTCCGATGGTCTCAGCACCGTTGAGGATCGCGGGAATCTGCGCAGAGACATCGAGAACACGAGCACCAGGAAAACAGTGACTGCGCACCTTACCTTTGGCTGTGGTAGCGTGACCTCCGTGAAGTTGGCACCCCATAAAGCGAAATAATCCCCAAAAATATGTCATTCGTTTGTGCTACGTTTGTGCTGATTTGTGCCGCAAAAACGAACGTTTGTGCTGGTTTGGTGTTTGAGATATTAAGCATTATTTTTTTGGTCGTGTGACGTCATTCTCCACCCCATGTCGTTCAAATCGCTTCAAACCGGTGCCATTCGTTTGTGCTCGATTTGTGCTGGTTTGTGCCGTTAAAACAAACACTGTAACTGTTTTCCTTCCACAGATATAACAAATATAATTCGGGAGCTGTGACGTCATTCTCCACCCCACTTCGTCTAAATCGCACGAAACTGGTGTCGTTCGTTTGTGCTCGATTTGTGCTGGTTTGTGCCGTTAAAACAAACACTGTATCTGTTTTCCTTCCACAGATATAACAAATTTAATTCGGGAGCAGTGACGTCATTCTCCACCCCATGTCGTTCAAATCGCTTCAAACCGGTACCATTCGTTTGTGCTCGATTTGTGCTGGTTTGTGCTGTTAAAACAAACACTGTATCTGTTTCCCTTCCACAGATAGGCTATAACAAATTTAATTCGGGAGCAGTGACGTCATTCTCCACCCCACTTTGTCTAAATCGCACGAAACTGGTGTCGTTCGTTTGTGCTCGATTTGTGCTGGTTTGTGCCGTTAAAACAAACACTGTATCTAAGACCTCTTCTTAAATATAACGAAAAAATGTTTTATGAACAGTTATGTAGCCTAACTCTCCACACCCCATGGCATCCAAATTGCTCCAACACGGTATTGTTCGTTTGTGCTCGATTTGTGCCGGTTTGTGCCGTTAAAAGAATCCCTGTAATTGATTACCTTTTTTTTTTTTTTTTTTTTTAATATTATTATATGCCTAATAAAAAAAAATTAAAAAAGAAAAAAAAATCTCCTCCCCGTCATCTTAAATCGTTCCAAAATGGTGCTGTTCGTTTGTCCCGGTTTGTGCCGTTGAAAAGTACGAAGACCCCTTCTTAAATGGACTAAATTTGTGCCAGATATTGTCACAACCACTTAGGCCTACATGTTACCTGACTACTTCTGGAACCAGGCGTGTTCTATGCTGTGCTATAGTACTGGGACAGATATTTGAATAAATAATAATAATAAAATACTATACAATTGCATGGTAAATTTTCAAATACATGTTTAACGTCTTTCTGCGCCCTTCAAAAACGTTAAACAATGCATAGGAAGGTCTGCATACGGAAAAGTATGCACTGAGACTAAAAAAAAAAATCATGTGTGCAGGGTAATTTACAGGTTAATTTAAAATTTGTTTGGCACGTCAGAGAAGGGAATTCTTTTATTAATTATTGTGCAATCAAGAAACTCAGAGGAACGCGTGTATAACATTTGAACACATCGATTCGCATCTTCCGCGGACAACGATAAAACGCTGCAACTAACAGGCCTCTTGTGGAACTGCTTATGCTCAGATTATTTCATCATCTAACTGCAATACACCTTTCAAACAAACACAGACTTTAATCACTGTCCATGTAAAGTAGCCTATAGGTGAAGGCAATTTTCTTTAAATAAAACAATAATAATGAAGAAAAAAAACATAAATAGCCTACACTGTATAAAGTGAATTGCAATTGTTACATTAAATAGAACGAGTTAACGGATAAAATTAGTGTTGTTTATAAATTAATTCATATGATTTTGAGTCCTTGTTTTTCCCTTCTTGACTGGAACCAGTTAATTAGGCCAAGGTGTTTAGATTAGACTACTTTATGTTTAGATGTTTAGATTGACTGTTAGGCTATATTTCGATAATAATCAGGCTGCAAATCAAATTGTATGTCATTTATAGCTCATTCACCAAACAGTCGCAATTGTTTGTGCCGATAAAAGTTTCATTTGCTGCCTCGGTTTATAAATATTAGACATTGATTGCATTGAATTGAATGACACTGTAGGAGCAATGTGATTTCAAATTAAGTCTCTGTTTGCTTTCCTCCTTTTCAGTGACAAGCGCGTGTCAGAAACGGAAAGTTGTGCAGCATCTGTCCGTGTAATTCATTCAATTAATTAGCCTACGTCGAAAAAAAAACAAAAAAAAAACACTTATTTCATTGTCTAACTTAACCAAATCGGAAAAAAAACAATTAAAGACATTATTTTTTAATTATTTTACTTGAAAATAAACAAAGACAAATAACTTTTTTTAAGAAAATGAAAAATTAGTTACGAGTTTTTTGTATTTTTAAGGGTAAAACTTAATTTAGTTTATGCTTTATTTAAATTTGTTTCGAATGTGTGGGCGGCCCCTAAAATACTCATTTTGGCTATATGTGGTCTAAAACAACATTGAGGAAATTTTTATTTATTTGTATTTATTTTATTATTAAAAGGCCTAAGAAAAAAACCTCCATGATGCAACATGTTTCACTCACTATTACAAGAAGATTTTTTATTTTTTATAAATAACATAATTTGTGTTTCATTGGAAAACCCAAAATATCAGAAAACAATGGAAGGGATCGCGCCGGCGCCTCCATGGACAAGAGAAGTGTGTTGTTGTGCTCTGCACGAGACAGCTACAGTAGCAAGAAATATATGAAACAACCAAATAGAAAAATTGTAACTAATATGCAAAGCTGTAGCCTACATCAGATGAACTGCGTGATGGGACATGCAAGACATGCTGAGTTTGATTTGTGTATGATGATTTGTGTACCGGGAGTAGTATTTTCTATGATGATTCCATATTTCTTTGAAATATGAAACTGTTATTCTTGTTTTTGTTTGTTTCTTTGTTTGTTTTTACATATTATGAGAGAAAAAAGGGTCCGATGTTTTTAATTCAATCTTTTTTCGTTTTTGGCTAAATATTTTACAAGTGTAGTTAGGCTAAAAGTAAACATTTATTTAACCTTTTACTTGAAGACTTAAAATAGATTATTTAGGCTATTAAGCTTTTCTGATTCTTCATTCAGGCTAGTGAGTTAATGCCTATAATTCAATGTCTTACATTTTAAAAACCGAAGCAGCACAAACGAAAATTTCGCCAGCACAAACAAATGAGACAATTTTGGCCAAATTTGGAGCATGTGGGGGGGCTGAGTGACCTGAAAATGACCTATACATTTTTTTTTTTTATATATTTTAAAAACCAAAGCAGCACAAACGAAACTTGTTACCGGCACAAACGATTTTGAGCGAATTTGGAGCATGTGGGGGGGCACCGGTTTTAAGCAAACTGAATGTAAAAAACATTTTTCGTTAGGCCAACTTTATATTTAAGATTATGTCATTGTTGCTTTTTTTTTTTTTTTTTTTAACGGCACAAACTGAGCACAAACGAACAGCACCATTTTGTAAAGATTTAAGAAGACATGGGGTGGAAATGATTTGGTTTTTATTTTATTTTTTATTTTTAAGTCAAAAAGTCATCATTTAGGGATTCTTTTAACGGCACAAACCGGCACAAATCGAGCACAAACGAACAATACCGTGTTGGAGCAATTTGGATGCCATGGGGTGTGGAGAGTTAGGCTACATAACTGTTCATAAAACATTTTTTCGTTATATTTAAGAAGAGGTCTTAGATACGGTGTTTGTTTTAACGGCACAAACCAGCACAAATCGAGCACAAACGAACGACACCAGTTTCGTGCGATTTAGACGAAGTGGGGTGAAGAATGACGTCACTGCTCCCGAATTAAATTTGTTATAGCCTATCTGTGGAAGGGAAACAGATACAGTGTTTGTTTTAACGGCACAAACCAGCACAAATCGAGCACAAACGAACGACACCAGTTTCGTGCGATTTAGACGAAGTGGGGTGGAGAATGACGTCACTGCTCCCGAATTAAATTTGTTACAGCCTATCTGTGGAAGGGAAACAGATACAGTGTTTGTTTTAACGGCACAAACCAGCACAAATCGAGCACAAACGAATGGTACCGGTTTTAAGCGATTTGAACGACATGGGGTGGAGAATGACGTCACAGCTCCCGAATTATATTTGTTATATCTGTGGAAGGAGAACAGTTACAGTGTTTGTTTTAACGGCACAAACCAGCACAAATCGAGCACAAACGAACGACACCAGTTTCGTGCGATTTAGACGAAGTGGGGTGGAGAATGACGTCACTGCTCCCGAATTAAATTTGTTATATCTGTGGAAGGAAAACAGATACAGTGTTTGTTTTAACGGCACAAACCAGCACAAATCGAGCACAAACGAACGACACCAGTTTCATGCGATTTAGACGAAGTGGGGTGGAGAATGACGTCACAGCTCCCGAATTATATTTGTTATATCTGTGGAAGGAAAACAGTTACAGTGTTTGTTTTAACGGCACAAACCAGCACAAATCGAGCACAAACGAATGGCACCGGGTTGAAGCGATTTGAACGACATGGGGTGGAGAATGACGTCACACGACCAAAAAAATAATGCTTAATATCTCAAACACCAAACCAGCACAAACGTTCGTTTTTGCGGCACAAATCAGCACAAACGTAGCACAAACGAATGACATATTTTTGGGGATTATTTCGCTTTATGGGGTGCCAACTTCACGGAGGTGGTAGCGTGGACGTGGCGGACGATGGAGTCTCCGATGACCACGGCGTCGCGTTCTGCCTCGCGAAGAGGGGAGAAGCGGTTCCGTGTCGAGACGTCGAAGACCGGGGGCGGCGGAGGAGAGGTCCTGGTCCGAGACCTGGCTCGCGTCTTCCGTTGCTGAAGCACCCAAGGTCCCTGGTGTGACGGCGCCGGAGTGAACGAGGGCTGGGATGAACGCGTTCTTGGTGCTCGGGCCCTGTGCAGAGAAACACACGGCGTAGAGGAAGCAGGAGTGTTAATATCGCGCTGCAAACTTACCGAGGGTTGGTGAGCGTCAGCGCGAGAAGTTTCCAGCGCTGTCTGCCGCTCGTGTAGCTCGGCCTGCTTCTCGAGAAGGATCCGGATCTGCCGCTCCACGGCCTCCAGTTCCAACTGCACCGCATGCAGCTCAAACGTGTCCTCACCTGCACACAAAGGTAGAGAAACATCCAATACACTCGCCATTAGAGTAACTTAGATGAAACAATAATATTGTGAGAGAGAAGAGTACAAACGCTAGCGTAGCGTGGGCGTGGCACGCCGCTAATGCTAACGGGCTAAAGCTAGTAGCGAAAGTTCGGGAAGTCGGATAAAACTAGCGATATCAAGGTAATCCAAATGTTTTTTATATAAAATAATGTTTGGGATGTGTTCCCCCACCGAAAAAGAAAGAGTGATAGATTATAAGTTAGATTTTACGAGGCAAAAACAAACAATTAGGAATCAGCTCGACGGAGCTCTAGCTCAAACAACGCGGCAGCAACAAACAGGACGTGACGTAATCATATCACGTCCCAATCATAATGTCCCAGCGACGCTGCGGATTGCTTTCAGTAATGAGAAACATTTCACAACATTTCATACTAAACTGAGTGAAAGGACATGGAAATTTTGTCTTCATAAAAATTACATATTATTGGGGAATAATTATAAATAATTATTTGTCATCATTACATATGTTGGGGTATTTTCAATTTGAACAGCAGGACATCAGCTAGTCTATAAAACAAACCCTAATCCTAAACCATTTCTTGATATAAACCAATATAAAACACCTAACAGCCACACACACACACACACACACAAGTAATTAAGATGTCGTTTTGGCCTTTATTCATAGAAAAAAAAAAAAAAACAACAGTGAGAAACAAAGGGACGGGATCCGGACCAACAAGCGGGAACTTGATAATGTGGAACACTAAACAAGAGCTAGGTTTAGAAATGGTCATGTTTAGGTTAAAATATAAATGTAAAAATAATAATAACAATAATAATTTAACGAATTAGAATTGATCTACTTCATCTTTTTTAGGCGTTTTGATGCGAGTCAATCTACTGATGCCACAGGAAAAGGCACTAGAGGGCGATTTTAGCATCTGTGTATGACACAAAACACTAGAAATTAAATTGAACATTTTTACATATAAAAAAAAAACAAGTTGTATGTCATTTATATTATTTTTAATAAAATAATAATCATGCATAAGGAAATTTAGCTTGTATCTGCTAATTCTATTCATCCGTGTTAAAATAAAAAAGGAAGAAACCGCATTTTCAATATTTCATTTCTGGTTTAAAAAAAAAAAAAAGTACACGGGCCAAGATGTTATGGAATTTGTATATCTATTACATTTCTAGAATTATTTCCCCCTTGATGAATTTTAAGAGTTGGGTGAAATGTAAGACTCAGGAACTGTTTTTTGTTTTTGTACTGACACAATGACATTAATAAAATGATTTAAAATGTTTTAATTTAATAATTCTTAATAAATGTAATAGTTTTAATACATTTAATAATGAATTAATTTAAATTATTAAAATGTTTTAATATAATAAGAGTATAGTATGACATCTTTATTTGTGCTTGTTTTGTGCAGCATTGAACAGATCTGACGTCAATCAGAGCAGCAGATCTTCACAACCTGTTAATGTGAGTACATCTTTCTGTCTCTAATGAACTGAAGTCCTGAATTATTATTTTGACAGGTTTTTTCCCCCCACAAGTGTCAACATTATTTTAGCCAGTCCTGAAGCGAAGATCCAGATTAATTCAAGGCTGATTTGTTCCTTAACTTTTATCCAAAGTCGCTCTGTTGCATCAGGATGTGTTGGTTTGATGATAGGCAGCAAAATCCTGAATCTGATGGAAACGGTAAAACCACTCTTAAGAAAGGGGGAAGAAACCCACCTGATGTCACTTTAGATTTAGACTGTGTCACCAATATGTCCTGTATTGTCTGCACCTGTTCTCGTTAGTCCTTGATTAGTTAACTTCCTCCTGTGCCTGTTTAACTCCCTGATTACTCTGTGTATTTGTTCTCCCTGTTCTGTTCATCCTGTGTCGGTTATTGTATGTGTCACGGCACGCTGTATGCTACCTGTTATTCTTCTAGTAAACTCGTATATGCTTCGTATCTTGCATCCCTCGCCTTCTTTACACAGAGGTACTGTAACAGAATAACCGACCCTCTAAAAGAGTATATATATTTAAAGATGCTGGGCTCACCTGCACTGCACCTCCTTCTTCGCCCGGAAAATCGACGGTGGCTGGAGTATCTAGCTTTTTCGCTCCGGAGTGGTGGGCTCTCTTTCATCACTCGAGAGCCTGAGGCATACGCTGTTCCAGTACGGGAGCCGGAGAAGATCTGTGGCTGGCGGATCCTATTCCCACCCTAGTTCCCACCCTTGTATCTTCAGTCTCTTCACCGGTTCCGTCCGGAGACCTTCTTCTGCCCTCTTCCAGTCCTGACATCCTGACCCCGCCTCCTTCGCTGGTTTTGGCCAGTTTCTTGGATCCGTCGGCTCCCCTGGCGTCATCGAGCTCCTTGGCTGTGCCACCGCCGCTAGTTCCGTGCGGCTTACTTGCCTCACCTCGGTCCTCTCCAACACCAGTACGGCGTAAAAGGGAGTCTCCGGCCACATATCGGGCCTCCGGGCCCACGCCTTCCCCTCAGCCTGTCAACCCGTCACCTGCATCTTGCCTCGCCACTCCCTCGTCACTGCCACGGCTCGTCTACCAGGAGACTCCGCTGGGCTCCATCGGAACTCTAGGTCGGCCTTCGGTGGTCGACGCCCAGCTGCTGACACGGACTTCCGGTGTTCCGGCGAAGCCTACAACCTGCACCCCTACGTCATCATCGGACTCCTCCCTTCCTCTGGCTTCCCCATCGCCCGCTCTCGCCACATCGTCGCCCCTGTCAGCCAGATCCCCGTCAATGCCTCAGTCCCGGGAGTCAGCGGCTGGTCTCCAGGCTTCCAGCGCTTCAGGTTCATCCTGGTCCGTCACCCTCTCTACTAAGCCGGTTCCTACCTGCACCATGGTTCCGCCTCCGTTGTCCGGACCCTGGAGTTCGCTCTACGCGTCACTCATGTTTCTACTCTGGCTCCTCCCACCTTCTGCTCCACCGTGGTCCATCGTGTCGCCGACGCCTCCACGCCATCACCAGTGGTCACCAGCTACACGCCCCCCACCTAAGCCTCCGCCTCTTCTCCACACCCTCTTCTGTCGTCATCACGGCACGAGGACGCGCCTATCCGAGGGGGGCCGTAATGTCACCAATATGTCCTGTATTGTCTGCACCTGTTCTCGTTAGTCCTTGATTAGTTAACTTCCTCCTGTGCCTGTTTAACTCCCTGATTACTCTGTGTATTTGTTCTCCCCGTTCTGTTCATCCTGTGTCGGTTATTGTATGTGTCACGGCACGCTGTATGCTACCTGTTATTCTTCTAGTAAACTCGTATATGCTTCGTATCTTGCATCCCTCGCCTTCTTTACACAGAGGTACTGTAACAGACTGTAGATAGTATTTATGTCACTTTAGATCACATAGCTGAGGATTTGTTACGTTTTAAAGGGTTTGAGTACTTAAACAAAACTGAAAAAAAGATTGAAAAAAAATGACATTAAAAAAGAGCATGGTTGCTGGCCAGATGATGATATCAAACGAGCTTGGGGGAAAACACAACGAATTAACAAAATGGAAAGAGAAAAATGGGCTACTGTGATAATATTGCAAATTGTAAAAAGGAGTCTAGTTCAGTCTAAAGCAGATGATGGTCTTTGCTCAACTGATAGACCAGCAGAGAGATCATATTGTGAGGTTGCTTGTGTAACGTTCATTGTATTCTATCTGTTTTTTTTGTTTTACATTATTTTTTATCAAGGACTTTTATTTTGATGTAGAGTCCTCAAGGAGGATGATGTAATGTGAAGAGGAGGGGCAAGAGTGAGTGTTCGGGCACGAAGTGAGGTGTTGTTTTTGCCCAGTTCTAACACTCTGCTCAATAAAAGTTATTAGCCGTTAATATTTCAAGTCCATCGTCTTTATTGAAATCAACCCATGAACAGTTAAACCCCACGCCTTACATATTTATTGGTGGCAGCGGTGGTGGTTTTCTGCATCTTTGGAGAAGTTGCTGTTGGACTGGTATGGTGACAAAGACGAAAATATATGATAATCGCTGTCTATTCTTCATATATGCTGGATCAGTTGTTGTACGGGTTATTTCACACTGAAACGCTTTTTGCTTAACGTGCAGCGTTTTCAATTACATGGACTGTATTCTGACGGACTACATTTATAACTTTAGAGCAGCTTTATTGTTTTCACCATCGTGTGAGTTTTATTTTCATGTTTAGTTATTTGATTATTTCGTTTTATTTTGGTGAAACAGAGTAAAAATGTCTGCTTCTCGACGATTCGAAGTTGGCTCTTTGCCAGGATTTGACGGCGCTCACATTTTCTGAACCGTGTGCGCGTTGCTCCCTCCTGTGGCGAACTTCGGTAACTGCACATAGCCCAAAAACAAAAGGAGAAAGCACTGAGACTTATAAAATAGACTTCTTTTATGTGTTCATCTACATTATTTGCATACTACAAAGGTCACAGTATAAGCCTAACTGGCAAATAATCTTTATCAATAAAAGACTGGACTGAACTGGTACAACGCTGCATTGGCAGCACTTTTTTTCAAACATGGCAGAAGACAATGTATTAACTCCACAAGTGCACTTCAGAGCTGTTTTACCTCCAGACTTCACTGGGGATGGCAATGAAAGCTTTTCTCAATGGGCTCGTCGTTTTCAAGTATGCTGCGAGACCTCAGGTATGGAAAAACCTCAGTTGGCCAAAGTACTTCCTTCAAGATTGGCAGGTGCTGCATTCAGTTATTGGGATAGCTTGTCAGATGACATAAAATCTGATTATGACCGTACATTTAGCAAAATGGCTGCAGTTTTTGACCAAAAACAGTTACTAAGAACTTTTCAAACATACTTGAATGCCAGACCGCGTCTGAGTAATGAGCCATTAGAAGTGTATGCTGCTGAATTGACCCACCTTGTTCACCAAGCTTTTCCGGATTATGGACAATCTGCCATTAAAGGTGAAATTTTGCGACGTTTTATAGCTGGACTGGAACCTGCATTGCAAACTAAGCTGTACGAGTTTGGTGTTGCTACAATTGAAGATGCAATTAAAGTAGCTGGTAGGTGTGAGAGGGCACGTTCCACAGCCACTGAGCCTTTTCCTCTGCCGACATCCTCTGCACCTCAGCCTGCCGTGGTACACAGCCTCACAACTGAGTCTGCCAATATGCTTGCAGCACAGCTCAATGACCTCCATCTGAAAGTAGACAAACTTCAGTCCGTAGTTTCTATGCTGACACAGCCTAAGCCTCATCACAGCAGTGCTGTCTCATCACCTGAACACCACTTCGCCCATCGTCGGAGATCACCTTCATTTGAGAGAGCTAAAGACGATCACTACATGCCATCGTCTCGCTATCAGCATTTCACTGCATCTGATGAGCCATACTTCAGAGGACGATCTCCTGTACGTTCCAGTATCAGCCACCGCAGACCACAAGGGAGCCCCAGGTCAAGTTATCATCAGCAGCAAGGGTATGACAGACCCATATTCTATGAGAGTAGAGATACCAGCTTTAGCCCTCAGCGAAGATATGCTGCATATGATGACTCAGTGACACTTCAACCCAGCTATGGGCATCATTCGAAGGATGACAGCAGCCCAGGGGGAAACCGAGATCGACGGAGAGGTGAGCAGTATTACAGACATCGCTCTCCAAGTCCACAACGACCCCATTCACGGCATGTACATTTCACTGAACATCACCGTTCGGGAAACGAATAGTAGCTGGAGATGGGGGCCAATCTTCAGTTCAAATGTCAGTGGCCCATAGCGACAACACAGTCACACCTGAGGACTCCACAGTTTGGACCCCATACATAAAAGGACTCATCGAGGACCAAGAAGTCAGTGTTTTCCTTGACACGGGTGCTGGTTTGTCACTCATTAGTGAGGCTTTGCGTCAACGCATCCCTGCACTGAAACATCGGCCCTTGCTGAAAAGTTTCCAGGTGGCACACACACTGACAGGACATCAATTAGACATTTTAGGTTCATTAACTGTCACATTACGCCTTGGGTCACACATTTTCAGTATGGACATGTATGTTGTAAGAGACTCTAGACAGGACGCCCTTCTTGGGTGGGACTTTTTCAAAACACATGGTGCCTCAATTGACACAGCCTCTGGTGCTTTCATGTTCAAGAATGAAAAAATTTCTCTTCTCAGTTCCTCCCAAGCATTGCCTTTTTGCTGTAATGTGTTCTTGCTCTCACAGGTCTCAGTCCCACCCTTGACAGAGATTGTTGTTCCTGCCTCAGTAGCGTGTGTATCTGAAACAGGTCAGCTCCATGGTTTTCAAGGTATCCTAGAACCAAATGTGTCATTTGACAAAGATTTAGCTGTTGCTCGTAGCTTCTCTAATGTTGAAAACGGGCTCACTGTTGTTCATCTACTTAATCCTACACACCAAGACATTGAGCTGCCCAAACAGGCCCATTTAGGTCAGTTCTACTCTGTGCGTAACATGCCTTCTGATTTCTATAAGCCTGTGGACACTCTTGTAGCTCAGGTTAGCCTGCCAAGCCCTTCTTGCAAAATACCTGATGTTCACATGGGTACAGACACTCTTACTCCCAATGAGGTGAAAGTAGTTCACTCCCTCCTTCAAGAGAACTGTGATGTCTTCAGTACTTCCTCTACTGATCTAGGTCGAACTGATTTGATTAAGCATAGCATACACACATCCTCTACGTCCCCTGCACGTCAGAGGGCATATCGTACATCTCCTGTCCTACGAGAGGAAATCCACAAACAAGTACAGAAACTTCTTGATGCTGACTTAATTGAGCCTAGCCATAGTCCATGGGCCTCCCCAGTGATACTTGTTCGTAAGAAGGATGGATCTTACAGATTTTGTATAGATTACAGACGTTTAAACTCGATTACAATCAAAGATGCACACCCACTCCCACGTGTGGATGACAGTTTGGATGCCCTATCTGGAGCCACCCTCTTTAGTACGCTAGATTTGTCAAGTGGCTATTGGCAGATTCAAATGGATGATGCTAGTAAGGAAAAAACTGCCTTTACTACAGGTGATTCCCTGTATCATTTTAAGGTCATGCCAATGGGCCTTACTAATGCCCCTCCAACATTTCAGCGATTGATGGAGCTTGTTCTTCGTGGCCTCCATTGGTCTAAGACATTGGTATATCTTGATGACATAATAGTCTTCAGTAAGACCTTTCAAGACCACATCCATGATCTCTCTGAAGTGTTTGGTAGATTGCGGCAAGCTGGTCTCAAACTCCATCCTCAAAAATGTCAGTTTTTCAAGTGATCTGTACTCTTTCTAGGACATGTGGTTTCAAAGGATGGCATTCAGCCAGACCCCAAGGTGACTGAGAAAGTGCTGAACTGGCCTCGTCCAACTACACCTACTGAGGTTAGGGCTTTCATAGGCCTCTGTTCATACTATCGCCGTTTTATCAAAGATTTTGCAGAAAAAGCAGCTCCCTTACACAGTCTGACAAGGAAACATGCCAAATTCATTTGGAGTGAAGAATGTGAAGACACTTTTCAGTATTTTCAGAATGCTCTATCTTCCCCTCCTATCCTCACTTACCCTGATTTTAGCAAGTCTTTTATTCTGTATACGGATGCATCTCACCACGCTATTGGCTCCGTTCTTGCACAACAACAGCAGGGTGTTGAAAAGGTAGTAGCCTATGCCAGTCATGTGCTAAGTGCGACAGAGCGCAACTGGTCCACCTTTGACAGAGAATGGTGGGCTATTGTTTGGTCCGTTAGACATTTCTCACACTACTTGCAAGGGTGCCCCTTTGTGATTGTTACAGATCATCGTCCCTTGTTAGGTTTAAAGAAAATGTCTATCGATCGAGATCCAACAGGACGCAGGGCCCGTTGGGCATTAGAGCTTGATGTGTACAATTGGGTCATTAAGCACAGGACTGGCGTAAAGCACACAAATGCAGACTCACTGTCTAGACGCCCAAGTCAAAGCAATGCCATTCCTCAGCCTACTTCTGATCTCTCAATGACAGGCAAGCCAGAACCTTCTTTAATCACAGCCCCTCTTACTGCTCATGCTGTCATAGACCTTTCCCAGTCTTTGTCAGTCGATATTGCACAGTGTCAAAAAGATGATGTCACACTGAGGACAGTGCTTGAGTGGTTAAAGGAGGGAAGGAGACCTCCATCGTGGGTTCTAAAGAAAGGTTCGGCAGAGCTCAAACTATATTGGCGACAGTTTGATAGACTGCATTTGCAGGATGAGAAAATCTACCGTTTTGCCTGTAACAAACCAAAAGAATCACCCACTCTTCATGTAGTCATTCCCAGCAAAGCTGTCCCCCAGGTGTTACAGTTTTTACATGGACATTCCACCGTAGGTCACCTTGGTCATAAAAAGACACTTGCAAGGGCCAGGGAGCATTTCTATTGGCCATACATGGCGAGAGACATAGAGAACTACTGCCAACAGTGTGTTTCCTGCCAGTCTAGATCTATGCCAGTTCCACATCAGGTAGCTCCTTTACAGACTATTCATGCCAATCGTCCTTTCGAGAAGGTGGCAGCTGACATTACAGAGCTTCCTGTGACACCATCAGGCCATAAATATGTCCTCGTTCTTCAAGACTATTTCACCAAGTATGTGAATTTGTACCCTATGAAGGACCAAAGGGCTGTAACGGTCGCACACTGTATTTTTGAGCAGTATGTTACAGAGCATGGTGTTCCTGAATGCCTTCATACAGATCAAGGCCGTCAGTTTGAGGCAGATTTAATCAAGGAGTTGTGTTCCAAGTTGGGTGTCACCAAAACTAGGACTTCTCCTTATCATCCTGAGGGAGATGGTTTAATCGAAAGATTTAATCGCACCCTGAAAGATCAGTTGAGTAAAAGCCTGTATCAGCAAACAGAACCATGGGATACCATGTTGAGGTCAATCCAGTTCTCTTACAATACCAGTGTGCATAGCAGTACTGGATACACCCCTTTCTTCCTTATTCATGGACGTGAAGCCAGACTGCCTGTTCATTTACTCTTTCCTAGTCCTGCTGAATCTTCCAGTGCCTCTGCAGGCACCCCAGCAGAGTATGCTACATCTGTCTACAGGAAATTAAATTTTGCATTCCAGTTCCGTAAGGAGAATCAGGAACATGCTCATGTACAACAAAAAGCACAATATGATAAAAAGGCCAAATACACCACGTACAGTGTGGGAGACTTGGTTTGGCTGAATGATCCTGCTCATTCCCGATGTAAACTGGCCCCACGCTGGAAAGGACCCTACATTGTAACACGAACTGTTCAGCCTGCCAGTGGTTACTCTGTACTGTATGCTATTCAGCCAAAAGGTTTTCCTGAAAAGACACCACAAGTGGTACATCATAACCGTCTTAAACCCTACCTGGCTCCCACATGTCAGCTGGGGCGAACAGTATCAGATGCATCGTCTCCCATTGCACAGCCTGTAGAAAAGGAAGTACCCTCTAGTACTTCTAATTCTGATACACTTGCTGCCCAAGAGAACTTGCCTTCTGTCGTTTTTACTGGAGGAGTCCCCAATCAGAGTTCGGCGAGGTCTTTGCTTTTGGGACAGCCCCCACTGAACTTAACTCAAAACACTGGACAGTTTAATGTCCCACAGTCTGGTGACACTGCAAGCTCAAAAGTGGACCGTCTTACCTCTATGGTTCCACATGCTGTTCTAGACTCTAGACCATTAGGTCGCAGGCCTGTCAGAATGCCTGCAAGGTTCAAAGACTATGTTGTGAAGTGAAAAAAAAAAGAAAGAATATCTTTGCTTTATTTTTATTATTTTTATTTTATTTTTGAGGTCCTTAAATGTCTTATGTGGAATACAGACCATATTGTTAATTGAAAATCGTGGTTGTGTTGCACCAACAATCTGCACATTGCTTTGTGTGGTTTATTCATGACATTGTTATTTTCTGTATGTTGAAAACGTGGACGTTTCTTTTCACATGGGGTAACTAATGTGAGGTTGCTTGTGTAACGTTCATTGTATTCTATCTGTTTTTTTTGTTTTACATTATTTTTTATCAAGGACTTTTATTTTGATGTAGAGTCCTCAAGGAGGATGATGTAATGTGAAGAGGAGGGGCAAGAGTGAGTGTTCGGGCACGAAGTGAGGTGTTGTTTTTGCCCAGTTCTAACACTCTGCTCAATAAAAGTTATTAGCCGTTAATATTTCAAGTCCATCGTCTTTATTGAAATCAACCCATGAACAGTTAAACCCCACGCCTTACAATATCAAAGCAATGATGAACAGAAGACAGCAGGAGATGATGAGCGGCTGTTTGGAGCAGGTCTGAAACCATCTCAGTGCAAACTCACAGAGGAATCTGGTCCAGCATTGGAAAGTCAACTTTCAACTCCTAGCACAGATGTAGCTTTTTCATCTGAATTAGGAGGAAAATTGTTTTGATGTTTTGGTGAATGAGAACGAGGATGCTGAAGAAGTTTATTCAAGTGTGCTATTAGCATACTACTTTTAAACTAAAAACAAGAAAGTATACTTTCAGTCTACTTCTCAGAAATATCCTTTATGTACTTCTGAGAAATATACTTAAAATTGCACTTAAGTATACTTGACTTATACTGACAGAAAAGCCTAAGTATATTTGGCCTATACTTGGACTTGATCGAGATATACTTAAAAGTATATTTGTAAAAGTATAGTATAAAAGTACATTGTTTGAAAATATTGATTTATAAAGAAACAGATAAATTTCTAATTCTGAGTATCTGAATTTTTGTGTAGGCTAGTCCACTGGTAGTGTACATAAGAATTTACTTCCCTCTTTCCTAGGCATTGATAAAATTTTCAGGCTTTATAACGGTAGGGGGCGCTGTTTTACATCTGAACAGAATCTCCAGATCAAAACGCAGGAAAAGAAGAAGCTGAAACAAGCGATAGAAGATTACTCATGCAAGTATTAAATAAAGTGATCATAAACATTAAACAGCATGTAAATAAAAACTGGCAAACGTTTTGTGGACTATGAAGCTTTGGGGGTGTTTATGGACTTGATCTACTCTACCTGTGTTTGATCATCTTTCTGAATCCCATCCGGACGTAGTCTTTGACAAAAATGCAATTTTCTCAGCTTTTTTATTTAAAATGTTACCCACATTTAAGTGTTGATAAAAAACTTACCCACATTTAAGTGTTGATAAAAAAGGATTCATGAAGCTAGAATAAAATGTTTTTAAAATTTAAAGAGTTCAAGTACAGTTAAAGGTATTTCAAGTATAAAATATAATACCCAAATAGGAACATAGTAGTATACTTAAATTGCCACAAATAATATATAAAAAGTAAACTATAAGTGTGATGTTATGTTCACTTAAAGAAAACTTACAAGTATACTTGCAAGTACACTAAACTAATAGTTTACTGATAGTATATTTAAATTTATATACTAAAATGTACTACTAGTATTAAAATAGTAAACTACTAGTATTCTTATAAGTTCACTTGTAGTACAGATGCAGTACAAATGAGAAATGAAACTGTGAACTAGTTGTGTACTTAAAGTTTACTACTGTTACACTTATAGTACACTTAAACGTATACTTCAGTTGTGCCAATTTAGTCCCAAGCGGTATTAAAATAGTACACTTACAAGTTTACTACTAGTACATTGATACTAGTATACTTACTACATAAATTATACTTAAAAATATACTTTAACATTACTTAAGTATACTTGATAAAATGAACTTGAAGTAAACTTCTTTTTCGTAAGGGTACTATAAGTTGCGTGTAGCAGATGATAAAGAGAATTAAAGATGGGTAGATGGTTGTGTTACGTCCTCGGACGTATATAATATTCTGTGATTAGTGTTTGTTTGTCTTTTTTTGGAGTTTCCTTCTCGTCTCTGCTCCAGGTTCCGGCTTCTAATTGTCTGGGAAAGTGGATTGGCTCCTCGCTGGTGATCGCATCCTTTAAAAGCGCGCTTCTGCGCAATGCAAGGGAGGCGCGGCTCTGTGTGTGTGTGTTCTGGGGGAGAACGCGTTGTTGTCAGCGTTCCTCCGGCCTGTTGTAAAATGATCTTTAATACTCCAGCTTGTGTACGATATTGACCCACTGTTTTTCCCACCATATCTTTCTTGGTTATTTTCTTATGTTGTTGGTATTAAAAAGGTAATCTGTAAATGTCACCACTCAGTAGAAGTTTGTTTAGTTGATTCAGATGTGTCGGTATTAAAAGGTAATCTGTAAACGTCACCATCCAGTAGAAGCTTATTTATTTGCTTAACGTGTCGGTATTAAAAGGTAATCTGTAAATAGAATTATGCCCCATTTTGTAGGGAGCGGGCACCTATTCTTGTTTAGAGTTTTCTCCTGGTTTTGAGCAGATAGGGAGACAGGGAAGTCTAATGTATTTTTGTTAATTTTTTTTCTTTGTTAGGTTAAGGTAGATCATTAAAAATAGTTAGTTTCTGTTTTGTTTGTTGTTTTGGTTTTTGCCCATTCCTGGACCTATTAGCCTACTGGATGGATGATTAAGCTTCTACAATAAACAAAAATCTCTCCTTACATGACATTCTTCATTTATGTTGCTTCCCCACCCCTAGACTGGGACGTAACAGTTGTCAGTCAACTGTTGATATTGAGCAAGATTGTGGCAAAGCCCAAAGGGAAAGAAATCAAAGCAATGATGTGATGGAGACAATGGGTCCTGCTGAGGGAGATGAGCAGCATTCTGGACCAAACCCTACAACATATGGCACTGAGACACCATTTGCAGACTCTAATGCTTTCAGACATCACACTGTAGTATCAGAAAATACAACTATAGATGAAACCATCTGCATACGTATCCCACTCTCAGAAATGTTTTGCAGTGAACAAACAGAAGGACAAAACGTTCCAAAGGTCAGGTCTCGCTATAAATTAATAGATGGAGCTCCTTCAGATGCTGATATAAGAAAAAGAAAATTGTACGCCATGTCATTCAACAATATAACCAGGAATGCTGAATGGGTGTATGGGATATTGAACAAGGAAACTTTAGCTAACAAATGTGTGTGCAAGGAGCATTTGGAGATCCCTAAAGGAGGTCATCTTGGTGCTGCTGTCAATCACAGGTGGTTTTGGGAAGCCCTTAATGATGCTAATTTGAACAGAAACATAACATCACAGCATATGATCTTAAACACGGGCCAAGTGTTGGAGAATTGGTGTCGAGATCTCATAGAGCAACCTGGTCTGCAATGTCCATGTGTACTCTGGACCACTTTACTGTAGACGTATATTAGAGCAGATGAATTATAGAAGAATAGAAGATAAATTAGTGCCAACTCACTTCTTTAAGGTGATAATTATGGAGAATGATGATGGAGAGTCGAAATGCTATGTGTGTTTGGATGAACTGACCATCTGTAGGTGAAAACAGGCAAAGTTAGACTAAAGCTGGGTTCACACTGGATGATGTTAGCCATGATTTGCCTGCAGGAGACAAATTGTGCAAATTCTAAAAGAGTCTTCTGATCCTAGGCCAAAATCTGTAATCTTTGATTTCTAGTTTGACATGTTCACCTATAGCCAATGATTAATAAGCAGTGCGATCAGATTTCCCCTCAGATGAAATTCTGGCAGTGTCAGAAGATTTGAGACGCAGTCCTGCAGATGTTTAACCATCAAATCAAGCACCAACAGGAGCGCAGAACCTGCTGACGCTCTTAGTGCAACAACAACAAACCACCACTTGCTCCACACTCACTGACTTCATTTCATTCCATTTTCTCTTTTCAAGACAAGCCATGATCAACATAAAATATTGTTTTTCTTTGCTAGCCACCATTTCAATCCTGCATGTAAGTGCAGCTCTCAGTCACGAACATGTCAGATCGTAAACCGCTATTATAAATCATACATTGTGTGCCCGGCTTAAGTGTGCAGTTATATCACAAGTTGTTAAAAATCTTATATGTGTGAGCAATTTACATGTAGATGCACAATATTCAAAAATGTTTTCTCATGATCTTAAGAGGACGACTTGAGCCAAATAGCGCCAGCAAGTGTCCAGCACACACAGCCAGAAACATCAATATTGTTTAGAAATATTCTCATGTGGAAATATTATGACATGTTTTAAAGAAGTGTTTGCTGTTGTAGACTGAATACAATTAGCAGTTCCAGTTGTTACCACTAGGGGGTGTATATATGCTGTAGGAGTGAATTGAAAATGCTTGCTCTGCTCTGCTTTGTGGACATGCACCATACAGTTTTGATTTATTTTACATCTTTTAGTTATTGAATATTTCCCATTTTTATTATTTTTTATATTGTTTGACTTTGCAGTTATAAATGAAGTTTATGAATGTTTCCAAACGTGTATCTGAGTGAACTGACAGCATGTAATGAGTGTTTTGATAAGCAGCTGTACATTCACTCATATTCATATCATATCTAGTTCTCTTTCTCTGAAATGTGCTTGTACTCATTCTGTATTTTAACTGTTTTGCAATTAGCAGGTTGAAACTGGGTCTGTGAATGTTTGTACAATTTTAGAATGAAAATGAAACCAGAATATAAGCATGTCACCATATCCTGTACAAGAACAAGATCAGTTGAAACAAACCCCATTTACATCCTGCACTGCTGTCTCCTTTCTATTTCCCAAATCACCTCCAACATCCAGGGGTGTTTACCATTTTGTGGGACCCAAGTCCCAAGTAAAATTGAACTTATTAATTTAACTGAAGAAATTATTACACCCAATTTAATTCAGTAAATTCAAAATAAATCAGATTAGTGGGCCTCAGCAAACTTGAATAAAGTTTGAGTCATGATGTGCAACAAGCATTATGTCAAATGTTAATTTTCAGAAAGTCATTTGTTTTCTTAGAGATCATCTGTGTCCAGGATCTTGGCACCAGCCTTGCATTCTGTTTCACCCAGACATCCCATCTCTGTTATTGCCATAAACTGTACTGTATAAAGGATTCATATAAACCCCAGAGTCTTTCTCAGAAATATTAGAGGTGAAACCCTGGTGTAAAATATGGGCCCTCACCAATATTATTTGCTTCATTTAATCATTATTTCCTGTTTATCCCTCTAAAGCTGCTTGGAAATTAATGACTTGACATGATTGTAACCATACATGTTTCGAATCAGTTGCACATTTTCACCACTAGATGTCAGTAAAGCCGCACTGAACTCTCCACTGCTCACTGGGACAGAAACAAACTTTAAACAGGCAAACTGAGTATTTTATGTTTCATCAGTTTATTAATTGACTATTAATATCTTGATTAAATAACTGAAATTTGGTAAAAGTAACACTATGTGTGTTATATTCTCTTGCTGTCTTTCTCTGACTGTTGTAACTGTGTTTATACAAATAACTATTTATGTCTAAAACAACTACAGTTTATAAGTCTTGTTATATGGAGCTATATAGGAATCTAGTGGTTACACCATGGAATTGCAGATGTTTTTTTACTCTCACCAGATGGCACTAATCTGCCTTCAAAAAATTGGATTTTAAATGCATTGTTTATATAAATACTCCTTTAATAGAGAAGTCATATAAAATTATTGAAAATAAAAAATGTATTCTTTTCAATGGCAAAAAAAATAAAAAATTATCATAATTATTACATAACATATTAATACCATTATATTCTCTCAAAATAAATAGATAAAATATTATTGAACAAAAATATATTACACTAATTTTACTGAAAATAAAAAAGTTACATTTCAGGTGTTCGGTCAGTTTTGAGCAATACCAGAGGGTTAAAATAACACAGAAGCAGTTCTGGAGTTCATGAGTTCATTATTAAATTATTGAGAATTAGTGAAGATGAACACCCGATATTAAAGAATAAAATCACTATAGGAAAGAGGAACAAACAGTTATACATGCAGTGAGTATTCATTGGTCCCCCCACCCCTCCACTGTGATCTCTGTATTGAAAGTCATGTGATCTACCAGAAAGATATAGCAGACGTCTGATGTCTCTATATCATTCTGATTGGCTAACATGCATCCTGTGTAATGCCAGGCTACTATTTAAGCCCACACTGCAGTGACAAAAGAACACAGCAGAAGAATTCAAGAAATCAAGACTCATCTCTTATAACATCCAGCAGAACTCTGTTTGCTGATTGGAACACAGATTTCATCAGGTTTGACTTTTTTTTTTTTTTGACATTTGCATGTATTTGTTATTTGACTTTTATTAAAACCAAATTAATTGTTTCTGATTCATGGGACATTCTTGGAATGTTAGTTCTATTGGAACATAAGAATCTTGGTTTAGTCAGAATGTATGTTTTGTTTTGTGTCTCACTCTGGTTATGGATGAATTACGGATGCTCTAAAAATAGAAATATGATTCTGCTCCACCCCTTTAATCTTGAAAGTGAACGTGCGCAATTTCTACTGCTACTTTTATTCTTTTAATCCACATTTTATATATTAAATCGATGGCTTAACAGTTTCACATGGAATATTGTTTAAGATTTGAATACGGCATATATGCTATGAACATGCAGTTCAAATGTAATGCTTGTTATTAAAATGTTTTGGTTTCTAAAAGCTGATAGTAATGTTAAAAAAATCACACAATATAAAATAATACAAAAATAAAAATAAACAAATACAATGCAATACAATGTGAAAGAAATATTTGTGAGATAAAAGCAGCTGTCAAATAGTAAATATTAGTCTTAATAAAAGTATTGAAATGGTGCTATCTGTAAAGTAAATTCCCTGGTGTTAAATTAAGACAGTTCAGTGTTCACATGTTCATAAGTGATTGATGAGTGATGATTATTTGATTATTGAAGACACCTGGTGATATCGAGCACAATCACTGAAGAAAAGAGAAACACAAGAACTAAAATTTAGATGAAATCAACTGAAAAGGCATTAAATCTCTCTTATTACAAACCAGACTGACTTTATTTCTGTCATTTGTCTACAGTTCAGAATTAACAGAGGTTTAGATGGTGATGTTTTATTGAAACGTTTGGTCATCATTATGGTGATCAGTGTTTCATTTCATTGGGCAGTTTGACTCTTGGCATTTTATGTCAGTTTGTGGTCTTTGTAACAGTGTTTACCAAAACACACACTTTATTTCAAAGAAAACCAAAACCAGAAACAGAGATGATCAAGAGATGATCAAAGAAAAGTAACATTATGTACATTATGAAATATGTTTTTTTTTTTTTTTCTGTGTGTGTTTGTTGTAGAACATAATCAAGGTAAAATCAGAGCCACAGAAGTTACTGTCTATCTGACAGATCCCAGTAAACCCATTGATGTGAGTAAATCTTTCTGTTTCTGTTTAATGGCCCGGTTTCACAGACAGTGCTTAACTTAAGCCAGACTAGGCCTTCGTTAAATTAGGACATTTAAGCACCTTTTATAAAAATGCCTTAGAAAAAAACAGTACTGGTTTAAATCTAGAGACAAAACAATGCCATTACCAGTAATCCATTATTAGCCGCTCCTGTGTCAGAATCACACACATGTGTCGTGCTGCTCAAGTGTTCAGCGTCGGACAACACTGAGTCTGCGTTCTGATGTAGAAGGAGAAGGAGAATGACTCAGAAGAGAAGATATTGTTGAATAAAGTTGTTATTTTTGTTTTGTTTTTGCGCACAAAATGTATTCTCATCACTTCAGACATTAAGGTTGAACCACTGCAGTCACGTTGATTATTTTAACAATGTCTTTAATACTTTTCTGGACCTCAAAAGATGTAATGATGCCGCCGCCTATGTGTGATTCAGAAACCCTTGGATTTCATCAAAAATATCTTAATTTGTGTTCTCAAGATTTACTAAGATCTTACGGGTTTGGGACAACATGAGGGTGAGAAATAAATTACAGAAATTTAATTTTGTGGTGAACTGACCCTTTAAGCCTTGTCTGTGAAACCGGAAGAAATGAGTTAGAAGTCCTGAATTAAGGAGAATTTTGACACTTTTGTTTGTTTGTTTGATTGTTTGTTTTAGCCAGGAAGAAGAGAGGATCCTTAGCTGAAGCTTTTGAAGAAGCAATAAAACCAGAGTCAAGAGAGATTTGTTTAAACTTTTGTTTGAAGTTTGAACTGTGTACAAAACCAGCCTCCTGAATCTGATGGAAATGGCTAAAAAGTGGGGAGAAACCCTTTAGATTATATAAGTACAGATTTGTTGTTGTTTTTATGTTGCTGACCATTTAGAGAAAACTAAAAGAAAGATTGAAAAGAGATTTGGCATTAAAAAAAAATCACTGTAGTTGTTGGCCAGCTGCTGATATCAAACAAGCAAAACAAGAAACTGATTTAGATTCAAGCAGAAGACATTGCAGGGCTTAAGAAGAAGGGTGTTATGATGAGTGAAGAGAGCTCTGAAGAGAGTTCGAGCAAATACATTCTGATCCCTTTCTTGGAAATGTCTGGTAAAATATCTGACTCTAAAGAAGTTGATCCAAATTCAATTGATGAGTCATCCTATATATTAGTCAACGGATGTCTTTCGGATTCTGACGTAACAATAAGAAAATCGTATGTCATGTCATACAACGATAAAACCAAGAATGCTGAATGGGTGTATGAGATACTGAACAAAGACACTCTGAAGGAAAATAGTAAGGAGCACGGGAGCTTTGGAAAGAATGAATTTGAGGACAAAAAGTATGAACAAGGTCATCTTGCTGCTGCGGCCAATCACACATGGTGTCAGGAAGCCTATAATGACACTTTTTTGATGAGCAACATGGTACCACAGAAAAAAGACTTAAACAATGGCGATTGGAAAACTATTGAGAATGAATGATGAAGTCTGTAATGTCCATGTGTACACTGGACCACTTTACCTGAAAGGGAAAAAAAATAAAGAGGGTACTAAAGTGGAGAATTTCTATGTTCATGCTGACCTCAGTACACTGAATAAGCAGGCAGGGAAAGTAACGCCAACTCACTTCTTTAAGGTGATAATTGTGGAGAATAAAGACGGGACAGTAGACGAGCTGGAATGCTTTGTGATGCCCAAAGTGAATAAAGACGATGTAGCTGTTGAAAAAAATGACAATAAAAAAGCTGTAAAAATCCAGCACGATGAGAATATTAAGACAATAGAGATACTCTCTGGGCTGAAATTCAGAGAAGAAAACCCCAATGTGGTAACGAAGGTCTGTATAAAGACAATTACAGGAGAAGGTAAAACAGGAGAGAGAGGGTGTAGTGCTAAAATAAAAGTCAGAATAAGTGAAAAAAAAATGATGATACCAGGACCAGCCCTGTCTAATATCCTTGTTATTAACTCCTTGTTATTATTATAATTAACGCTTTATGGTGATGTATCATAATCGTGTCATGATGTAAGCAGTGTTTAAATGAATCTGACAGAACATGTTGTCAACTACTATATTTTTAGTTTATCTCAACTTTTGTTATGTGAAACTAAAGTACTAAATGGATGTTTTGTTTGTTAAAATGAGACAGTGAGCAGAAATCAGTGTTGAACAAAACTCTGTCAGTTTGAGCAGTGAGTGGATTCTGACTGTTCATGAAATCAACACTTGTAAACAAGCTTGTGGTTCCCCCTGTCATTTTCACCCTTGGGAACCACCTATAGCAGAAGGTGCATGTACACTATCTGATGTGTTCAGTAAATTACTCTATTCCCCTGATGACGCTGGAACATTTGTGTTTGATCCTCCCTTATGAGTGAGTTTAAATGAACGGACTATCTGAAGATCAGAAGAGGGAAAGTTTGACTAAGCTTGCAGTTGAATTATTAATAATCCCATATACTGTACATAATTATAGATGCACATCATTAAAAAAAAAGCTTTCTAATGCTTTCAGAAATGTGTCTCATGATGTTCAAATACCTCTTAATCTGAGAGTTTATGCTTAAATTATTGAAATGAATTTAGTCTATAAACATAAAATTTATGTATTTCCTCACAGAACAAATATTGTATGTGTTCTGGACACTTGCTGCCTATATCTGTGCTATTCGGCTCAATTCATCTCTTTATATTTATGGGCTGTCAAATCGATTCGCAGAGATGCACATTTCATTCCATTAGGCCTACACAATCAGAGAGTAGCCTATTGAATTATTTCATTTAAAAGTAGACATTTCACGCTTTCTGTATATTTCTCATGTATGTGAGGCAAGCAGCCTATATGCTGAGTTTCGGTTCATTTAGCCTATAAGGCGCGCTCCAGTTCACCTGCGAGTGATCGCGCCCGCGCCTCCATGTCAGGATTATATTGTCAGACATATTTGCTTCTTATTTATTAAATCCAGGCAATTGGTTGATGAAACATTGATTAAAGTTAAGATACAATTTTTACAAAACGAAATTCACTTAAGTTTTGTTTTGTAGAAAACCTTTCTTTAAAGTGAATTTCGTTTTGTAAAAATTGTATCTTAATTTTAATCAATGTTTCATCAACCAATTGCCTGGATGTAATAAGTAACCCAGCTAACCAAAATACGTGACTGTTACGTAACTGCAACGTAATTTAGTGACCAAACTTTCGTCGTGGCGACGGACGTAACTAGTTACGTTGTGGCAACCGGAAAAGTGAAATTCCTGGATACGTTGCCACAACGTAACTTTGTGACGTTGCCAGTTAGTAACTGCGACGTCATGGCAACGTTGTGTATCAATGGTTGTGTGTTGGTAATCAGTTGGTAATTTTTATATTTATTTATTTTTCTATGGGCGGACATGCAGTAGTTTAACCTAATTTATGTCCTCATTTGCCCAAACTAATTTAAAGGCTATTCCAACAGCTGTGAACAATGAATGCAGAGCTCAAAATGAATTCAATTTATTTATTTTGAAAAACACGTAGAACATGAACAAAAATCCAAATAAAAATAATGAAATACACCCAAACTATAAATAAAAACATATCGCCTACAGCGAAACATAAAATAAAAGCATTCAAGACGTTTTGCACTCAGTATCATTAAAAACATATGCTATGCTAGCGTAACATTTTGCCAACATTTATTTCAGACGTTCAATCACAGAGGTAAAAATATTAACTTAAAGTACTTAAGGTAGACTGTGGGTAATGTTACTTAACCAATCTGACGCAGTTGTTGAACTTTATTGCTATAAAACTGACGAGAAACACGGAGAAACGTCGACGCTGTCCTCTCCAGCAGCTTGAATGTTTTCCCGGTTGCCATGGCAACTCTAACGGCCACCAGCACTAACGTAAACATAACAATAAAAAAAGGTTTTGCGTCTTTCCAAAGTTAACTTTATACATTTTTATAAAAGCCATTTATTCGTTGTCACCTCGGAAAAATAAATTCTTCTCTCAGAAAAATTAACTTTACTCTCTTGTCAACATACTGTGCGCGCGGCGCGCACTCCATTTGTGGAGGCGCGCGCTGTATGTCACGTCACTATATATAAAAAGCAATCATCCATATTCTGACTTGGTGAAAAGAAACATTTTTTTTTTCTTAAGGGACATTTCAGTCTTGTGTCTGACGTTTAATTACACATTTTAAATGGCAAATTCTGGTAATAATAACATAAAGAACGCGTAAATGATGGTAATGAAATTACCAGCACATGACGTTGCTGTAACGTTGCCAGTAAGTCATGGAATGACCATTATATTACGAATAGAGTACGTATCTGGAACGTCCTTGGTTTTCTTATAACGTTAGGAGATCGTACTGACGACGTTGTGATATGGTAATTTGATGGCAATAATATTACGGGCATACAACGTTGTAGTTACGTTACTAGTAAGTCATGGAATTACCAATATATTACGAATAGAGTACGTATCTGGAACGTCCTTGGTAATCTTATAACGTTAGGGGGTCGTACTGACGACGTTGTGAGATGGTAATCTGAAGGTAATGAAATTACTGGCATGCGACGTCGTAGTTACGTTGTCAGTTAGTAAGTCATGAAATTACCAAAAAGTACGAATACATTACGTAACTGTTACGTCGTGTGTTAGCTGGGTACATTATTATCAGTTTAAAATTATATTACTAACCTGCACTATTTCTTTAGAACAAAACTGTGCAGCAGGTCTATCATCTCTAGTCACACACTTCAGTTAGCCTATGTGTCCCCACCCCAACACACACCTGAGAAAAAACTTTGCAGGTCATATGAGAGCATACTCACATTTAGTGAGCTTACAATGCTGCATTTTATTGTCAGTAAAAGTAAGGGCGTTGTAAAAAAAAAAAAAAAAAAAAAAAGGCATAAGTGGGAAAATTAAATCCATTTTTTCATGAAACAGCAATTTAAATATATTATTTCTAAAGATTATACAAAAATAACCAAATAAAAAGGCAGAATAAGCTGATCTAGCATGTTAAATGGTGGCATCTTAGTAAATGAATGGTACACCCCCTTAAGCTCACAGAAATGGTTTGACCCAAGTTCTCAGCAGCCAATGACAATGACCCGTTCAAACAGATTTTTAACGCGTATTTAACGCGTATTTAACGCGTATTTAACGTGTATTTCACGCGTGAAGTACACGTCAAATACACGTATTTAACGTGTTGATTTTTCACGCGTATTTCACGCGTTAAATACGTGTATTTAACGTGTATTTTACGTGTGAAGTACACGTCAAATACACGTATTTAACGCGTTGATTTTTCACACGTAAAATACACGTTAAATACACGTATTTAACGCGTGAAATACGCGTGAAAAATCAACACGTTAAATACGTGTATTTGACGTGTACTTCACGCGTGAAATACACGTTAAATACGCGTTAAATACGCGTTAAATACGCGTTAAAAATCTGTTTGAACGGGTCATTGTCATTGGCTGCTGAGAACTTGGGTCAAACCATTTCTGTGAGCTTAAGGGGGTGTACCATTCATTTACTAAGATGCCACCATTTAACATGCTAGATCAGCTTATTCTGCTCTTTTATTTGGTCATTTTGTATAATGTAATATATTTAAACTGTTGTTTAATGAAAAAATAGATTTAATTTTTCCACTTATGCATTTTTTATTTTATTATTATTTTATTTATTTTACAACGCCCTTACTTTTACTGACAATAAAATGCAGCATTGTAAGCCCACTGAATGCAAGTATGCTCTCATATGACCTGCAAAGTTTTTTCTCTGGTGTGTGTTGGGGTGGGACACTGAAGAAGATTGGTATATGACTTGAGTCGATAGACCTGCTGCAAAGTTTTGTTCTAAAGAAATAGTGCAGTTTAGTCATACACAAATATAATTTTAAACTGATAATAATGTAGATGCTCCCTCTGTGTTTGTGTCAGAACATGGGTGCGGAGCACAAGCTCAAACCTTTGTGACATACTGTATCAAAACTATGTGAAATAAATTATTTCTAGTTGACTAGTAGTTCATTTAAGCCATTAGTGATTACTAATCGCATTTAAATTCATATAATTTCTTAAATACTGGAGAGAATAAACCATATCTGTGGAGTCTTGGGTACTATATAGATATAACCTTGCATTAAGCATAAACCTTGCATTAAGAACCGGCAAAAGTAATGATTATAAAAGTGGCAAAAAAAAAACAGCAAGGAGACATTTTAATTGTTTATTAATAAACTAATGTTTTCTGAATCAGTGTCGGCTGCAAAGATGTTGACATTGCTGACTCTCATCATCTCCGCAGAGATGCACATTTCATTCGATTAGGCCTACATAATCAGAGAGTAGCCTATTTAATTATTTCGTTTAAAAGTAGACATTTCACGCTTTCTGTATATTTCTCATGTCTGTGAGGCAAGCAGCCTATATGCTGAGTTTCGGTTCATTTAGCCTATAAGGCACGCTCCAGTTCACCTGCGAGTGAGCGCCCGCACCTCCATGTCAGGATTATATTGTCAGACATATTTGCTTCTTATTTATTAAATCCAGGCAATTGGTTGATGAAACATTGATTAAAGTTAAGATACAATTTTTACAAAACGAAATTCACTTAAGATTTGTTTTGTAGAAAGCCTTTCTTTAAAGTGAATTTCGTTTTGTAAAAATTGTATCTTAATTTTAATCAATGTTTCATCAACCAATTGCCTGGATGTAATAAGTAAGACGCAAATATAGTAGAAAATATAATCATGACGTGCCAGCGCGATCACTGGCGCGTGAACTGAAACACTTACATAAATGAACTGAAACTCAGCGTATAGGCTGCTTGCCTCACATACATGGGGAATTTCTCTATAGAAAGCATGAAATATCTACTTTAACGAAAACGAAATAATTCAAAACGAAAAGAAATAGGCTTCTCTTTTTATGTAGAATAAACCGAATGGAATGCTCATTCTCTCTCTAAGCGCGTCCATGAGGAGATGATGAGAGTCAATGTCAACTTCATCTTTGCAGCCGACACCGATTCAGAAAACATTACTTTATTAATAAACAATTCAAATGTCTCCTTGCTGTTTTGGTCACATTCATAAGACCAATATCGATTCCCAGGCTATATGCCTTTTTCAGTTGACACCTCCCACTCAATAAATTGCAAAAGGCTTAAAGCTTTGTGTTGCTTTTGATATGGAACAAACACTCAGATTTAAAATTCTGTCCATTTCATTAAGAATTCAAGCAATAAATACCGTTTTGGCGCTCTTTAATGTAGCGTAATAGATCGTTGTAGATTCTGGGTACTTGCATGTGCGTTATCAAACACATAGCAAAAGATTCGTGCCAGTTTCATTTTTGTTCTGGATCTTAACCTTAATAGGCTATATTTATGTAAATAACTGCAGAAAGGCCGCAAGCTTTAACTAATCTACAGCGCAACATCGATGCACCAAAAATTCAATAATTTTTTAATCAAATATTGGTTTCAATGGAGCTACGATCAACTTAAGCTTACGATGCTTTTGGGAAACGCTGCCCTGCACTATTTCTTTAGAACAAAACTGCACTCTAAAAACTCCTGGGTTATTTCTTTAACCCATTTTCTGGGTTATTTGTGTTGGGTTAAAATTATGGGTTATTTTTTCAGAGAGTAACCTTTTTCTGGGTTATAGGGCTAATATTTTGACCCAATTCCTGGGTTGTTTAGGTTTCTGGGTTATTTTTCAAAGAGTAACCCATGTTCTGGGTTAACGCCCCTCCCCCCGCCCCCCGCTGTTGTTCTGGAATTTTCTCACAACAGTCGTTTGAAACAACCGTCACTTGAACTTGAACGCACTCGATCCGTTTTGGCCTGGGCTTCTTCGGTGCAACTTCGTCGCGTATTCAAGGTAAGCAAGTATTTTCAGTGTCAATGTAACGTAAACTTTTCTGTGTCCATGTCCCCATTGCTAGTTTAGCACCATTTGTTGAAAAAATGACCATGGCTTACCGTGGTAATTCTGTGGTGAGCATGTAGCCGCCTGCGGATATCGCGACAACATCTAACTAGTTTAAAGTCCGTGTAAAGTCAAAATAAATATGTGTTTTAAGTTTGTCAGACTAAATAAGAAAGTGTTATTAACCACCAAAGCCAAATTTGACGTAACGTAATAATACGATAAGTACAGTGCAGCTAGTGGCGACTTCATGCCGCGTTAAGGGGGTCGAACACCGGACGAGAAGCGCCGCGCTGAGCCGCGTCTAGGACAACTCGAGGTATCGTGTACTTTCTCAGTTTATGGCCAGCAATATTGTTATGTTTTAGGACATTGTGGAATTAAGATAATGTCAGTACTATGTTATGATTGTACTGTATAATTAAATACGTTGCTGAGTCTGCAGTCTGAACACTTTACCTCAGAGCGTCCGTTAACTGAATGAATTGAGAATATCACCTGAAAATCCAATAACATAAGCAATTTTTATTCATGCAGCTGATTACTGTAAATTAATGTAAAATTAACTTTATATTGCAGCACATGGTGAAGTCAGTATATACATTAACGACGATTTGAGACAAATAAGTGTAAATTTAATATAAATCTATGTACATGGCGCGCTGTGGCGCTGCAGGATTTTGAACAAGGTCCTGAACCGTTGCTGGGCGCCGCCGGTGTGTGTACACTCATAGAGAATAATGTGTTTGAATTTTAAATACGCATCTCTTCCGGTGTGCGACCCCCTTTAGCCGTGGCTAGAGCGACGAGGCTACATAATAGTTATGTTAACCAGCTGCGCTGTGCTTATCATATTATACAGTGCTCTACGGGCTTAAGTAGTGAGAGTTAATGAAGTGTGTTAAGTGTTCAAATTGTTGCTAACCTCTATTGTTTTCTCCAGGTCATTTTAAATGGACAGCTTTGTTGCTGATAAGCTAACTGAGTGGCGGATGTCTGAGCTGATAGAGAATTTTAGAGGTGAGCGTTTTACTCTTTTAAGGGATAGTTCACCCAAAAATGAAAATTTGATGTTTATCTGCTTACCCCCAGGGCATCCAAGATGTAGGTGACTTTGTTTCTTCAGTCGAACACAAATGATGATTTTTAACTCCAACCGTTGCCGTCTGTCAGTCTTATAATGCGAGTGAATGGTAACACAATTTATAAGAGTCAAAAAATATGCTTAGACAAATCCAAACTGAACCCTGCGGCGCGTGACGACACATTAATGTCCTAAGACACGAAACAATCGGTTTGTGCGAGAAACCTAAGTGATTGCTAAATGCAATAGAAGTAAAAAATTATATAAATAATTTTCTGTTTCTCGCACAAACGTGTCTTAGGACATCAATTTGTCGTCACGAGCCGCAGGGTTTAATTTGGATTTATTTTTGGGTTATTTTTTGACTCTTATAAATTGTGTTACCATTCATTCGCATTATAAGACTGACAGACGACAATGGTTGGAGTTAAAAATCATAATTTGTGTTCTACTGAAGAAACAAAGTCACCTACATCTTGGATGCCCTGGGGGTAAGCAGATAAACATCAAATTTTCATTTTTGGGTGAACTATCCCTTTAACTGCCCTCATATCATCTCTCTATACCTAAATATTTTTCTTTAATATGGCTTAAATGTGTCAGTGCAAGATTTTGTGACAGTCACAACTTCTTCGACAGTGGGGAATGCATCTCTATAATAACCCTTATAGTTAAAAGATACTTGTGCCTTGTCTTTAAGCTGTTATGCATAATAATGGGCCAGATATTCACCTTTGCATTAATGTCATTATTACACTTGTTAATGAAAGAAAAGATGTACAGTATAGACTGTCATTCACACAAAATGGGTAATGCTGCAAAAGAACCACATTAGTTAACTAGCAAATTGGGCCACGTTTTTTTTTTTTTTTTAACAAAAAAAAAAAAACAACAACAACATCATTCCCTTAAAAGTGATTATTTGTTAGCTTGATAATCAAAGAGTGTCTGGTGAGTGGTTCACAATTGTCTCGACTTATTAACAATACTCATGTTGTCTTGTTTTCTGTCTTTCAGGTGAAGACAGAGATGAGGAGGCATTTCTTCTCTTAGATGAGGACACTATCAAAAATCTTGTCCCTCAAGTTCAATCCAGTTATTGAATGTTGTCAAAAGAGAATGAGTTGTTTATTTTTCTATTTTTTCTAATGTCTGATGTTATTACAGTGTGACCTAAAATAAATAGGTCCAAGTGTGTAGAGTTTAATTTAATTTAATGCAATAAAAATGTAAAAGTGCTTGAAGTGTGTAAGTGCCTGAAGTTTTATTTTCTGAAATGAGGCATACTGGCATAGTAACCCAAGTTAGGTTATTTTTGACCTTTGACCTTTGATTAAAAAGGGACCTACTAATTTCTGGGTTATTTTAACCCAGATATTGGGGTTGTTCTTTTGACCCAGAAGTTGGGTTATATTAACTACAATTTTGGGTTATTTTAACCTAAAATTTGGGTTAGGTATTTAACCCAGAAGTTGGGTCAAAAAGAATAACCCATTTTTCTGGGTTGAAATAACCCAGAAATTAGTTGGTCCCTTTTTAACCCAGGATTTGGGTCAAAAATAACCCATTATGGGTTATTTTTGACCCAGGAGTTTTTAGTGTGTGTGCAGCAGGTCTATCATCTCTAGTCACACACTTCAGTTAGTCAGTGTCTCACCCCAACACACACCTGAGAAAAAACTTTGCAGGTCATATGAGTGCATACTCACATTTAGTGAGCTTAATGCTGCATTTTATTGTCAGTAAAGGTAAGGGCGTTGTAAAAAGAAAAAAAGGCATAAGTGGGAAAATTAAATTATTTTTTCATTAAACTGCAATTTAAATATATTATTTCTAAAGATTATACAAAAATAACCAAATAAAAAGGCAGAATAAGTTGATCTAGCATGTTAAATGGTGGCATCTTAGTAAATGAATGGTACACCCCCTTAAGCTCACAGAAATGGTTTGACCCAAGTTCTCAGCAGCCAATGACAATGACCCGTTCAAACTGATTTTTAACGCGTATTTCACGCGTATTTAACGCGTACTTCACGCGTGAAGTACACGTCAAATACACGTATTTAACGCGTTGATTTTTCACGCGTATTTAACGCGTGAAATACGCGTTAAATACGCGTGAAATACACGTATTTAACGTGTTGTTGACGTGTTAAAATTCACGTATATTTGGCCCTCATGGCCTTCCATACATATCTGACGTCTGACGCCTGAATACTATGGGATTTTGGCCAGACGGCTGGCGTGCGTATACACGTTAGTTCTCCTCTCAGTTTGCTTAGCAATCATCACATTTTGTTGAAGTCACCCCTCATATATTTGTGCATCCTCGTTTCCTTTCCTCGCTTCCTTTCCTCGCGTCTTAGCTCCACCCTTTCAGGATGCGAGGGAAGGACACAAGGAAAAGATGCGAGGACGGAGGAATTGAATCAAGTGAAATGATATATCCTCGCTCCCTTTAGCGTCACTTCAAAGCGTCATCACCTGCGCTCGAGGGATCTACCCATATGTTGTTAAAGTTTGGTTATTTAAAAAAATTATAATAAATATTAATAAAGCAAGATGCCCCGTTGAAATATATGAGGTATAAAGTTTATTTAAACTGTAAAAGTAAAGCATACATTTAAATTATTGTGACAGATATGAAGGGGGAGGAGAATGTATGCGTGCGTCAGGTTTCTCGACGAGAAAGACTTCCGCAAAGGATGCACCTGTGTATCCTCGCTCATGACTCCTCAGAAAGCCTCCTCACTCCTCGATCCTCGCCTCCTCGCGGTGCAGTTAGAGAATTGAGATGTCCTTCAAGATGGCTGAGCTTGATCGTTTTCCGGGTCATAGGATGGAGGACGGAGGAGCGAGAAGACGAGGAGGGATATTGAGAAGCACCCCTGGTTACCAACACACGACTATCCACGAGGTCGCCATGACGTTGCCACGACGTCGCAGATACTTACTGGCAACGTCACAAAGTTACGTTGTGGCGACGTGCACCTTTCACTTTTCCGGTTGCCACGACGTAACTAGTTACGTCGCCACGACGAAAGTTTGGTCACCAAATTACGTTACAGTTACGTAACAGTTATGTAATTTTGTTAGCTGGGTATACATTTCAAAACGGTCATTTTGACCGTCATGGCAGTTCTAGTGTTAAAACAAAATTGTTTAAAATACTTCAGATAAAGGTTTTAATATAGAGTTGATTTATTCATTTCCACTGGCCAAATAGTATTTTAATAGTTTAAAACAAATCGAATTAAATTTATGCAGTTTTGCTTATAAGGTGAACATATCTTTCAGGAAGTTTATAGGCTATTTTTTTAGTGGAAATGTATAGGCCTACTTATTTATTGCAGTGTAACTGTCTGTCTCGGCACGTCACTGACAAAGTATTTAAAAAAAAAAAAAAAAAGGAAATGTGCAAATCTTACCGTTTTCCTCAAATTATATCCTTCAAATACAGTGGTAACTGTTTGAAGATCCTTCACACGACATCAACAGCTCCTGCAGCTGCAGTTATAGCCTACAGTAAGATATTATCATTGGACCTATTCAAACTGGACAACGGACTGAATCCACCGAATCCAGCAGTGTCTTCCATAATATCCAAGTTAAGTGTGTATCACTGATCATCGTTCTTCTCGCTAAAATATTTTGTCATCTGTAGTTTAGTTTAAAAAGGAATTATTGTGCACCTATCACTCCTCGCTGCCATTAAAACAGCGTGTCACAGGAAAACTGATCGAAAGTAACACCTGCTATCTAAATTCATATTATTTTTGTTTAACTTCTCCGTAATGATTGCATATAATTTCAGTGCTTATCGCCATTCAACCCAACAGGGAAGCGCAGCAGCACACTAACATGCCAAATATTAAAAATAAAAGAATTACCATGTAAAAGCTTATTATTGTGTGCATAAAGATAAAAATGCTTTGGTGGAAGCCGATTTTTCCCATAGATGTTCTTTAACCTTTAACCGCTTTAACCTTGCACATGAGCAGATCCTAAGGTGACCACCTGTCCCGCTTTGCGTTGTAACGCACAGCATTTTGACTTGTCCCGCACGTCGTATATTGAGAAAATATCCCGCATTTTCATCAATCTGTTGGTTCTTAATTATAATATTAAGAAAACATGCATGCATTCTTTTGACTTTTTAAGAAAGCATTTTATTTATTATTTTTGCTGCAGTTTTTCACCTAACAGTGCTTCGACAGAAGTAACATCCCGCCTACACAAATACAACAGCTGTCTTTTAAATCCTATCCAATGGTTGAAAAGAAAGGAGTAAACACGGTCATTGACCAGACCGGTTTTTGGTGTCCCAGACTAGAGCTGTCCCTGGAAATGTCCCGTTTTTACAGCTCGATCAAAACAACCCGCGTATAGGCTACACTGCAAACAAAATACCAACGCTATCTCACGGCCAATTCGTACGGATTTTATGAGGTGGCTAATTCATATGGGCGGGGTTTGGGGTAGGTCATTCGTATTAATTCACAAATTAGCCACCTCATATAATCCGTACGAATTGCTGTGAGATCGGGATGAAAATACAGCAGCCTGATTCTAATGGCCTGCTAAAGAAATTTCTGTAAACAGTAGCTAAAACAGCTTGTGAAAATTAAAATAGGCCTATTAAATTCAATATTAAAAAATAATTTGTTAAATGCTGTTAATCATTTCTCTTCTTATAGGCCTATTTATGCTGTTTTATTTTCGTAATGTAGTGCTTTTGTAAAGTCACACTAATGTTATAACAGGCATATTGTTTTGAACTGCTTTTACAGTGGTTACTATCCCAGATAACACACATACGTCGGGCCGATGTTGTCTCGATGGACAAAGTTCTATCGCCGGGACGTAGCTCACGGAGCGTTTGCTCATCGGGAAAATGTCGCCGAGACGTCGGCCTCTGATCGCGAATGCTCTCTGGCCGATGCGTGGACGATGCAAAGCTGTAAATACTGGCCGCTGTGCAGGGGCTTTATATGGCCTTTATTTATTTAGGCTGGACCTTTCAGGCTACACCGAGACAGCACATTGACACAGAATCAACCTAGAATCGATGTTTCTCACGACATCAAAGACCAACGTCACACACGCCATTCAAAACTAACGGAAAATCGACGCGGATCGTTTGCTTACCTTATGCTGAAACGATGCTGATTTCAGCTGGGCTAAAGTTTTACACAGTTAACACATTTTCGTTTTTAAAAATCTCAAATACTTAATACTAATAGATAAATGAGCATGCTTATGTAATAATCACACATGACATTCAGTTAACATTGTTTTAATATTTACAAAATACAGTTACATATAGCCTGCATGTTTAGAGCATACATCCTCCTATACAAACCGTCAATAGGACTAATAGAGAAGGCATTTACATTCAAATACAGAGGATTACATGACAATTACAGGCTTAACAGTTTCAAGTTAAAAAATTAAAAACAATATTTACTCATGAACAAAACTGGTCATGTTCTTTTGTACATGTTATTTTTATTGGAGCACAAAAGGAAATGTAAGGCAGAACATCAAGAGACTGACAGTCTCAGTCATAATTCACTATCAGTTTCTTTTCTAATGGTGACTGAGGCTGTGACTCTCTCCTTTTGTGTTCCACAAAAATAAGACATATGGGTGAGTAGATGGTTTATAAAGAAATCTTACCCTTGAAAACGGAGGACAGAAGAATATAGCAGATGAATTGGTTTTCCTTTGTAATTAAAATGTAAGTTCCTCGCTCTTGTATTGCCAGGAATGTAAACTCCTTGGGTGAAAAAGGTGACAAAGATGTAACCCACAATTTCAATAGCATAGACAAAACTATTTTTAATTACTTAAAAAAAAACATATTATGGGTCAAAAAAGAGGTTTAACCCACACTGAAAAGTCATTAAATGCCCATGAGAAGGATGCAATACTAGAGAAACCGGAAAATTAAAGTATGACCATTGGACGAGAAATACTGATTAGGTCAGCAGGGTCCAGCCAATCCCTTGTTAACAATTAAATATCACTTGTTTATATATTGATTATACACAAAAGGAACAGTAGTTAATAAGATAGACGTGGTTTGTCATTGTTAAAATGAGACTGGAAATTTAATCAGGATATTGTCTCAAATTATGCAATTATGTATTATTGTAGCAAAACTGAGCACCTGTGACAGTGGAATCTGTAGAGAATATTTCAGTAAAGTCACTGCAAAAAGTTTGGTTTGGAACTCTGACCTGCGAATTCACATCACAAGACTATGTGTAAAGAGTACAAAATCGCTACAAGAAGGTGTGACCTAATGGCTAAATTAAAAAAAAAAATTTAGTAAAGTCGAGTAGACTGTATATTTTTATATTTTGAATATACTATTTGTTCAATGTTGAATTCATGTTTATAAAAAGACTCTGCAGACGTCATATCACGCCAGTTGCAGTGTCCGAAGAAATTTCACATGCTCAAAGTAATGTGTCCGCAGCTTAAATGTGAGCATATGAATATCTTAATTTCTGTTTCGTAGAATAGGACTTGTGCACCACCAGAAAAGAGTTTGAAAAGGTTTAACTGTTGTGTTGTTTGTAAGAGAGAAAGGTTTGCAACATCTAAAAAACATTGTGTGATTATTCTTTACAACTAGAAATCCCAGTGTCACAGGTGCTCAGTTTTGCTATAGTAATACCCTCACAGAACATGGTAGTAATCAGCCATCCATGCAAAAGCAGAGGTCGGTGTGGTGTACTGTTGGTACATCTGTCCAGGCCAAGATCTGATGTCTTCATGCCTTCAGCTGGCGATCCCAGAGACCCTGCAATAAAAATAGTAGAGTTCAAAATCCATTGTACATGCCCATTACTAAGTATCGAATCTGGTAACATAAATCACCATTCCAGGTTCAATTTAACTTTAGCTCAATAGACGATATTTGTAGCATAATATTGCCCAAAAGAAACAGTTTTGACTTGCACTCTGAATATTCCTTTAATATGGCATTTTGTGAGAGGCCTTGTCACATTTTCTTCTACAAGTAATTTTTATTCAAAATTAATGATTAATGTAAAATATAAAGAATTCATGCATTTACAAACCTCATTTGGATAAATATGATGGTTTACACAGGAAAGCCTGTCAGTGATGGGCTGTAATGAAAAAGAAAAGACACATTACATATATACCTATCAAAATAGACTAATACAGATTGAAGTTGTGACCAGTCTCTTGCTATTGGGGAAACTCACCATCTTCATGGCATCAAGGCCACGTCCTGAAGAATCTCAGCGCCAAACGCTGGCGATCATATCTCATCTGGTAACAAGAGCACAGCCATAATTGTAAGAACCCTAATGACATCTTTACCCCCTGATATTGTATTGGTGATTTAATTCAAACATTTTAGAGGCTGAGTATGAGCAGTGTGTAAGCTGACCAGATTTATGTGAAAAATAACTTGAATGCCTAAAGTTGTCGACCCCCTGAACCAGTCAGCATTTAAAGTATTTAAGTATTTGGTAACACTTTACAATAAGGTCCATTAGTTAACATTAGATACTAATACATTATTAAAATCTTGTTAACATTAGTTAAAGTACTGTGAACTAACATGAACAAACAATGAACAACTGTATTTTCATTAACTAACATTAACGAAGATTAGTAAATACAGCAAATGTATTGCTCATAGTTAGTTCATGTTAGTTAATACATTAACTAATGTTTAACAAATGAAACTTCTTGTAAAGAGTTACCAAATATTTAGTAAAACGTATTTAAGAATGTATCAGTAAAAAATACATATAAATAAATAACTCAAAAAAGACCTAGAGAAAATATATTAATGACCATAACATCCTGTTATCATAAGTTTATCATAACTACAACCACTAAGACTCATTTCGCTGATTATTTTATGCTAAGGGCTTTTTTCACAGACACTCTCACTGAAACAACCAGGGGTTAAAGGGTTAGTTCATCCAAAAATAAAAATTCTGTCATTAATTACTCACCCTCATGTCGTTCCACACCCGTAAGACCTTCATTCATCTTCTGAACACAAATTAAGATATTTTTGTTGAAATCTGATGGCTCAGTGAGACCTGCATAGCCAGCAATGACATTTCCTCTCTCAAGATCCATTAATGTACTAAAAACATATTTAAATCAGTTCATGTGAGTACAGTGGTTCAATATTAATATTATAAAGCCACGAGAATATTTTTGGTGCGCCAAAAAAACAAAATAACGACTTATATAGTGATGGCCGATTTCAAAACACTGCTTCAGGAAGCATCAGAGCATAATGAATCAGCGTATCGAATCAGCGGTTCGAAGCGACAAAGTCACGTGATTTCAGCAGTTTGACACGAAACATGATTCGATACGCTGATTCATAACGCTCCGAAGCTTCCTGAAGCAGTGTTTTGAAATCGGCCATCACTATATAAGTCGTTATTTTGTTTTTTGGCACACCAAAAATATTCTCGTCGCTTTATAATATTAATTTTGAACCACTGTACTCACATGAACTGATTTAAATATGTTTTTAGTACATTAATGGATCTTGAGAGAGGAAATGTCATTGCTGGCTATGCAGGCCTCACTGAGCCATTGGATTTCAACAAAAATATCTTAATTTGTGTTCCGAAGATTAACGAAGATCTTGCGGGTGTGGAAGGACATGAGGGTGAGTAATTAATGACGTTATTTTCATTTTTGGCTAAACTACTAACCCTTTAATGATTTTAAAATGTGATTTTTTTTTTTTTTTTCTTCAAAAACAAACAAAAAAAATCTTACAGACCCCAAACTTTTGAACAGTAGTGTATGTTTGAGGATTTGCTTACTGGTTATATGGTTTTTAGCCTGAGATTTTCTTGGACAGGAGTGCAGGCCATCAGCATGGAATAATCTAGAAACATAACAAACAGTTTATCACAGAGCCTATATAATGTCAGGTTCATTAGAATCAAACCAGCTACAGCAAAGGTGAAATGCAGGTAAGAGAAAGTAGAATAAACAGAATATATAAACAAAAATTTATTAACAAAATTTGTTTTAGGCTTACTTCATTTTATATATATATATATATATATATATATATATATATATATATATATATATATATATTGTGTTACTTACGTTTGGATGTCAGAACCTTACAAACTGTAATATTAAAAAATAATTTTGCAAAAGAAAATAACATGCATGGTGATATAGGCAAAATATTTTGTGGGGCAACACTTTGGAATGGAAAACATATTTACTATTAACTTTTGCCTCAAACTCTTAATATACTGCTTATTAATAGACCGTAAGGTAGTTACAGCATTTAAGGGTGGATATCAGGTGGGATTTAGGGATGTTGTAGAATAAGGTCATGCAGAATAAGGCATTGATATCTGTAATAACAGCCAATATGCAAGCTAATAAGCAACTAGTTTAAAGTGAGAATTGTTCCCCATACTAAAGTGTTACCCTTTGTGGAAAAAATGCGTATGAAGTTATTTAATGAGCTTTCTCAGTTCACCTGAGTTTCCTAAAGTTACTCCTGTCAGCAGCTCTTCCTCCTCCGGTGTTGTAGATTTGTTCACTCCTGAAATCACAGAACATTTTTTCTTCAATGTGATTGGTATTAAATGATTAAACATTAAATGTAATCGAGGTAATTTGTTTACCATGAGAGATCATTTCATTTCGTTTCATTTGATTTTCGCGCTTCCTGTAAGTGATGTCATATAGCAGTTTATATAAATTAGCTCACTTTCAATTACCCATTGACAGATTACCAACAAAACCTTAGCAAAACTATGAAAGCCTCTCTTCTGAACATAAAGATGTGATTAAAAACGCAAACTTTCATAAGAGCTCAATATATTAGCCAAACAGTTCTGAAAACGGTTATGCTAACGGACTTTTTCCGAAGAAAATAAACTATTTCAATAAAGTAAATATTCGACAGAAGCGTGTCAATTACAGGTAAGAAATGTATCCAGAACAGTTTTATATCATTTATGTGATTTTAGGGACTAAACTCACCCGAAAGCAGAGAAAGCAACAGCGAGAGACGGAGATTTTGCAGCTTGTCCGTTACTGCGGTTCACCGTTACCATGGTAACTTCTCCAGTGTTTGAACGTTCAAAGTCAAAGTCACGCAGCATTTTAAACATCTAACATTACCAGTTTAATGACTTGATCCGTTTATTTTGCAGAGGACGGGATATGTTCAGATAATTTGGCTACTTAGAAAAACTTTTCTGAACTAAACAAGCTGGGCTAACCTCGCATTCCGCTGCTCATCTGCCTTTCGCCTCCGAGAAATTGAGATTACAAACTGCCTGTAGTAAACCGAGTGCCTTAGTAAGTTTTAAGTGTCACAGAATTATAAAAAGATTTTTCTAATTTACTTAAAGTGAAAACTTACCTGAAAACCACAGATGTCGCCGGAGTCGCCATTTCTCTCGTCGGTTGCAGAGATGAATGGTCACGCGCAAACAGAAAAGCGCGGCATATCGGCCTGCAGTCGTGATCCGACTCAAAGCCGACGAGCTGGAGATAGAGCTTTGACTGAAGACACGCGCCTATGCCTGGCCGATCCTTATTAGATGTTACAGATATGAGGCCGACGTTCCGCTCTGCGGCCGACGTCGGCCACATGTATGTGTGCTATCTGGGATTAATCGTGTAAAAGTTTTTTTTTGGTGAATTGTATTTAGACCAGAGCAAAAATCCTAATAATAAAACTACATCATAATTATTAATGTAATAATAGCCTATAGTCAAGTCGCCTTTATTTATATAGCGCTTTTTACAATGCAGATTGTGTCAAAGCAGCTTTACATTGATAACTGGTACATAAATTGGCTGCACAGCAGCTCTTAAAGAATAGTGTCAATGCAGGCAGATCAAAGCACTGTTGAATAAATGTCAGGAATACTACTGAATATCAAATGTCAAGTCAAATGTCAAGAGTCCCCAACTAAGCAAGCCAAAGGCAACAGCGGCAAGGAACCCAACCTCCAACAGGTGACATCAGGTGGCAAACAAGTGGCGAATAGTTGTTAAAATGGAGAAAAAAACCTTGGGAGAAACCAGGCTTAGTCAGGGGGGCCAGTTCTCCTCTGGCAAACAGTGCTTTGTTACGATTCAGGTTGCTATCATAAGTCTGATAGGATCGCAGCAATCAAAGTATTTATTTAAGCTCCATCCAGTTGAGGATCGTATTCATCACGCCGGTATGGACGGTCTGTTGAGGAACTGTGGCACTGGCTGTAGTGTTGATGATGTCTTCACAATGGATGATCCAGTTGACTCAATCTCTGCTGATACTTCAGGGCTGCGTTGTGGTCGTGTCATGGCACCGGTCCTTGGTCTCAGCTGGATACGGCCCAGATCCGGTTGACTACGGTAAACCTCGGGATAAACAGAAAGTCTAATATTAGCGTAGATGCCATTCTTCTTCTGATGTAATGAGTACATCTGGTGTTATAGGAAGTGTTCCCGGTTCCGGCTGACCTAATTTATGCAGCCTAATAATCCTTTAACGGATTTGAAAATATAAATTTATAATGTGTTATGTGTATGCCAGGTTAAAGAGATGCGTTTTTAGAATAGATTTAAACTGACAGAGTGAGTCTGCATCCCGAACAATGCTAGGAAGATTGTTCCAGAGTTTAGGTGCCAAATAGGAGAAGGATCTACCGCCTGCGGTTGATTTTGATATTCTAGGTATTATCATCTGGCCTGAATTCTGAGATCGCAATAAACGTGAAGGACTATAATGCATTAAGAGCTCGCTCAGGTACTGGGGAGCTAAACCTATTAGTGCTTTGTAAGTAATTAGCAAGATTTTAAAATCTATACGATGTTTAACAGGAAGCCAATGCAGTGATGACAGAACTGGGCTAATGGTCATACTTATAACACAAATTATGTATACTGATAGCACAAATGAAATACACTTTAATATCACTACTCAAGCATGTAATTAGTCCCTACACAGGTATATACTTAGAGTGTACTAAGTATACTTGAAGTTGTTCCAATTTAGCACACAAAATTATACTAAATATACTTAAAGTTGTACTTTAATACAACTTAATTACAACTAAAATATACTTAGTACAAAATTAGTTGTTTCAAAATAGCACACTTTAAGTTAACTAATCATTAACACACTGGAAATATACTAATAATTAGTCTTGCTACAAGTATACTTAGCATACTTTTTTTTTCACTAGGGGTTCCACACCTATAAGAACACAACTTAAGATAATTTTGATGAAATCCGAGGAATGACATTTTAGTCTGGGACTATAGCTTAAGCCTTGTCTGTGAAACCGGGGGCTAATGCTGTAACTTTTGTTACCAAATAGGAAATATTTGTTGAAATGGAAAATTGTCTTTTAAACTTTTGGGGTTGATATGTTTAATGTTTTTAAAAGACCTGTGACCAATGTGCATGGGTATGTGCATCTGCGTGTTGACAAATAAATCAAAAGTAGTTTAATGTCAGTTCATATAAGCTTAGATTAAGAAACAAGTTATTACTTAAGACATGTTCTTTATTAGAAGGAATTCAAGTTTTCTTAATTGATTTTCATATATATTGTTGAATATGGCAGATTGAATACATAATTTTGTTGGATTAGACAGTCAAGTGATCATATTAAATTATTAAAAGATGCAAACAGAATTAAATTCTCCTGTAAAGCTGCATTAGTGTTCAGCTTAAAGGTGCTATACAGGGTGTTTTGTTTTATACATTTTTGCAAGATTACTTGAAACTGTCTTTACTAACTGATAAAAGACTATTTATTAGGTGCACTGAAAGTAATAATATTAATATACATCATCTGTGCACGAGGTAGGGCCTTAAAAACATCAGCCAATCGTTTGTGTGATCATATAAACGTTTGGCCCTCTGGCTTGTCAATCACTGCCATGACGTTCCTTGTGAGAGACGTGCGCGGATTGGCCCTCTGGTTTGTTAGAATAAAACAAAACATCCTCTATAGCACCTTTAAGTTCAGCTTTTTCCCCCCCAGTCAATAACTCGAGTGCATAAATTATGGAGAAAACAGGTGGCATCACAATTCAGAATATTTCATCCATCTCCTGTTTGAAGATCGCAATACGTCACGCCGACCATGGTAAGACAAATAATGTAAGATAAACAATTATAAGTAGATTCTAATTCAAGAGGTGTCAGTCATACCCCCTTATCATATGGTGAAAGTGAAAGTGAAAGTGAAGTGACATGTGGCCAAGTATGGTGATCCATACTAGTAATTTGTGCTCTGCATTTAACCCATCCAAGTGCACACACACAGCAGTGAACACACACACCGTGAACACACACCTGGAGCAGTGGGCAGCCATTGCTGCGGTGCCCGGGGAGCAGTTGGGGGTACAGTGCCTTGCTCAAGGGTCTCACCTCAGTTGTTCCCTAGTGAAAAAAAAGTATACTTTATTGTATTTTAAATATATTCCCTTTTTCTATAGTACACTGCAAATATACTAACAAAAAATGTACTATCATTAAATATATAAAAAGTATATTAGTATCATATTTTCACAATGCAACTTTTAACACACTTTAAAATAATTGTACTTTAGTATATTTTCTAAAAAAATATATTTTAGAAAAATATACTTGAAGTGTAAGTTCAGTTTATTTTTTAAAAGTGTATTTATTTGCACTTTATAAAAATATATTTGAGGTATATTTTAACAGTGTGCTGAAAATGATCATTGTAACAATGCACTGAAAGTATATTTAAAAAATACATTATTTAATATCCTGAAGTTGTAGTGTATCTAATGTTAAATTTGAGTATATTTTTTAAGTTTACTTCTTCATCCTTGGAATTCATTATATTACTTGTGCTATTTATTTCAGTATGAATGCATTACAAGCCCATTTAGTATATGCAGTGTAGCCTATACAATTTCCAAATATGTGTAAATGTTTATTAAGTTTACACTGGCAGAATCATTTTACAATCGTACACACAAATCTATATTAAACAACACACCAGCAGCACAAGTAATGCGAAAAAATATGTCGAGTGGTTAAACTTATCGGAATTCAAATGTCTCTTCAACTTGGTCTGTGACCAATCAGATTTTGTTGCTCACTGCCTTCAGCCAATCAGAGTTGCTGATGTCACGGTCCTCGTCTGAATCCCCTCGCTCAGTCACTCAGGTGAAGTATAATGTCGCAATGTATAATTTATTTAATAAAACACTGAAAGCGCAATACATCGCTCAATCTTGGGGATTCTGACCAGTTCAATCAAGCGACATCGCAGGCTGACCGTGATGGCGACGACACTAATCTAATGGCCTACGCGATCCTGAAAGAACCGGAGAAAAGTGCTGCTATTGGGAGGTGAGTTGTAGTCTACCAGTTAACAAACTTTATTTTATTTTCTTTAACAAACGGAGAGCGATATTTCGGCTTGATATCTCCTTTTTTAGTTTGTGCACTGAAAAAAATTAATCTGAGTGGATGTAAATGTTAAGTAATTAAAATGCGTGATATCAACAATAAAATGTTAAGTTTGTGTCTTTACATTAATATATCTAGTTTTGAATTAATCTGCATTTGTTCAAAACACAAGACAATGTGTATTTTATTCCTTTACAAAATTAATCTAAGTAATCCCAGCCAAGCTTTTTAGGTACACACGCACAATATTGTTTAATATTCACTGCACGTTAAAACATTTACTTGATCGGACTCAAGCTTGGATATTTGGACACTATTTATGATAAAACTAGGTTGTAGTGACATTAATTTCTTAATTTATGTCAAATAGTGCAAATAATTTATTTGTGTTCAAATAGATGCAATTGACAGCGTCTGTTAGGACTCGTCCAAACGTGCGCGCATTTGTAGAAATATCGATTTAGTTTTCAAACTATTTCGTCATACAAATGCGACAATATGAGTGTCGGTTCATTTTTGAGAAGTTCACAGAAAGGAAACCGAGACAGCAGAAAATTTCTTTGTTTATTTTACGAGCAATATTTTGTTTTTATTGTGAGTGTACAAAAATAATAGGCCTATTTAACCCTTCACAGATTCGAATGGTTACATATATTTGACCATAAATGTCTGAGTATTTTAAGTTGTTTCCGCTTTTATAAGAAAATTCAAGTGAACGCGCCGGCGTCTCACGCTCACAACATCAGTTTATAACTTGACTTCGCAGTCTGTTAACTACCAAAAAAATAACATACCAAATATATAAAAAGTTATACTGCTCATTTTAAGTAGTCTGTGTAGCCTACAATAAAAGGTCTAAATAATAAATATAGTTTAGCCTCCAAATCGTGAATATTGAAACATTTGGATTTGTGTCAAATTAGAGAAGTAGCCATAGGTTATAACGCCGGTTTCTGTTTCAGTTCAGCTTTAAATGAATTCGTTTTGGCTTAACATTTATATATTATTTTTGTCATAACTAAAATAGCTATGTAGCTGTAATTTTCATCCAAGTGGATGCTGCACACTGGTGGTGGATGAGGAGAGACCCCTGATATGATTGTAAAGCGCTTTGGGTGTACAGTAGTACATAGGAAAGCGCTATATAAATGCTTCATTCATTCATTTAATGTTTGATCTTTACATATTCCATCAATCTTTTAACCATGGTGTTATTAACATTAGCCTATTCAGCAGGCAATGTTAGTTTATATAAAATAAATAAATAAAGAGAGATGAGCTATTGTTCGTTTTTCAAAATTGCTTACATTATTATTTATTCAAAATAGAATAAAATAAAAACTGTAGTTTAAAAAAAAAAAAAAAAAAAAAAAATCTATGCTTTTCATCCGCTCCTCTGCGTGGGTAGCGCAGTTTCACCATGCATATTAAACTACAAACAGCATTACAACAGTCTGTGTGCTGATTAACATTTCTGAAATAAATATTTCTGTGAAATACGCGTTAGGTTGCACAGAAGAAAGCCGATTTATGACATCTACTGATATAGCGGCAGAGGACTGTTATTTTGTTGAACGAACTGAAGATGACGTCACTGGCTCAGATTTGATTGACCAATCGGCTGAAAGGGGCGTGTAACGACCGCCCACATGTGGAAAACGAGTTTTGAAGTCGTGTTTCCGTTTTCTATCCGTGACCCGAAAAAATTAAAATCGAGTCAAAATCTCGTTTTTCCGGTTTTTTTAACAAACGAAAAAACGGGAAACGACCGTTTTCTCGTTTCTGCATATTTCATTTCAAATTGGAAAACAAACTATCAAAACGTACACGGACCCTCTTCATTAGTGATGTTGTTAGATTTTATTTATTTTAATGGCCTTGAAAACAAATGCATTCAACTTTGGGAAAATGTGTTAAACTGTATTTAAATAGTAGCACAACTGTATTGTGTGAGATTATGTAATTCAAAGTACAGTAGTCAACATTTGAAGTGGATCAAAAAAGTTAGGACAACTTTGATTAAAGGTTTTGATCCGCTTCAAATGTTGCTATATTATACAAAGTATAAGTAATAACAAATATTGTTATTGACTGCAAAGTGTGTAATGTTTAATATTTGGAATAAGCCAAAGGTACTGAGCATACAGTATATACTATTACCTGTAAAATAATATATTCAGTGTATATTGCTTGTGTTTTCTGAAGACACTCAGAAATTAAAAATAATTATTTTGTAATGTACTTAAATCACAAATAAAGTGTACTTATAACACAAAGTGTACTCATAACAGAAATAAAGTATACTTATAATACAACGTATATTATAACAAAAAATATATACTTTTAACACAAATAAAGTATACTTATAACACAAATTAAGTACACTTTAATATCACTAATCAAGCATGTAATTAGTCCCTACACAGACATATACTTAAAGTGTACTAAGTATACTTGAAGTTGTTCCAATTTAGCACACATAAGTACACTAAATATACTTAAAGTTGTATTTTAATACTACTTAATTTCAACTTAAATATACTTAGTACAAAATTAGTTGTTTCAAAATAGCACACTTTAAATGAACTAATCATTAAGACACTTGAAATATACTAATAATTAGTCTTGCTGCAAGTATACATAGTATACTTTTTTTTCACTATGGTTGTATTGAGAGTGGAGAGATCGCTGGACATTCACTCCCCTCACCGACAATCCCTGCTGGACCTGAGACTCGGAACCCATGACCTTTGGGTTACAAGTCCAACTCTCTATCCATTAGGCCACTGTATCTGTCATACAGTGTTATTGTGGTTGTGGTGTGTTACATGACAAACATGATGATGTATTGTCATGGAAATCAATAAGGGCAAATGTTCTAAAATAATGGTCGCCTCGTTTGCTGCCCGGAGCTGCTGTTAAACACACAGTATCTTCTAACTTTATGCCAGTGTGTGTTCATAAATCATATACCAGTGAAAGAATAAATTAAATAGAGTTCCAGGTCTGAGTATTATTTAATTGAAATTTCACCTGTGAGGAAAGACGTGTCCACATAGTGTTTGTGCAACAGCACCCTCCAGCAAGCAGTTATCTGCGAGAAATTTGAGTTAACTTGTTTCTAGTTTTGAACGATTTTGTTTTATTTAGTTATTTTCAATTAAAGAAATATTTTTTTAGTGGGATTAAATGAAATAAGTTCACAGTTATAATATGCTCACATTACTAGCACATTATAAATATTAGTTTATAAACTTAAATGGCAGTTGGCCAGTTTAAGGCAGTCGGTGTTCTGCAAATTAAATGAGTTAACTCAATTTTTATTTAGTGGAAAGTAGATTGCGGTAAAGAACTGTAAAATTAAAAGTAAATTAAGGTTCCCTGTACTCTTTTATTCTGAATTAATCATTATTCCTGTTCCTGACTGACTATGAAATGAAACATAGCTTGTTGTAATTATGTTTGTCTACTTATAATTTCGTTATTTTTGTAGATGCAATGAAAATTAGACAAAATATTTGCAATATGCTCTCTGTGATACAGGTTTAATACTGTGATTTAACTCCTGTCCAAAAGCATGACAGCAAATGTTTTTCTTGAGTTTTGTTAGATTTTATTCAGTAAGAATGCTTTGAGGAAATACATGGAGGCATTATATATATATATATATATATATATATATATAAAAATCAAGGTTGATATATTGATATATAATCAAGGTTAAGAAACCCAAGAAATCATTTCAGAGTTTACTTGAAAATGGATTGATTATTCTGCTCAGTATTTGTGTTGTACCTCAAAAAGGTAAAAGAGTTACAACTGTACTACATACTTTGCACATTTCCAAGTCACGGCTTTAACACTAATTTAGCCTTGAAATGTCAACAGAAACTCGAGCTTGGTGCCTGAAGCTCTCCCGGAAGGCTCTGCGGACATAGCGATGTGGAATTTCACGAGGAACGATGATCTGAGACACTGTGGTGCTTTCGCCAGGGCTATTTTTTACATGGATCCGCAGGTCATGGTGGGGCTGATTGTTGCGTGTGATGATGCCATGAGAGTCGATACGGAGATTATCAGAGTAGATCAGATTTATGTGGGCCTCATTCACGAGGTAATGATTGTCCCAGCGACTGATTAAGTTTTCTGCCTCATTTCTCCATGGAGTGCCCTCAGCGATGGCATTAGAATCTGGCTCAGCAGTAAAGGTGGTTATTTTCTTTTTATGCTTGTCCTCCTGTGTGCATATCAGTTTTCTGCCTTCTAGGGCTCCCCTATTGCGATGTCTGGAGGGGACGTACGTGCACTCTCCAGATTCAACAGGCCCGCAGTAATCATATTCTGACCCTGAGGTCCAGCACCAGTTGTAACTATAACCATTCAAGCCACAGGAGTGATCTGAGCGACATGGCTTGCCTTTATAGGTTACATCCACATCTGGAGAGCAGTAGTCCCAGCCACCGTCAGTGTGGCACCAGTAGTAATCTTTCTTCTCATAATACTGGCATTTGTCTATGCAACTTTGATGAGCCTTAGACCGGTGGAGCAACATCTTTGGTTCCACAAGCCCACAGTAACCCCAGCCTCCATCCTTCAGCCTGCACCAGTTGTAGTCATGACCATTCTTCCCACATGGACTGTCTTCTCTACACTGCTTGTTCTTGTAATCTGTGTTTTCAGATGGTGAGCAGTAATCCCATCCCTGTACAGTATGGCACCAATAGTAGTCATAATTTCTTTGGTCACAGTGGTCATAACACAGCGCTCCTGTCTGAGATCCATAATGGTTCTTGTCTTCTATCACTAGCCCACAGTATCCCCACATAAAGATATCAGGCCTGCACCAATAGTAATCTTGTCCATTTTTCCCACACACATTTCTGCACTTCCTATTCCAGTAGTCCATTTTTTCCTTAGGTGAGCAAAACATTGTCTCACATTTTCCATTTTTATCAGTAGACTTGCACTTGTACACTCCATCATCAGACTTGCAGTCGTCTGTACACTTTGTTCCAAGATGAGTCAAGAACATTTTCCCATCACTTGGCCACGGTGAACAGAAGAGGAGGAGCAAAACAAGTGAAGTGTGTAGGTGTCCCATTCTTTCTGTGAAGAGGATAATAAAGTGAAGAGTTAGAGGCAATATGCTGTAATAAGTTAATCAGCTGCGATCATTCAGTTTCATTTAACTCAAGTGTGTGGCATAGGTTTACATGGCTTAGGTTTTTGTTGGACAGTAAAGTGTTATTACATTGTAAAAAATGCTTGTAGTTTTAATGGTAAAAGACTGTAAAAATGCAGTGGAAAAAAAACATGTTAATTGGTTAACGGTATGTACCCTTAATATATATGGTGAAAATCTGTAATAGAATCTGTAAAATCTCACAGGATATTTAATGTAATTTCACAGTAAAATACTGTTAAATGTACAGATTTTGGAAGTACACTGTAAAAAAAAAACAAAAAAAACATAGTAGCTTTTACTGTTCTTTACAATAAAAATACAGTAGCAAAATCTAAGTTTTACAGCATTGATCTTAAATTATGAAAACTGAAAACTGCCAGCTGTGGTTGAAGTACTTTGCCACAAAAAAATATGGTAGTAATATTTTAAGTTTTATGGCACTGAGTAAAAGTTTAAGTTTTATGACACTGAAGACTGAACTTCAAAAGTATTATAAAAACCCAATTTGTCACTGTGGCGATGGGGGCGTGGTTCAGCGAGGTCTGCAACCGGAGAGAATAGCGGGAGACGCTTGGTAAGTGAGTGGGTTGGATACAAATCACGAACACCTGTTTCTCATTCCAGTGATTGGCGCGGAGACAGGATAAAACGCCGTGAGAAGCAGGAGCGTGGGAGAGAGAGGGGAACTGTTGACTGAGTCGAGTCGAGGTTCGTGGAGTGAAGCCCTTGTGGATGGTGTAAACCAAACTTGGAGAGAAGCCCTTGTGGATAGCGTATGCCGAACCTGGAGTGAAGCCCTTTGTGGATTGTTTATTTTCGTTGTTGTGCGTTGCACAGTCCTTCTGTTGATATTTAATAAAGACTCAGTCAGCAGTTGTTCGTCGTCCCTGACCACTTCCTTCCCCACTACGAACTTAAGTCTACTACACTGGTGCCGAAACCCGGGAAGGAAGTCGGTGAGCACGTCGCCATGCAATCTTCGTCCTCCGCCACATTTGCGGACATCATCGCGTCCCTCGCGGTCCTGCACCGCGAACAACAACAGGCCCTGCTGGAGTTAAGAGGCGACCAGGAGCGGTGTTTCCAAGCCATTCTACAGACCCAGCAGGAGGACCGCGAGGCGTTCCGGAGCTGGATTGACCGGGAGGTTCCCCGGGAGCCCACCGAACAGCCCGCTGTGCCTGTCCACCTGCCCTTAAATAAGATGGGCCCACTGGATGATCCAGAGGTGTTCTTAGACCTCTTCGAGAGATCCGCGGAGGCATGTAAATGGCCGCGGGACCAGTGGTCGATGAGGCTGGTCCCGCTCCTCTCAGGAGAAGCACAGGTGGTGGCACAGCAGCTCCCCGTCCAGAACCTCCTGGTCTATGAAGACCTACGGCGGGCCATCGTCCAGCGGGTCGGTCGGACCCCGGAGCAGCACCGACAGCGCTTCCGCTCCCTCGACCTGGGTGAGTCCGGCCGGCCCTTCACGTTGGCCCAGCAGCTCCGGGACTCGTGCCGCAAATGGTTGCTGGCTGAGGGAAGCGACGTGGACCTGGTCGTCGATCGCGTGGTGCTGGAGCAATTCATCACTCGGCTCCCGAAGAAGACGGCCGAGTGGGTCCAGTGCCACCGCCCCACGTCGCTGGACTCAGCCATCCAACTGGCGGAGGATCATCTGGTGGCGTGCCCAGGGGGGCGGGACTCCCTGCTGCCGGGACGGACCCCGCTCCTGCTTCTCCCCTCTCTCAGCGCCATGTATTCAGCCCACTCTCTGCCACTGGAGCGGCGGGCAGGTCTGGGCCGGCCTGTTGGCGGTGCGGGGATCCGGATCATTTTGTGGATAAATGTCCGGTTATGGAGGTCGGGACGGTGATCCGGGTCCCCGACGACCCTCAGGCCGCCCCTGGTCAGGCTGGCGGGTACCAAATACCTGTGAGTATCAAGGGGGGTACCTATCAGGCTTTGGTGGACTCGGGCTGTAACCAAACCTCTCTCCATCAAAGCCTGATTTCATCTGGGGCATTGGATACAGGCCGCATGGTTGGGGTTCGGTGCGTGCACGGGGATGTGGTAAGATATCCCGTAATGTCCGTCATAATTAAATTTAGGGGACAAAAGCATAGTGTTGAGGTGGCAGTTAACCCGCACCTCCGGCATCCGATAATTTTGGGGACGGATTGGCCTGCGTTTAAACAATTATTGGGATGTCTATGCTCGGATGCCTCTTGGGGGAAAAGAACGCGGGGTGAGCAAGCGCGAGTACAGGTGGGAGAGACTGATCAGAGACCGGAGAGTTCTGCTGCAGGGGATCTGAGTGAAGCCGGAAGACTAATTCTTCTGGAACGCGATGATTTTCCCCTGGAGCAGTCTCAGGATGAGACATTAAAAAATGCATTTGATAGGGTCTCTATGATTGATGGTCAGCCTCTCCAGCCTGGACGTCCGCTTGCTTACCCATATTTCGCGATTATAAAAGATAGGTTGTATCGAGTGACCCAAGACACTCAGACAAAAGAAGATACAACCCAGTTATTAGTGCCAAAGAGCCGCAGGGAAATGCTTTTCCACGCGGCTCATTCTAATCCAATGGCGGGGCATTTGGGACAGGCAGCGACACTAAATCGTCTCATGACCCGGTTTTTCTGGCCGGGCATTCACGAGAATGTACGCAGGTGGTGCGCGTCTTGTCGTGAATGCCAGTTGGTGAACCCACCGGCCACCCCAAAAGCGCCATTGCGCCCACTTCCATTAATGCAGGTCCCCTTCGAGAGAATTGGTATGGACCTCATCGGGCCATTAGAACGATCAGCAAGGGGACATCGCTTTGCATTAGTCATTGTTGATTATGCAACACGATATCCTGAAGCAGTGGCTCTCCGCAACATTTCTGCTAAAAGTGTTGCGGATGCACTGTTTCGCTTAATCTCCCGGGTGGGGATTCCAAAAGAAATCCTCACTGATCAAGGCACGGCGTTTATGTCACGCACGTTACGCGAACTGTACGAATTATTGGGCATTAAATCGGTTCGTACCAGCGTCTTTCACCCACAAACGGACGGGCTGGTCGAACGTTTTAATCGCACACTTAAATCCATGATTCGTAAGTTCGTTCAAGAGGACGCCAAAAATTGGGATAAGTGGTTAGAACCTCTGTTATTCGCAGTGCGAGAGGTCCCGCAAGCCTCCACGGGGTTTTCCCCCTTCGAGCTTCTCTTTGGGCGCCAGCCCCGTGGGGTGCTGGATGTCCTCAGGGAAACTTGGGAGGACGGACCATCTCAGGCCAAAAATGAAATTCAGTATGTGCTGGACTTGAGATCAAAACTCCACACTTTGGGGCGGCTATCAATGGAGAATTTGTTACAGGCCCAGCACAGACAGAGCCAACTGTATAACAAACGGTCTAACCTACGTAAATTCGCACCGGGAGAAAAAGTGCTTGTATTGCTCCCTACTTCCAGTTCGAAATTACTTGCAAAGTGGCAAGGACCCTTTGAGGTCACACGGCAAGTGGGCGAGCTCGATTACGAGGTGGTACGGTCCGACAGGAGGGGGGCACGTCAAATCTATCACCTCAACCTCCTAAAAAAATGGAATGAGGCAGAATCAGTGATGCTGGCGACGGTGATTAGCGGGGAGGATGATCTCGGACCAGAGGCGAATGTAAAAACTCAATCTCTCGCTCTGGTCCCGGGGGGAGATCACCTCTCGCCCTCCCAGCTCACTGATTTATCCAAATTGCAAACGGAATTTGCAGACGTGTTCTCTCCCCTGCCGGGACGTACCAACCTCATTCAGCACCATGTCGAGACGGAGCCGGGCGTGGTTGTTCGCAGCCGGCCGTATAGGTTACCTGAACACAAAAAAAAAGTAGTTCAGGACGAATTAGAGGCAATGCTGAAAATGGGAGTAATAGAAGAGTCCAGCAGTAACTGGGCGAGCCCGATAGTTTTGGTTCCTAAGACCGACGGCTCGGTTCGTTTCTGCGTGGACTATCGCAGGGTGAATGCAGTGTCGAAATTCGACGCGTATCCAATGCCGCGGGTGGACGAATTGCTTGACCGGCTAGGTGCGGCTCGATTTTATTCGACACTGGACTTAACGAAAGGGTACTGGCAGATCCCCTTGTCGCCTTTATCCAAAGAAAAGACAGCTTTCACGACGCCGTTCGGATTACACCAATTTGTTACGCTTCCGTTCGGGCTGTTCGGGGCACCGGCCACCTTTCAGCGACTCATGGATAAAATTCTCCGGCCCCATGCTGCATATGCGGCTGCTTATCTGGATGATATTATTATCTATAGTAATGATTGGCAGCGGCATATGCAGCATGTGAGAGCCATCCTGAGATCGCTGAGAGCGGCTGGGCTCACGGCCAACCCGAAGAAGTGTGCAATTGGGCGCGTGGAAGTAAGGTATCTGGGCTTCCACTTGGGGCATGGGCAGGTGCGTCCCCAAATTGACAAGACGGCAGCGATTGCGACCTGTCCGCGCCCCAAGACCAAAAAGGAGGTTAGACAGTTCCTCGGGCTGGCGGGATATTATAGGAGGTTTGTACCTAATTATTCGGCCCTCACCAGCTCGTTGACTGATCTAACTAAAAAGGATGCTCCAGATACGGTCCAGTGGACGGAGCCGTGCCAGCAGGCTTTCACCCAGGTAAAAGCTGCTCTATGTGGCGGGCCATTGCTTCACTCTCCTGACTTTTCTCTCCCTTTTCTGTTGCAGACTGACGCGTCGGACAGGGGGCTGGGTGCTGTCCTGTCCCAGGAGATAGAGGGTGAGGAGCGGCCGGTACTGTACATTAGCCGTAAGCTCTCGAAGAGGGAAGCTAAGTACAGTACCGTAGAAAAAGAGTGTTTGGCTATCAGGTGGGCCGTCCTCACCCTCCGGCCTGAGTCGGGCGGTGGGGGTATGTGGCGAGGGGGGCGTGGTTCAGCGAGGTCTGCAACCGGAGAGAATAGCGGGAGACGCTTGGTAAGTGAGTGGGTTGGATACAAATCACGAACACCTGTTTCTCATTCCAGTGATTGGCGCGGAGACAGGATAAAACGCCGTGAGAAGCAGGAGCGTGGGAGAGAGAGGGGAACTGTTGACTGAGTCGAGTCGAGGTTCGTGGAGTGAAGCCCTTGTGGATGGTGTAAACCAAACTTGGAGAGAAGCCCTTGTGGATAGCGTATGCCGAACCTGGAGTGAAGCCCTTTGTGGATTGTTTATTTTCATTGTTGTGCGTTGCACAGTCCTTCTGTTGATATTTAATAAAGACTCAGTCAGCAGTTGTTCGTCGTCCCTGACCACTTCCTTCCCCACTACGAACTTAAGTCTACTACAGTCACATATGTATGTTATTATTGAGAATTAACCAGCCTGGTCTCATTGTTAATACGTAGGTAATATGTAACTTTCAAAGACACAAAAAGTACATTTTTGTACGTTTAGAAAGGTGCTAAAACATACAATATTGACGTAATTATGGCACTAAAATGTAAAAATACTTACGTTTTTACAGCGAAAAAACATAAAATATTTATGAATCTTTCATTTCATAAAGATATATGTATAATTTCCCTTTTATCGTTTTGTAGATAAATGTAAGATCCCTAAACCCCACCCTGAACCTAAACATACCCATTTTATACAGAATGTTAAAAGAATAAAACATAATGGACAGAAATGCGTATGAAAATGACGTTTAGTAAAAATATAACATTAAAACGATATTTTGAGCCACTAATCCTACACCTACCCCTAAACCTACCCATAACCACTTCTTAAATCTCCGTACTGTTATAAATAAAAGAATAACAGACAAACAAGCGTAATCACAATAATTTATTTTTAAACGTTAGTTCAAATGATGATGAGTTCCAGTCACAGTCCTCACTGGCGGTAATAATTTTTTATAGGGTACAGAGCAGAATTTAACTTATTAATCTATGACAATATGATAAATCTTCTATGATAAAAGCTTCTCTCCGTGAAGGCATGACACTCATTAAACAGTTACAGAAATTTTATTCATAAGTAAGTTCTTGTTTAACATTATGTAATCCTCCAAAACGAGCAGCACAAGTCACGAACAGAAATGTTAGAAATGTTAGCATGCATTTGTGGAGCGATTTCTGTGGTTTGTCTCATTTTATAAATCAAATTGCATCGTTGACGAAATGGATGGTAACTGACTACAAAGCACTTCACAAAACCATTCGGCACCAAAAGTCGCATTATTCAATTCATTTGGTGTATGTATATTTATACACTGTTTGCTATTTGATGAAACTTTAATTAAGCCCAAGTGTGATCAAAAACAGCAATAGGTTTTAAAAAATTATTACAATTTAAAATAATGTTTTTGTATTTGAATATACTTTAAAATATAACTTATTGATCAAAGCTGAATTTTCAGCATCATTACTCCAGTCTTCAGTTTCACATGATCCCTCAGAAATCATTGCTGATTTATTATCAATGTTGGAAAGTGGAAACAGTTGTGCTGCTTAATATTTTTTATAACCTGCTGTGATACTTTTTATCAGGATTCTTTGATTTAAGTTAAAAAGTTAAAAGTTAAAAATAACAGCATTTATTCAAAATAGAATTCTTTTCTAACAATATAAATCTTTTTATTCATCAAAGAATCCTGAACAAAATTATCACAGGTTATAAAAAAAAATATTAAGCAGCACAAGTGTTTCCAACATTGATAATAAATCAGCATATCAGAATGATTTCTGAAGGATCATGTGACACTGAAGACTGAAGTAATGATACTGAAAATACAGCTTTGATCACAGGAATTATACTTTTAAGTATATTAGAATAGAAAAGCATTATTTTAAACCATAATAATATTTCACAATATTACTGTTTTTTCTGTATTTTTGATCAAATAAATGTGGGCTTGATGATATTTTTTGTTTAATTTTTTTTTTTTTTACATTTTTACATTTGAGCCCCTGCCCCTGAGGAACTCTCTGCACGTCCCTGCTCAACATGTTTAGTCTTATTGTTTAAATCTAATTTAAATTTTTTGCGAGTACCATGCTTTACCATGCCTCAGAGAAAAACAGTAGCTAACATAGCATAATCAGATGCAGCTTTATTTTTTGTAACAGTAATACAGAATTTTCTCCATCATACAATACGTTTTAAAATGAATTACATGCCATTTATCAACACAAACCATCATCATTTAATATGATATTCTAAAATCGATCTATCTTACTGCAGTGTGTAACAGTGTCTCACAGCAGCCGCCGAGCGAATGCACAGAGTAACATTATAACATAATTTTCAGCACAGTCAAATGTATCAAATTTGATAAACAGAGCTGCGTTACCTCATACGCTTGACCGGAAGAAGCGGAAGAGGCGCCAGCAACTGTGTCATAATAAAAGTCCCGCTACTCTCGAGATGTGATTTTATTTATTGAACATTTTTGAAGTCAACATTATAGTGAAAAGTGTTTGCTTTAGTTGAGCACTTGAATCTTGCATGGCTTTTCATAAATTTTGCAGCTGTGTTTCATTAAGAACACTTGTGCTTTGATAAAGTCAATCGGTTGAAGTTGTCTGTATACAGACAAATAGTACAGACAACAGTAGCAATACGTTTGAGGCCTACTGAATTATAAAAAAAATATTTTCTTTTTATTAAACAAATTTAGATGGATGCACTAGAGCATTAACACTGACACAAACCGAGAATATCCAATATGGAAGTAAAATAATGCCATATGTTTTTGAAACAAAAATCATCTTGAATTGCACTACTTGAAAAAAATATGCATTGCATTAATAGTGCTTGTATTTTAATGCATTGTATTTTCAGGGCTTGCATTTTTATAGTCTGAAATTCAACATGGTTGTATAGGTTGTATATTTATGCTGTGAATATTTCAATTCAAAACAGTTCACACACATTTTCATTGTTAAAAATTCAATAATACATATTCACCTTTCAGATTTCACTTCCAAAATATTAATTCTGTTTAAAAATACAACCTATAATATTCAGCAGGCAATTTTCGGTCCATTTTATTTCATGTCCACAAATTCAGTGGTTCAAATTTTAACATTTCACATCTGGGAACTGCAGGAAAAGCAGTAGAGTACCGAGCATAATCTCCATCTGCTGTTAGTCGACCTCACCAGCAGGTGCCGCTAGCGTGTGTTGACGAAGAGCAGAGCAATGGGTAGAGAGAGTCATTCATTAAAATGGATTTACATTAATGGAGCAAGTGGTAAGTGCATGTGTGACGATTATCAGGGACAGTATATATGCGGAAAAGCTGATAAAGACACAAAAGTTGTGTTTACGTTGAATTCAGTGTCTTCACTGTTACTTTCTCTGTGTAGCCTACATGTAAGCAGCTTTCTCAACAGTGAAAGAGATTATAGTTATTTTCTGATGCTGATGTACAGTTCAAACATTAAATCTGAGATAGACATATAACTTTCCTTAACTTTATATCGCGGCTGTGCTGCAGAACTGGGGTTTCCCTCAGTACGTCATACTCCAGGATTCCCCTGTTGTCGGGATAAAAAATGCTTAACTTATCTTTAAGTTATTAAATTATTACGCATTATGTCCATATTCTGAGTCCACTTGCTTGCTTGTAGCCTATATAGTATAGTATAGGAGCGAGTTCGGTGGTGTTTTATATCACTGTATTTAGTCTATAAAGATAAGTTAAGCATTCTTTATCCTGACAACAGGGGAATCCTGGAGTATGGTGTACTGAGGGAAACCCCAGTTCTGCAGCACAGCCGCGATATAAAGTTAAGGAAAGTTATATGTGTATCTCAGATTTAATGTTTGAACTGTACATCAGCATCAGAGAATAACTATAATCTCATTCACTGTTGAGAAAGCTGCTTACATGTAGGCTACACAGAGAAAGTAACAGTGAAGACACTGCATTCAATGTAAACACAACTTTTGTGTCTTTATCAGCTTTTCCGCATATATACTGTCCCTGATAATCATCACACATGCACTTACCACTTGCTCTATTAATGTAAATCCATTTTAATGAATGAATGACTCTCTCTACCCATTGCTCTGCTCTTCGTCAACACGCGCTAACGGCACCTGCTGGTGAGGTCGACTAACAGCAGATGGAGATTATGCTCGGTACTCTACTGCTTTTCCTGCAGTTCCCAGATGTAAAATGTTAAAATTTGAACCACTGAATTTGTGGATGCAAAAAAAAAAATGGACCGAAAATTCCCTGCTGAATATTATAGGTTGTATTTTTAAACAGAATGAATATTTTGGAAGTGAAATCTGAAAGGTGAATATGTATTATTGAATTTTTAACAATGAAGATGTGTGTGAACTGAAATATTCACAGCTTAAATATACGACACATACTGAATTTCAGACCATAAAAATGCAAGCCCTGAAAATACAATGCATTAAAATACAAGCACGGTTAATGCAATGCATATTTTTTTTTTCAAGTAGTGCAAATCAAGATGCTTTTTGTTTCAAAAACACATGGCATTATTTTACTTCCATAATCCAAACTGATCTAAAGCATAGCTTCAAAATACACATAATATACTTAAAGTTGTTTCAAAATAATGCATTTAATATAGTATAATTTAAATATATAAAACATGTCCACAAAAATTACAATTTAAATATAGACTGTTTCCTTTTCATCTAGGACACCCATAGCATGAAACACATTTTGACTAACCAATAATAATAATAATAATAATAAATAAAAATCTTTGATTTGGTCTGGTAATGTTCCAATAGAAATAATATTCCCAGAATGTCCCATGATGGTTAGTTGGGTAATAAATAAAAAGTAAGTAAATAAATACATTTAAGTGTAAAAAAAATTCAAACCTGAGGAAATCAGGACTCCAAACATCAAATGAAGTATTCTGCTGGATGTAAGAGATGTCTTGTTCTCTTGAATTCTTTTGCTGTATTCATTTGCCACTAAAATGTAGGTTTAAATAATTGTACTTGTGTTACGCAAGATGCATGTCAGCCAATCAGAAAATACCTGTATATTACGGAGAGGCCAGACATCTGCTCTCTCTCTTTCTAGTAAATCACATGACTTTCAAGAAAAAGACCATATTAGAGGGTGTGGGTAGGGAAAACACTGGACTGAGTAAAAAGCATGTGAATTTCATACTTTTCAATATAAAGTTGTAATCATGATTCATAATTTTTCTAATTATTATATTATATTATTATATCCTCTCAGCCTGACTTTCCTGTCTCTCTTTCTTCCTTTCTCTTTCTCTCTCTCTCTCTGTGCGCATGTGTGGAATGTTTGGGAGGAGTGGGTGAGTGATTGAGTGGCGTGTTTGAGTGAGTTTCAAACTTTTTTCCTTTTTCTTTCTTTCTAGATTAAGGTACATATTGGTTGAGCTTATTAAAACTATGGTAGTTTTCTAATATTTATTTGCTGACTTTGTCGGCAAAAGGGAGGAAATATGGGATCAAATTCTGATGGCTTTGCGTCTTTGACTGTACGCCACGGGTGCAAATGTTTGTCAGATGAGACTGTGTCAGTGGAAGATTGTTTAATGCAGGGGCAGAGCCAGACATTGTAAACATTTGAAGCTTAGCCCATATTGATTTTGTCCAATTTCCAATTTAATTTTCCGTTAGCAGCGTTACTGTCATGAAAGGAGCTTTGTTGTTGTATGCTCGAGTAATGTTCATAAAATATGCATTATTTCCCACTGGAATTTGTAAAACTTTGTTGGGTGTACCTCCTCTAGGGGAACATTTTGCACATTTTAAGGTTAAATGCATAAATCTGGTGCACTTTGGAAGCTCAAAATTAAGAGCTTCAACCCATGTACAGAGTGCAAATTGACCAAAGAAACAGCATTGACGTGTACATGGACATTAAAGAGGGCTTAAACATCTTTTTAGTTGTGATAGAGTCTCAGTCCACATTGTGTTTTAGGATGCCAAACAATTATTACAATAAAATAATAATATAATAATGATTTAGGCCCATATAATTATTCATGTGACAGTAATATCCATATTGTAACAAATGCACTGTAAATAAATAAATGAGAATTTTTATAAGTAGTTACATTACACAACAGTATAGGGAAATTACAGTACTTTTGTACTAATTTCTAAACTTGCAAAAGATAAATCCTTGAGATTTTATTTTGACCACCAGCTGATCATGTGAGCAAAGTGCAATTCTATTTAAAACATGCAGCACAAACAGACTGTCAGCCTATATATACTTAATCGCTGTCTTTTGGTGTTTTATAAAAGGTACAAAGCCATGTCACGTTTTCAATTTTAGTTCGTTGGCAAAATACAACCATTTTGGCTGTTTTATATTTTCTGTTCATTATGAATGTTACGGTATACAGGAGACAGACACAGATGTAACAGGTAATGGTTGTTTATTTGACCACAGTAGAGCAGAGGAACACACACAGGTAAAGCCGAGTTCAGACTGCACGATTTTAGCCCTGATTTTGGCTCGCCGACAGGTTGAGAAATCGCCGACAAATGCCCGAAATCACAGGCAAATCGGTGCTCGTTCACGCGAGTGACAATCACGCAGTGTGAATGAGCAAAGACGCAATATGAGAGAATCGCCGACGAGTCGCCGACACCCGTGAGATATTTGGCATGCTAAATATTTGGACCTGTCGGCGATTCAAAATCCTGCTGTGTGAAAAGTATTCTGACTGAAAACTACATCGGCGATGACCGACAGCCAATGAGAGAGCAAGATACAGAGCAGCGGGGAGGAGTTATAGACCATAATATCAGCAAGCATGGCTTTGTTTCAGATAAACATTACAATTATATCAAATAGAAACAAACCGCAAACATTTGCTTGACCATCCGCAACTGCAGCACATTGAAAAGTTATTTATTTACCTCCAACTCTCGTTGCAGAACACACAATCCACAGTCTCCCCAACCATTTCCTCCTCCATATTCTTCTTTTCTTTTTCTCGCTGCAAATCAGCGAACAGGCAATTCGTATTGCATTCTTCTTGCGGGCTACCGTTTTTAATAATAATAATAATAATAATAATAATAATAATAATAATAATAATAATAATAATAACTCCGGTCTTGCATACGTGATATCGCGTTGTTTCCTTGTCACATCTCGCGTGTGTTTGGTTGTGAAACGTAGTTTGCGTGCCAGACAGAGTTGTCGGCGATTCTTCCTAGTGTAAAGTCATGCAGTGTGAAACCTTCTGTCGCCGATCCATCGTGCAGTATGAACACAGCAGCGACTGAATGCTGGCCAAGATAGTCATGCAGTGTGAAAAGAATAGTGACCCGACTGCTTTGAAAATCGTGCAGTCTGAACTCGGCTTAAGTGAACTGGTTGCAGAGAGGTTGGAGCTGGTGATATGAGGAATAGTTACTGTCCTTTCTTTTGCAGATGGATACACGCTGGAGCTTGGAGATCGCTGGAGAACTTGGGAGCTGGCTGGAACACACACACACAGCTGACGAGGCACACGGAGGGAAGGAGACACGCTGGAGACAGGTGAGTATTACAGAGAGGAGTCCTTGAGGTAAGCATAACCATGAGTAGATGCAAACGAGACCGGACATGGAGTGCTGTGTGCATGTGTGCTTTATAGTGCTGTTGATGAGTGGAGTGATGAGGTGCAGGTGTCGGTGATCAGTACTCTGGAGACTGTGAGCGTTGTGGTTGGGTGACGTTGGAACCTGACGTGTCTGTGACAGTAGGCTTGTTTGAGATGCGCCTAGCCTCGCCTGAAGTTCAGCCGAGAATAGGCAGCTGCAGTGAGGGGAGGAGTGAAAAAAGTGCAGGCAAGACGGACAATTCTCCTTTCTCGTAGTGCATCAGACACCTGCGAGATTAAGGCGGATATCGCGGGATTCACACTTGTGCGCTGTGTTGCTGATAAACTGGATGTAATTTACATTCTGTTGCTTTTATATGAAAATAAACATAATGAACAAAACACCCAAAGTACTTGTTATTTATTTCCATTCGAAGGATGTGTGTATCAATCATTTTTATTTTAATTACAGACATGTTTTTATATATTTTTATAAATATGATAACAATCACATAACCCATAGAGAGATCACACTGTCAGAGACTTTTGGAATATTCACACATAATTTATACGCATAAAATCATGGCATTAGAGTTTTAAAATCAAACATTTTAAATCAGAATAATACATCACGGTTGTTTAAACCAATAAGCTTTAAGCTGTGTCGTCAGCAAGTCGTTTCCCATCGTGCTTTTGGTCAGCGCAGTCGGTGGAGAGGAACTGCGCTCGACTGTAGAATCCGACACGTCCGCCTCGCACTCGCGAGAGGTTTTTGACACACGTCAGCATGACATCAGAGCAAGGCGGACCACCCTCGGACACATTTCTAACCGGCATGCATCTCGCGGTGATCACCGTTGATCGGTTCTGCGCAGAATTTGCTCATCTCACACAAGCCTAATGAAACAGTGGCGTACATGATTTTAAATGCTGAATTTCAAATCTGGAAGTTATTGTAAAACTGACGTTGAATGGGAAAGATTATACTTATACTACCTTTGTCACTTTTGATTTGATGAAATGATTTATGTGTGGGAAACAGGGTCATGTGAGACAATCGTGTCCTTTGAATATGGAGGCTGAAAAGGAGAACGAGAGTAATTCCGTAGTGGAACAGGTAAATGCCGCTGTGGATGATACCAGTGCAGGAAGAACTGGTGATGTACAGCAAGATGAAACTGCTGTTTTACCTAATGGAGAGGGCTCTAATGAGATTGCACAAGATCGTTTTATTGAAGAGACAGACAGTGCTTTCTTCATTAGTACACATGGAAGTGTGAAAGTTGATGAGCTCATTGTTGCTGGGGTAGTTAGAGATTCAAAATATCAAGAAAAGCAAAGTGAGCTTGAAAACTTGCAGTTACAAAGCAGCAGCCTGTTACAGGGCGCTATAGATCTGTTGTCAAAGAGAAGTGATGACTTATCTGAGAATGACTCTTTCTTTCTTTCTTTCTTTCTTTATAAAGCACTTTCACACAACTACTAGTTGATCCAAAGTGCTGTACAATACAGGTAAAATAAAATGAATAAGAAACAACAAAACATTGAAACCCAACATAACAATACCACATAACAATACGATTAACATAGATAAAAGCTATTGACATAAAAAGTCCAAATTTAAATACAGACAGAGATGGTGCAGCTCTAATAGAAGCTGGTAAATTGTTCCATTGATTAGGACCAGCAACAGCGAAGGCTCGATCACCTCTGCAATGGAGCCTAGATCTAGGAATAGTTAGGAGACCAAGGTTACTGGATCTTAGAGACCTATTTGGTTTATAAATAGAGATTGTCTCTGAGAGATAAGGTGGGGCTTGATTGTGCAAAGATTTGTAAACAAAAGTTAAAATTTTAAAACTAATTCTAAATTTAACTGGTAACCAGTTCAGTGAAATAAGAATGGGCGAGATGTGGTCAAACCTTCGTCTACCTGAAATCAATCTTGCAGCAGCATTTTGGACCATCTGTAAACGCACTATAGAAGACCGTGCCATACCATAGTAAAGTGAATTACAGTAATCTAGACGAGAAAGAACAAACAAGTGAATAATCTGTTCAAACTGTTTAACAGAGTGTAAAGATTTGATATTTGATAAACACCGTAAGTGGAAAAACATGATTTGACCACTGCACTAATTTGTTTCTCAAAACCCAAGTTGCAATCAAAAAGGACACCATGATTTTTGGCACAATGTGTAAAGTAGGAAGAGAGATGACCAAAGTGAGGGGCACAGTCTTCATATGACTTTAAGCCAAACAGAATGATTTCTGTTTTGTTCTCATTTAACACTAAGAGATTCTGCTTTAACCATATTTGTAATTTGTTTATACAATTCAACAGAGGTCCTAAAAAATCTTTACTTTTATGCTGCAAGGGAAAATACAGCTGAGCATCATCTGCATAAAGGTGGAATGACACTCCGTATTTCTCAAAGATAGCACCCATTGGCAACATGAATATAGAAAATAAAATTGGAGCAAGAATTGAGCCCTGTGGCACCCCATAAGCAAGTAGATGTGAGGATGAACTATGCTGGCCAATAGAAACACTGAAGCTTCTGTTAGAAGATTGAAACCAATTCAATACCTTTCCCTGTAGTCCAACACATCTCTCCAAACTGGAAATCAAGATGTTGTGGTCAACCATATCAAATGAATGACTCTGAATGTGAATGTGCAGCTACTGGAGAAGAGCATGATGCAAATTCACAACAAAATTCTGTGGGGAATTATCTAACTTCTCAGTTAAAGCCTCCTTATTACACAGGTCAACAGATCTGAGTAACTACCTGGATGCTACTAAGATTCAGAGAAAACCCAAATTAGAAAAATATGTTCCTGATTTGGAACTTTTTGTTGAGTCTGGTGCTATTGCTATGCAAAAGGTGACTTTAGAGGAACTGGATCAACCAAAACGCTACAGGCTTAAAAAACTTGTCAGCACAGTTAGAAAAAGTCTAACGTCTGAAAAAACATTGATCTAATGAAAAGGTTTAAAAATCAGATGTGGTGGGTTGCTTTATACCCCATTATAATTATTGTCATTATTTTTTTTTTAATATTGGGTCTTTAAATATTAATGGCTGTCATACAGTAAAAAGAAATTATCTCTTCAATTGTTCATTTCTAAAAAAAAAAAGCTGATGTGATCTTCAGGAAACACACACAGATTTGCAGAACCAGTCACAGTGGTTTAGTACGGTGGCCGAGAGAGCTCAACGCGCTGCAAATGAAGAAAACATCTTCATCAGTTTGACAACACACGCGCTGCAAACTCCACATGTTTTCTTTATTTGCAGCGCGTTTGTCTATTTGTAAGTGTTGTGGACTTTGCAGCGCGTGTGTTGTCAAACTGATGAAGATGTTTTCTTTATTTGCAGCGCGTTTGTCTATTTGTAAGTGTTATGGAGTTTGCAGTGCATGTGTTGTCAAACTGATGAAGATGTTTTCTTTATTTGCAGCGCGTTTCACTATTTGTAAGTGTTGTGGAGTTTGCAGCGCATGTGTTGTCAAACTGATGAAGATGTTTTCTTTATTTGCAGCGCGTTTGTCTATTTGTAAGTGTTGTGGAGTTTGCAGCGCATGTGTTGTCAAACTGATGAAGATGTTTTCTTTATTTGCAGCGCGTTTCACTATTTGTAAGTGTTGTGGAGTTTGCAGTGCATGTGTTGTCAAACTGATGAAGATGTTTTCTTTATTTGCAGCGCGTTTGTCTATTTGTAAGTGTTGTGGAGTTTGCAGCGCATGTGTTGTCAAACTGATGAAGATGTTTTCTTTATTTGCAGCGCGTTTCACTATTTGTAAGTGTTGTGGAGTTTGCAGCGCGTGTGTTGTCAAACTGATGAAGATGTTTTCTTTATTTGCAGCGCGTTTCACTATTTGTAAGTGTTGTGGAGTTTGCAGCGCGTGTGTTGTCAAACTGATGAAGATGTTTTCTTTATTTGCAGCGCGTTTCACTATTTGTAAGTGTTGTGGAGTTTGCAGCGCGTGTGTTGTCAAACTGATGAAGATGTTTTCTTTATTTGCAGCGCGTTTGTCTATTTGTAAGTGTTGTGGACTTTGCAGCGCGTGTGTTGTCAAACTGATGAAGATGTTTTCTTTATTTGCAGCGCGTTTGTCTATTTGTAAGTGTTATGGAGTTTGCAGCGCATGTGTTGTCAAACTGATGAAGATGTTTTCTTTATTTGCAGCGCGTTTGTCTATTTGTAAGTGTTGTGGAGTTTGCAGTGCGTGTGTTGTCAAACTGATGAAGATGTTTTCTTTATTTGCAGCGCGTTTCACTATTTGTAAGTGTTGTGGAGTTTGCAGCGCGTGTGTTGTCAAGCTGATGAAGATGTTTTCTTTATTTGCAGCGCGTTTGTCTATTTGTAAGTGTTGTGGACTTTGCAGCGCGTGTGTTGTCAAGCTGATGAAGATGTTTTCTTTATTTGCAGCGCGTTTCACTATTTGTAAGTGTTATGGAGTTTGCAGCGCATGTGTTGTCAAACTGATGATGTTTTCTTTATTTGCAGCGCGTTTGTCTATTTGTAAGTGTTGTGGAGTTTGCAGTGCATGTGTTGTCAAACTGATGAAGATGTTTTCTTTATTTGCAGCGCGTTTCACTATTTGTAAGTGTTGTGGAGTTTGCAGCGCATGTGTTGTCAAACTGATGAAGATGTTTTCTTTATTTGCAGCGCGTTTGTCTATTTGTAAGTGTTGTGGACTTTGCAGCGCGTGTGTTGTCAAACTGATGAAGATGTTTTCTTTATTTGCAGCGCGTTTCACTATTTGTAAGTGTTATGGAGTTTGCAGCACATGTGTTGTCAAACTGATGAAGATGTTTTCTTTATTTGCAGCGCGTTTCACTATTTGTAAGTGTTGTGGAGTTTGCAGCGCATGTGTTGTCAAACTGATGAAGATGTTTTCTTTATTTGCAGCGCGTTTCACTATTTGTAAGTGTTGTGGAGTTTGCAGCGCATGTGTTGTCAAACTGATGAAGATGTTTTCTTTATTTGCAGCGCGTTTCACTATTTGTAAGTGTTGTGGAGTTTGCAGCGCATGTGTTGTCAAACTGATGAAGATGTTTTCTTTATTTGCAGCGCGTTTCACTATTTGTAAGTGTTGTGGAGTTTGCAGCGCGTGTGTTGTCAAACTGATGAAGATGTTTTCTTTATTTGCAGCGCGTTTCACTATTTGTAAGTGTTGTGGAGTTTGCAGCGCATGTGTTGTCAAACTGATGAAGATGTTTTCTTTATTTGCAGCGCGTTTGTCTATTTGTAAGTGTTGTGGACTTTGCAGCGCGTGTGTTGTCAAACTGATGAAGATGTTTTCTTTATTTGCAGCGCGTTTGTCTATTTGTAAGTGTTGTGGACTTTGCAGCGCGTGTGTTGTCAAACTGATGAAGATGTTTTCTTTATTTGCAGCGCGTTTGTCTATTTGTAAGTGTTATGGAGTTTGCAGCGCATGTGTTGTCAAACTGATGAAGATGTTTTCTTTATTTGCAGCGCGTTTGTCTATTTGTAAGTGTTATGGAGTTTGCAGCGCATGTGTTGTCAAACTGATGAAGATGTTTTCTTTATTTGCAGCGCGTTTGTCTATTTGTAAGTGTTATGGAGTTTGCAGCGCATGTGTTGTCAAACTGATGAAGATGTTTTCTTTATTTGCAGCGCGTTTCACTATTTGTAAGTGTTGTGGAGTTTGCAGCGCATGTGTTGTCAAACTGATGAAGATGTTTTCTTTATTTGCAGCGCGTTTCACTATTTGTAAGTGTTGTGGAGTTTGCAGCGCATGTGTTGTCAAACTGATGAAGATGTTTTCTTTATTTGCAGCGCGTTTCACTATTTGTAAGTGTTGTGGAGTTTGCAGCGCATGTGTTGTCAAACTGATGAAGATGTTTTCTTTATTTGCAGCGCGTTTCACTATTTGTAAGTGTTGTGGAGTTTGCAGCGCATGTGTTGTCAAACTGATGAAGATGTTTTCTTTATTTGCAGCGCGTTTCACTATTTGTAAGTGTTGTGGACTTTGCAGCGCATGTGTTGTCAAACTGATGAAGATGTTTTCTTTATTTGCAGCGCGTTTCACTATTTGTAAGTGTTGTGGAGTTTGCAGCGCATGTGTTGTCAAACTGATGAAGATGTTTTCTTTATTTGCAGCGCGTTTCACTATTTGTAAGTGTTGTGGACTTTGCAGCGCATGTGTTGTCAAACTGATGAAGATGTTTTCTTTATTTGCAGCGCGTTTCACTATTTGTAAGTGTTGTGGAGTTTGCAGCGCATGTGTTGTCAAACTGATGAAGATGTTTTCTTTATTTGCAGCGCGTTTGTCTATTTGTAAGTGTTGTGGAGTTTGCAGTGCATGTGTTGTCAAACTGATGAAGATGTTTTCTTTATTTGCAGCGCGTTTCACTATTTGTAAGTGTTGTGGAATTTGCAGCGCATGTGTTGTCAAACTGATGAAGATGTTTTCTTTATTTGCAGCGCGTTTCACTATTTGTAAGTGTTGTGGACTTTGCAGCGCATGTGTTGTCAAACTGATGAAGATGTTTTCTTTATTTGCAGCGCGTTTGTGTATTTGTAAGTGTTGTGGAGTTTGCAGCGCATGTGTTGTCAAACTGATGAAGATGTTTTCTTTATTTGCAGCGCGTTTGTCTATTTGTAAGTGTTGTGGAGTTTGCAGTGCATGTGTTGTCAAACTGATGAAGATGTTTTCTTTATTTGCAGCGCGTTTCACTATTTGTAAGTGTTGTGGACTTTGCAGCGCATGTGTTGTCAAACTGATGAAGATGTTTTCTTTATTTGCAGCGCGTTTGTCTATTTGTAAGTGTTGTGGAGTTTGCAGCGCATGTGTTGTCAAACTGATGAAGATGTTTTCTTTATTTGCAGCGCGTTTGTCTATTTGTAAGTGTTGTGGACTTTGCAGCGCATGTGTTGTCAAACTGATGAAGATGTTTTCTTTATTTGCAGCGCGTTTCACTATTTGTAAGTGTTGTGGAGTTTGCAGCGCATGTGTTGTCAAACTGATGAAGATGTTTTCTTTATTTGCAGCGCGTTTCACTATTTGTAAGTGTTGTGGAGTTTGCAGCGCATGTGTTGTCAAACTGATGAAGATGTTTTCTTTATTTGCAGCGCGTTTCACTATTTGTAAGTGTTGTGGAGTTTGCAGCGCATGTGTTGTCAAACTGATGAAGATGTTTTCTTTATTTGCAGCGCGTTTGTCTATTTGTAAGTGTTGTGGAGTTTGCAGCGCGTGTGTTGTCAAACTGATGAAGATGTTTTCTTTATTTGCAGCGCGTTTCACTATTTGTAAGTGTTGTGGAGTTTGCAGCGCGTGTGTTGTCAAACTGATGAAGATGTTTTCTTTATTTGCAGCGCGTTTGTCTATTTGTAAGTGTTGTGGAGTTTGCAGCGCGTGTGTTGTCAAACTGATGAAGATGTTTTCTTTATTTGCAGCGCGTTTCACTATTTGTAAGTGTTGTGGAGTTTGCAGCGCGTGTGTTGTCAAACTGATGAAGATGTTTTCTTTATTTGCAGCGCGTTTCACTATTTGTAAGTGTTGTGGAGTTTGCAGCGCGTGTGTTGTCAAACTGATGAAGATGTTTTCTTTATTTGCAGCGCGTTTCACTATTTGTAAGTGTTGTGGAGTTTGCAGCGCGTGTGTTGTCAAACTGATGAAGATGTTTTCTTTATTTGCAGCGCGTTGAGCTCTCTCGGCCACCGTAGTTTAGCGATTGGAAGGGTAATGTGCTTCTGAGCCATGGCACAAATGTTAGTACAGGGGTTGCAATTTTTTCTTCACCCCAGGATGGCGGTATTATAAAGAGTTTTCAGGTAATACCAGGAAGAATTTTATGAGTAGATGTTACTTTAGGTGACATGTTTTTTTTCTCTGTTTAATGTTTATGCTTCAAATGATGGATGAGAGCGTATTACTTTTTTTTTTTTTTTTTTTAGAAATTATCAGATGCGTTATCGAACTGTCCCTGGGATAATATTATTGTACTGGGGGGTGATTTTAATTGCACTTTAAATCAGAATCATAATGAACCACATCCTCCCTCAGCTAAGACTCTTAAAAGTATTGTTGATCACTATAATTTTATAAGATTTGTGGAGAGACACATTTCCTGGGCTTAGACAGTACACTTGGATGAAAGTGAATTCAAATAATTTGTCTGGAGCTAGGCTTGATCGTTTTTATACTGAAGCATGTAACAGAGGAAGGTTTTTTTTTTTTTTAGAAATTCTGTTTCGCCTACTTTTCTCTCAGACCATCATTATATGTCTATGGCTATTTCTGTTGACTCCACTAAATCTTATAAATCACTTTGATAACAGGTTACTTCAGGATCACTGCTTTATTCACTCTTTTCACCTTTTTTGGAATTCTTGGAGAGAGGAGAGAGTAAAGTTCCCATCTTTAAGTCAATGGTGGGATGTAGGCAAGGTGTGGATAAAAGTTTTTTGTCAGCAATTTACTGTACATAGCAGGGGTGCCTTACAAGAGAAGATGAAAGCCATTGAACAAGACATCCTTGGACAAAGTAGTCATTGTACTACAGGCTTCATTTCTACTGACTCTTTTGAAAGGAATAAATTTCTTCTATGCAGTTTAGCGCAGGGCTCTGAACCGGTTCAAGGAACGAAAACGAAAACCGAAAAGAACGAAATTTTGACCAGAACGTAACCAGAAACGCAAAACTAAATCAAATTTAATCGTTCTGGGGTGCGTTTCCCAAACAACGATGTAACTTGCTGGTGAACTACCATAGTCCTATGCATCGTTGAACAAATCAACAAGCTAGTCACGACTGTTTTCCGAAACCATATTGTGGTAAACCTGTCGTTCAACCACATTGGTTAATGACGTCACGCAGGTGGTGGCGTAATAACTTCTTTAAATAAATCAGTTTGAGATCGAATTAATGCTAGAATTTCTGCTATGAATTATGGACATGGCATTAGAAGACTAATTCTCATTTTCCGCAGTTATTTTGCTTTATTTCCAGATTAAATCAAATGCTTGTTCTGACGTACAAGAGCACGTACGCACATGCGCACTCTTCAAAAACGGTGCTTTAAATCTCTTGACAAACTTAAATATATAAATTTGTATATATTCGAAATAAAATATATACATTGTACTTAATGCCAGCTTGCTTATTTTGCTCAAGATAACAATTTATTAAGTCAACATGTCATAAAAACAGGAAACTATGCTTCTAACCACAGCTCGAGAGCTGTAGTTCCAACCACACAAAATTGTGATGCAGTTTGCGAATGTTCCAAATCGCACCAAATCGTTGAACTTTGCGATGTTAGTTGGCTAACAATGCTTTTGGGAAACGCACCCCTGAACAGAAATGCTAATAACGTTATTTTATCGTTCTGTTTAATATTTTGATTTGGCAGTCAACCAATCACGAATTCAAATAGTACAGCCTATGCAAATGTGACGCTAACGCATCCAACGTGAGTGAAATGCCCACGCTCAGGCTCTATAGTGAGTTGCATGCCCGAGCTCACGCTCTAAAGTGAGATGCCCACACTGACGCTCTCAGCCCAGCTGTCAAGTCATCATAGGTTAGGTAAGTCACAATGGCAATGCCCTGGCATTAGTTTTTCCGAGGATATATGTCACCAACCGTCAAGTATTGGGCCTACATTTAAGTGAAAATTAATGTCAAGTAGGCTAATGCAGCTTGCTGTGTGTTTTGAAACCAGCGAAAATTGCAGGATAGTAGAACATGAGTTCACATGCCACATCAGTTTGTTGCTTATGTGATCAGAGTAAACAAACTATAGGCCTACATAACACATATAAAATAAAAGGGAATAATAATAATAATAATATAATATAAAATAAAAGGCCTATAGGCTACTCAAAATATTTCACTTAAATAATTAGGTCTACACATTAACAAAACAAAAGTGGTTATTTGTAAGGGCAAAGTTCACCCGTATAAATGATATGGATTCTCCAACTTCTTTTTTATTCAGACTTGAAAAAAAGCCTAGAGCGCATAAGCATCTTCATCAACTGAAACTTCCAGATGGAAGAGTAACGACAACACAAATGGAAATTAATGCTTTTGCTATTTCTTTTTATGAAAATCTATACTGTTCAGAGCCATGTAATGAAGAAGATGCTGACGTACTTCTGAGTGACTTACCACAATTATCAAAGAAGGACAAGATGGATCTTGAGCGCCCTTTGACAATGGCCGAACTTTTGAGAGCTGTCCAAGAGCTAAATCCTGGAAAGTCACCTTGGGCCGTATTCACAAAACATCTTAAGGCTAAAAGTAGCTCTTGATTTAGGAGAAACTCTTAAAATAATGGGCATGTCAGTCCTAATTTTAGGAGTCCTAAATTTTTGCTCTAAGAGTATTTCTTGGTGGAAAGTATTAAAAGAGAGACGCTTCTTCTGAGCTGTTGGAGAGCAGTTTTAACTTTGATCCCCAAAAAAGGAGACCTTGGTTGTTTAAAGAACTGGCGCACTGTCTTCTTGCTATGTGTTGATCTCAAAATCTTTTCAAAAGCCTTAACCAACAGATTGAAGAACTGTATAGAAACTGTTATTCACAATGATCAGTCTTGCTGTATCCCTAACCAAACAATATTTCAAAACCTTTTTTTTGGTTAGAGACATTATTACATTGACAAAAAGTCATAACCTGGACATTGGTCTTCTCTCATTGGACCAAGAAAAAGCCTTTGATAGAGTTGACCACTCTTATTTTTTTAAGACTCTTGAGGCTTTTGGATTTGGTCATAATTTTGTGTCTTTTATTAGGCTCATGTATAGTGATATTTATAGCATGTTAAGAGTAAATGGTACATTACAGTTTTTTTTGGATTGCTTAAGCACGATTTTCAAAACAGGGCCCGTGTTTTCAAAACACTACACATAATTAGCACAACCACACACCCAATTAGCAAAACACTACAGATCCTTTGCATAATTAAACACTCTTGTAAAAACTATACACTTCTGTTTAAAAACCACACCATATGAAACACACATGTTTCACATTACTATACTCTGTTTGCACGAGTTACACTCTGCTGTGATAAACCTAAAACACTTTTAGCACTTCTACTTCCCTATGATTAGAGTAGGCTACCGTCAACAAGTACAAATATAATGTAAATTCACCAAACACTACACAAGACCAATGTTGCAGACTGAAGAAACTCATTTATTTGTCAACACGCCCAAAATGTTGACATGGAGATTCATAATACTGTAAAAAAATGTCACTTTACGTATTGTACTGTAAGTTTACTGTGAAAAAAAATAAATTAAAAAAAACTAGACATTGTCTCTTCGCCTAGCTGGATCTGGCCAGAGAATTTCATCAACATCGTAGGCAATGTTGTCATTAGCAAGACACCTTGGAAAGAAACGTCTTGAATGACGAATCCATCCTTGCATTGCTTTTACCTCCATCTGGTCACAGGCCTCCTCCATGGCTTGGATGAGGGGTACCTCAGCCTGGAGACGGAGATCATATACCTTCCACCGCCATGCCGAGAAAAACTCTTCTATAGGGTTGAGGAATGGAGAGTATGGTGGAAGATATAGGACGGTGAAATGTGGATGTTGCTGAAACTAGTTCTGAACCAGAGCAGAGCGGTGGAAAGACACATTGTCCCAGGCAACAATGTATTGCATATGATCGATTTGATTTGCTGCTGTTATGTTGTGCAATTGGTCCAAGAATGTAAGTATGAGTGCTGTGTTGTAAGGGCCCATATGGGCATGGTGGTGGAGGACCCCATTCTGTGTAATGGCTGCACAGAGTGTTATATTACCCCCCTGTTGCCCTGGGACATTGACTATTGCCCTGTGGCCAATGATGTTTCTTCCCCTCCTTCGTGTTCTCGTCAAGTTGAACCCAGCCTCATCTACGTAAATGAACTCATGCTGGATCTCCTCTCCATCCATTTGTAAAACACTCTGAAGAACAGTGTCAGGCAAAATTGTGTAGTTCAGTGTAGATCTAGTATACATATTGCAGTACAGTAAAAGATTATGAGACAGTTTGCAAGATCACACTGCTAAAGTGAATACATACCTCCGCAGTCGTTTCACCCTTTCGGAATTGCACTCGAAAGGCACTCGATAAATTTGCTTCATTTGAATATGTTTTTTTTTTTTAGGATGCGTGCCAGTGTTGATGTTGAGACCTGATGGATATCATTGGCGTGGTTATTGACAATGTTAGCTTGGAGCTGATTGAGTGTTATAGCATTGTTGGCCAAAACAATGTTTACTATCTCCCTCTCTTGCTGTTCTGTGACCATAGGAGGCCTTCCCCCTTGTCGTTCCCGACCCTCAATCCTATGTAGAAAAAAAAACAGTATACAATAGTACAGTAATTTCACAGTATAGTAATTTCACAGGAAAAGGTAACAGAAGTGCTGATAGTGCATAGAATACAGTACTGTAAGCAGTTACTGAAACCGTGCAGATGTTTTTGATATGATGATATTTTTACAATACCTATTTTCCAGTCGAAATGTTCTTATCACACTTGCCACTGTGTATCGGCTTAGATTTGGCTGTACTCGCAGTCCAGCCTCCCTCAGCGTCAGGCCGTGGTTGACAACGTGGTCAACCAGTGTTGCGCGGATCTCATTTGTCAGATTCGGTCCTCTTTGAGCACCTTCTTGTCTTCCTCTTCCTCTTCCTCTACCTCCATTATGGTCTCCTTCTCTTCCTCTTCCTCTGTTGATTCCTCTTCCTCCCCTTCCTCCTCCTCCTCGTTCTCCTCGTTCTCCTCCTCGTCTTACTCTTTCTCTGACTCTTTCCATTGTGCTTAACCCTTGTGCATTGTTCAAATTCACTACCCTTTCGTTATGTTCGTGGCTGAAAACATCCACTAAATTAAACTGCTGTAAAAATGTATCAGATAAGAATATATATAATGTTTTTTTTTTTTTGCATAAATCTGTTAATCAACCTCAGTCCTGATCAAAACTACTAAATGTTTAAAAAAAAAATCCAAGATTTTTACTTTTTTATTGCCAAGTTTATAAATGATGTCACTGATTTGGGGGAAAAAAACACTCAAAATGACTTATTTTCAATATAAAAAGTGATTATGGACTGGATTTTTTTTTACCTTTTATCACAGTCTTGGACATGTCAAAGATTAGTAATAACATTGGTTTTGATGCATTGTTAGTTTTTGTGCAGCATCAGATTTTATTTTTTTCTCCCTCATTTATTGTTCGTGGCTGTTTTTGCCCCATTGACAAAAACAGCCACGAACAATAAATAAGGGAGAAAAAATTTAAATCTGATGCTGCACAAAAACTAACAATGCATAAAAACCAATGTTGTTACTAATCTTTGACATGTCCAAGACTGTGATAAAAGGTAAAAAAAAATCCAGTCCATAATCACTTTTTATATTGAAAATAAGTCATTTTATGTGTTTTTTCCCCAAATCAGTGACATCATTTATAAACTTGGCAATAAAAGAGTAAAAATCCTGGATTTTTTTTTAAACATTTAGTAGTTTTGATCAGGACTGAGGTTGATTAACAGATTTATGCAAAAAAAATTGAAATAAATATTTATCTGATACATTTTTACAGCAGTTTAATTTAGTGGATGTTTTCAGCCACAAACATAACGAAAGGGTAGTAAATTTGCCCACAGTGTATTTTTGAGGTTTTGAAAATTTTCAAAGCATTTTCCCAAAATATGTATCAAAATAAGATTTTTCATCAAAAATCATTCCATTTGCTGAAACACAGAGAAAGTTGTGGCCAAATTAAGACTCAAAAACACCCCATAGTGGATGAAAACATCCCCAACAACACATAAGGGTTAAGGCCGATGAACTCACCTGCTGCTTTTAATAGTGCTTATACACCTGATTGGTGTGTCTACAATTAAGCAAACAAGTGTTTGCACACCTGATGACTGTGTTGAACCAATTGGTTGGACAGTGCGGTAATTTGACAGTCAGTGCTTTGGTATTGCAAGGAAGTGATTTCATGATAGATTTTTGTGTGTAGTGTTTGTTAAGTGTGTTTAGTGTTTTGCAACAAGTGTGAGGTTGACAATGTGCTTATAGTTGTGCAAATATGGCTTGATGTTTTGCTTCTTGAGTGTAAGGTTTTACTAATAGTGTACTACTTTTAATTTTAGTGTGTAAGTAATCGTAAAAAACTGTAAGAAGACCCTTTTCAGTAACAAGAGGAATAAGACAGGGGTGTCCTCTATCAGGTTTACTCTATGCTAATTCTATTCAGTGTTTTTTAAGTCTGCTGAGAAAAAGAATATATGGTATTGGTGCTCCTGGCTGCCCTAAAGTTCCCCATGTAAAACTTATAGCATGATGCAGATGATGTGACTCTGATAATTAGGAATTCAAATGATGTTGAAAACATAATTTTTTGAATATTTTTCAAAAAGCTACCTCTGCATGTATAAATTGGGAAAAATGTACTTCTTTGTTGATGGGAGACTGGCATAGTATAGGACCTCTTCAGTTACCAAAGCAGTGTAAATGGGCCCAGGATGGTTTAACCCTTTCGAGAGTGAGTTTAAAATATTCTAACTGTCCCCCCAGAGTGAGTTTTTTTAAGACGACAATTATTTTAAAATATTTGCCCTTATTTTTCCATGGCGACATGTCTTGCATGTCACAAGCGCTGAACGCAGCCACAATAACACTGTATGACAGATGGATCGCTATTATTTTGTTTTTCCTTTTTTATTTAAAATATTCACAAACTTGAGTGAGTGTGTTTTGTCATTTAAAACCTTTATAAACCTTTATAAAACCTTTATCTTGATCTATAATGCGAGATGGGCACCGCCATCTTAGTTTGTCCTGCATTTCACAGAGTCTTGTCAGTCGGATTTACAGCAGGTGAATTCATCAGTTTCTCCCGAAATATATGCAAGTAAGTAGCTGATGAACTGGAAGAATAATAGAGTAAACTTTATAGTTACTTAGGCCCATTTTGTGTCTGATATGAATAAATGTCGGAAAATTATATTTGTTATAGCTGCTTCCACTGATGTCGGACATCAGTGTGTATTTATGGTGCTTATGTATTTAAATGTCTGAAACCTTAAAAGAAACATTATGTGGCTGAAAACACTGCATAGCTGTGATATATGACAAGAGCTGCGTGTGTCCGTTTCGCATTTATTTTGGAACTGACCAGTACATGGAGAAGAACTGGGAAGCATTGAATGGTTGACCAGGTTATTGGTAAAATTCAAGAGTGGAAGTGGATTCTCCCATAGCACTCTTATAGAGGGAACCTGTAATTACAGTTTTTTCTGAATGCTTAAGCGCTAATCGTGATTCTTGTAGCACAATTTCTAAAACTATTAATACGTATAGCAAAACCACTCACTGAGTTTGCAAAACTAAAAGCACAAACACTGCTTTGCACTCAGTTTGCAATTTTGTAACACACACTTTGCAAAACTGTAGGCACAATTCACTGCACAACACTCTTTTTGCAGAACTTTAAACAACTCACTTCTTACACTCAATTACCAAATTTCCAACACACTCCTAGCAAAATTATACACATGTATGGCTATCATTAACACTATTTTGCCAACTGTCTGGCACACTTTCACATGTGAAAACTGTTTTAGATAATTAGTTCACTTTGCAATCAGCATAAGCACTATAAATAAGCCACAGGTAAGCTGTCTGTGTGGAGTACAATGGAAGGAGCAGTAAGAGTGAGAAGAGTGAGAATCAGAGGAGGCCGAGGAGGCCGAGGGAGAGGACGTGGAGGTGAAGAAGTTGGAGGAAGAGGACGTGGAGGTGAAGAAGTTGGAGGAAGAGGACGTGGAGGTGAAGAAGTTGGAGGAAGAGGACGTGGAGGTGAAGAAGCGAGAGGGTTAGAGGAAGTTAGAGGAAGAGGACAAGGAGGAGCAAGAAGAGGACGAGGAGGGGAAAGAGGAAGGGTAAGAAGAGTAAGAAATAGAATAACTGATGACATCAGAGCTACAATAGTGGACCATGTCATCAACCATGGGATGACCCTGAGGGAAGCTGGCCAACGGGTTCAGCCTAATTTGAGCCGCTACACTGTGGCAAGCATCATTAGGACATTTCGAAATGAGAATCGGTAAGTACTTTGTAGCACTGCCATACTCTAATGAGAAACACAACAGTACCATACACAAAAATACTGAAATTGTTACTTTACAGAATTGCTAGACGTCCAGATGTTGGGGGCAGAGGAAGAATGTTCACTCCAGAGCAAGAGACCCATATAGTGAACATGGTGATTGCCAATAATGCAATAAGACATAATTGATAATGACACCATCTTTCAAAATATACACAGTGTAAGCATTTCTGCACTAAGTCGTGTACTTGCGCGCCACAGAATAAGAATGAAGCAAATTTACAGAGTTCCTTTCGAGAGAAACACAGAACGTGTAAAGCAACTGCGATATGACTATGTGCAGGTAAGCTATAGTGTCATTGGTTCTGAATTTGGAAGTGCATACTGTAGTGCTGTGCATGGGCCTGATGTGTTGCATTTGTTTTGTCTTGTCCAGAGAGTGATGGAACTAGAAGCAGATGCCATGGGACATGAGCTACTTTTTGTAGATGAGGCCGGTTTTAACCTCAGTAAAACCAGGAGACGTGGCAGGAACATTATTGGACACCGTGCCATCATCAATGTCCCAGGACAACGTGGTGGTAACATAACCATGTGTGCAGCTATAAGCCAAAATGGTGTTGTTCACCATCATGCAACCATAGGCCCATACAACACTGCACACATTATTGCATTCCTGGACACCTTACATGACATGCTCACTGTTCAGAGACCAGAGCATACCCGATATGTCATCATATGGGACAATGTTAGTTTCCATAGGGCTGCTTTGGTCCGCAACTGGTTTACAGACCACCCATCCTTCATGGCACTCAACCTCCCTCCATACTCTCCATTCTTAAATCCCATCGAGGAGTTCTTCTCTGCCCGGCGCTGGAAAGTGTACGACCGTCATCCTCATCAACAGGTAGCCCTTTTACAGGCAATGGAGGAGGCATGTGGAGATATTGACCAGGCATCATGTCAGGCCTGGATACGGCATTCAAGGAGATATTTTCCCCGGTGCCTTGGACTGGAGGATATCGCATGCGATGTGGACGAAATTTTGTGGCCAGGCCCAGAAAGACGACATGATGTAGGCTGATTGTCTTTTTTTTCTTCTTTTTTTTTGGTGAAATTACTATTTTGTGTTCTGACTTTGTCTTGGTTTTGATGAGTGTGAATAAACACCAATACTTGAAGTTTGGATCCTTGTATGTTTACATGACACTATGACAAAAGTATGACCTCAAATTGACATCTGTACACAGAGAAAGCAAAAGCCAGATATGTTTTGTATTCATACCATCAGTGTGTAGTTGGCACATTGTGTGCTTAGTAGATGATGGCTTGTGTTTACTGTTTGATACGAAAACACCATTTTTACGAAGGTGTGAAGAGTTAATCTAGCTGTGTAAGCTTTTGCAAGAGAACTACAATTTTTTGATAATTGGGTGAAAGGTTTTCTTATTTGTGTGTAGAGTTTTGCAAAAATAGCCAATAGTTACAAAAAATGTGCTTAAGCAATCAGAAAAAACTGTAATAATCTGGCAGCTTTAATGCTTTGGCATAAGGTTACATTGTTAGATCCCCCTAAAGAACTGCTTTTAAAGGTTCAAAAGGCATGTGTCGATTTCTTTTAAAATGGCCGTCATTGGCTTCCTCCTGGGGTGCTTTATCTTCCCATTATCTTCAGGGAGGTCAAGGCCTTATACATGTTGAATCAAAAATTGCAGCAATGAGACTACAAACATTGCAAAAACTGCTGTACTACTCTGATGGTATGCCTTGGATTGATTATTGTTTGTATATTCTTAAATATCTTGGAGGAACAGACTTTGATAAAGAGTTATTTTTAATTGAGAAGCCCTATGTTGAAAATGTGCATTGTTCTCTTTTTAAATTATGTATACATTTTTTAATCCTGGAGTTTGTTAAAATTTTCAAGAGTGGGTGATGAAAATTATGGATGTGCAGAACCTTTATTTTTTAACCCTTTTTTTTTTTTTAATCTACAACCTCCATTATCAGGTTCTGTATTTAAAAAGTTTTTGAATGCTGGAATAACTAGAGTTATTGACCTGCATGATATAACAAGAGGTCAGTGGCGAACGGCTCAGTCACTTGCTGACCAGGTTGGTATTAAGTCAGTAAGAACAGTGGAAGGGGTAGTCAAATAGATTCTGCTTTAATTAAGGATTTATCATTTAAGACTTTTCTGGCATTAAGTTGTTCTTCAACTGGAAATTGAAGAGAATATTACAGGTTTTTTTTTTTTTTTTTTTTTGCTAAAGGGGTTTGATTTTTTTGGATTTCCAAAGTATGGGGAAGAAAAGATCTATCATATTTGTGTCAGGGCACTTTGGACATTTGAAGGAAAGGATAGATGCTAAATGGAGAACTTACCTTTATTTGCCCAGAGATGTGAATCCCTCATGGAGGCTTTTGTACAAGCCCCCAATTCCAAAAAAAATGTGGAGATCTTCAGTGGAGAATACTTCACAGTGCATTGGCTACAAACACCTTTGTTTCTAAATTTAATTAAATGGTTTTACCTGAATGTGCTTTTTGTAAAGCTTCTGACACTGCGTTTCATTTATTTAGTGAGTGTTCAAGGCTGGTTTCACTTGGGAAATTTGGGATTTTTTTTTACTTATACCTTTTTTGTTTTTGGTTGCAAGTATAAACAGTCGTGGCGTGAACAGTGTGTGCTTGCCAATTTTTTAATGGGCCAAGTGAAGTTAGCAATTTAGAAGGTGTTCTTGTTCTTGTGTGTTTTTAGGAAAGCAGCCTGGAAAGGGTCTGAAAGGCTGCTTTGGATGAGCAGTGCTTTCAGCCAGAAAGTGCCCATATATAGACTTGTTCTTCTTTTTTATTATTATTATTATTATTTCTTTCATAAGTTGTTTCTGAGAATTAACAGAGGTTTAGGTCTAATTAATCTTGATTTTATTTAGTTGAACACTTGAACCTTGGCTTTTCTTAAATTATATATATATATATATATGTATATATATATATATATATATACACACACACATACAAACTCACCTAAAGGATTATTAGGAACACCTGTTCAATTTCTCATTAATGCAATTATCTAATCAACCAATCACATGGCAGTTGCTTCAATGCATTTAGGGGTGTGGTCCTGGTCAAGACAATCTCCTGAACTCCAAACTGAATGTCAGAATGGGGGAAAAAAAGGTGATTTAAACCTCTTAACCCGCACCGGCCCGTGGGTGGGCCGCACACAAAATTTACACTTAATTTTCTAACACTTTTGGCATTAATATAACTCCATATATGGTACCACTTTAAAGCTTAGATTCTCAGCTTTACGTAGAATATAATGACTTTTGTTTTTATGTCACACAAAGTAATAAATTAAGGTTTAAATATATAGTCATCCCACATCGCCCCCCTGCTGTGAAGGGGGGGAAGAAATGTGAATATGAATATGTATTTTATATACTTTTCAGAAAATGGACAAGTCACATATCATAAGAAAGCTCTCATTCTCAGGAATTCAGATATATAGTTTATTATAATGTTTCAACATAGTAGTTCCAATAATCTTCGAAAGAATCACGCAGTGAAATATGATCACTGCGTGTAAACAAACACTAACCTCACATTTCTACACCGATCACTGATTATCTACACGCAAATCAGCCACAAACTCTATATCATCTTTTACCTTAGGGTGTCTTCTTTCGAATGAGCTAATTTTTACATTTCTGTGAGCTTTTGTTGCTAAATAATCCACTGTTGAGTCGCTGTATATCCGCAATGAAAAAAATCCCTCAAATGATGAAACCGGACCTCTATCAGATCTACATACCATCTGCCAACCTTGCCTGAGTCCTGGGATGATGCGGATGATATACAAATCAGGCATGGCCATTAAGAGGAAGTTGTCAGCGTTAAAAAGAGACGTCAATCAACTTCATAGTCCAATCGGTTGCTGAGATATTCGACAAATCAATGAAGTTGAAGCCTGAAGTTCAGCCGAGAGTAGGCGGCTGCAGTTGTCTACAGGCCTCCAAAATACTCTCCAGCGTTTGTTGAGCACTTTACTGAACTGTTATCAATAATTTCTTAAGAGTTTGACTTTTTTGCTATTACTGGTGAGTTTAATATCCACACAGATAATGCACAAATCCATATGGCAAAAGAAATCATAACTGTTTTGAATAATTTTGATCTGACTCCGCATGTACATGGACCCACACACAATCGTGGACACACTCTAGATTTAATTATCAGTAAGGGTCTAAACATTTCATCCATTGTCATTAAGGATGTAGTGCTATCTGATCATTTCTGTACTTTCTTATTGATATTGATTGATCTCTCCTACTATTGAAGCTAGATCTGTCAAAGAGAGATGCTTAAATGACAGCACTAGTGGGCTGCTAAAGTCAAGTCAAGTCACCTTTATTTATATAGCGCTTTTACAATGCAGATTGTGTCAAATCAGCTTTACAGTGATAACTAGTATATATTTTTGGCTGCACAGCAGCTCTTAAAGAATAGTGTCAATGCAGGCAGATCAAAGCACTGTTGAATATCAAAGGTCAAGTCAAATCAAATGTCAAAAATGTTTCAAATACATAGACACAATATACAATATGATGTAATAAACTAAAAATAAACAAACTAACTAACATTGCACAATCTTCTCATCGTTCAGAGTGTGTTTTTGGGGGGGGGGGGTCAACCAGTTTACAAAATGTGTGATGAAGGCTCCTCCTTGATTGTCTCATTAAGATGACGCAGAAGTGTGTTTCAAAAAAATAGTTTTTTGACCGCTTCACTGTGTCTTTCTGTGGAACAGGAATGATAGTGGAGGACTAGAAGCAGAAAGAACTGCAGTCAGTGTGAGGAAAGACTTACAACACTTACCAGGAAAAGACTGACTTGTTATTTCTCCTTTCTTCCATTCATAAAGTAAAGTTTAGATTGCTGGAGCTCAATGAAAATGAATTCACTAAATGTATCTGTAGAAAAACTTGGTTGTTCTGAGAAGATCTGCAATTTACACAGTGAGAAACTCCAACTGGAGGACAAACAGCCTGTGTGTTTAGTGCACAGAGATTCACAACAACACATCAATCACACATTCAGAGCCTTCAGTGAAGTTGTTCCATCATATAAAGTAAGACAAATATCTCTTGTTTCACATGAGAAGAATAATATAGTCTTATGCTGTGAAAACAGATTTGTACCCATCCTGATTTCTGTGTGTATCTCATACTAAATAGTTTCAGATCTTCAAACTAAATACAACACAAAACAAAGGCAACCTGAGTAAACACAAAATATAGCTTTTTTGTAAGCAAAAAAGAAAAAGTTATCAAACATCTATTACCAATATAAAAACAAAAAACAATTGCATAAACAACTGTATGACGGGTTCATATAAACCTCAGAGTCTTTCTCAGAAAGATTAGGGGTGTAACGCTGGTGTTAAATAGTCCCAACAGCAATATTATTTGCTTCTTTCAATCATTATTTCCTGTTTACTCCTGTAAAGTTGGTTGGAAATGATCTGTACTGTATGCAGCTCTAAATAAAGAGGTGACTTGACATGATGTGTAACCGTTCATGTTTCGAGTCAGTTGCACATTTTCACCACTAGATGTCAGTAAAGCCGCACTGAACTCTCCACTGTTCTCTGGGACAGAAAGCTGACTTTAAACAGGCAAACTGAGTATTTTCTGTTTCATCAGTTTATTAATTAACATCTTGATTAAATAACTGAAATTTGGTAAAGTTGACTATATTGTATAGCTTGTTTTGTAATGTTCAGAGGTTATCTGTTTATCTCAACATTTTGTTGATTGTCAGTTGATTGTTGACAATTTGTCACCCTTGTTGAGGTGTGTATGATGAGGCGTGTTCATGTCTATGTGTTTCAGTGGCCAGTTGAAAATGATCGTGTTAAACATTTTAGCACTTTGAGAAATCATCTCTGTTTAACTTATAATGCTGATGCATGCTTTCTTTTTTCAAATGCGTCTAAACTTCATTATTGTTTGTTTTGAGTTATTGCAATTTAATCCAATTTGACGGTCATCTGTAAGTCATAAACATTTAACTTCAGTTCATCTGTTTCTCCTTCAAGCTCTTTCTTGAGAGTTTTATGGAAAACACTATCGTAATTTAGAAGAAGAGGAAACATGTATGTTTGTACACAGTAAAATCCCCAGAGTTAAATCAACTCTGCTCAGAGTACATATGGTCCCTCTCTAAATAGTGTTAAAGTAACACTGAAGCAGAGTTAAAGTTAATGAGATAATTAAGCAATTAATAAGGCTGTGACTGAAGTCAAATGTAGTTCTTGTGTTTCTCTTTTCTTCAGTGATTCTGCTTGTTAACAGCAGGTGTTCATCACTAATGCACAATCATCACTTAATTGATTTCTTAATTATCTGATTTAACTCTGGAGATTTTGCTGTGTATTACTTTAGATATTTGATTATTCTGGGTATCTCATTCTTTCAATTATCCGTTCATTTGGGACCCAATATCATATAGAGAATTCAGACAGGCCGGTCATTCTCTCACGGACACAATCTCGTCACTTCTGATCCTTAGTCAGAGGACGCAGAGTTTACTAATGCATTTGAGTCGAACTGCACCATGCTTGTTCTTACAAAAACACAGTTTTCTTAGTCGCAATGCTGCACTTTGCTAAGTCAGTAATAGACAGAAATTAAAAGGTCACAAATGATGTGTCACATGCTCCTTTCATTGAGCCTTCAGTATGATCCTGAACACAGATTTGCAGAAATACCAGACTCCACTTAATCTACTGGTCATAATGATTTCAGAAGAATCCAGAGTAAATAATGTATAACATTTTATTTGTCAGGTAAAAATGTATCATTACCAATGACATAATTAAACAATTAGAAGCCAATTTAGAAATAATAAATACATAACATCAGTTGCTTTAAGAGGACTCTAAGATTAAGAAATGCATATTACACACAGTTGTTTTAACACATTCACCCATCTCTGCATGGGGTCTTCTGGCTACAGATTCTCCCAAATGGCTGCTGCCACCTTCCCTTAAATACCCAGACAGGAACAAAATGATTGTAAATATTTACTACACTATTTACTACGTTCTGCTGGGCCCCATAGCTGTGTGGCCCTATCCATTGTGCCCTTGATCTCTGATGATCCTGAGCTTGTTGACCCATTCTTTATAATCTCTTTGAGTTAAGTCATTAAAGGTTCTGATGGAGAGAAAAAAAAAAAACATTTCTTTCATCCTGATATTCATATAATCAAGATTATGGATCATGAACCCAAATTTAATGTTAAAAAGAAATTTGTTTTCCACAGTCCTGGAGACTATCAAGCAGTACAAATACACACACCATTCTTTAACCTTGTGATTTACTGGAAAGAAGGAACAAACATGTCATTTCTCGCTTACCTACAAATCCTTTCTTACTGGCAATGTACACATTGACAAATGTGTACATAATCTGTGCCAAAAGAAGAAAAAAGGACACATCTTCTACATAATATCCTGCTACATAATTAAATTTTTTGTAATCCAGATTCCCTCAGGTCAATTTCTTATTTTGTTCTTAACATAAAAGGATTGTGATTAGTGAATTTGCTGTGATTGATTTAGTATTACTGGTATAATAATGACAAAGCTTATTTTCAAATATTAAACTGGGAGTATTTATACAGTGGTGTGAAAAAGTGTTTGCCCCCTTCCTGGTTTTTTATTTTTTTTGCATGTTTGTCACACTTTAATGTTTCAGATCATCAAACAAATTTAAATATGAATCAAAGATAACACAAGTAAACACAACATGCAGTTTTTAAATGAAGGTTTTTATTATGAAGGGAAAACAAAATCCAAACCCACATGGCCTTGTGTGAAAAAGTGCTTGCCCCCAAAACCTCATAACTGGTTGGGCCACCCTTAGCAGCAACAACTGCAATCAAGTGTTTGCGATAACTTGCAATGAGTCTGTTACAGCGCTGTGGAGGAATTTTGGCCCACTCATCTTTGCAGGATTGTTGTAATTCAGCCACATTGGAGGGTTTTCGAGTGTGAACCACCTTTTTAAAGTCATGCCACAGCATCTCAATAGGATTGAGGTCAGGACTTTGACTAGGCCACTCCAAAGTCTTCATTTTGTTTTTCTTCAGCCATTCAGAAGTGGACTTGCTGGTGTGTTTTGGATCATTGTCCTGCTGCAGAACCCAAGTTCGCTTCAGCTTGAGGTCACAAACACTGACATTAACTGAAAAAAAGTTAAGGGTAATTTTGGTCGGCCGGCCACTCCTGGGAAGGTTCACCACTGTTCCATGTTTTCACCATTTGTGGATAATGGCTCTCACTGTGGTTCGCTGGAGTCCAAAAGCTTTAGAAATTGTTTCATACCCTTTTCCAGACTGATAGATCTCAATTACTTTCTTTCTCATTTGTTCCTGGATTTATTAGGATCTTAACATGATGTATAGCTTTTGAGGATCTTTTGATCTACTTCACTTTGTCAGGCAGGTCCTATTTAAGTGATTTCTTGATTGCGAACAGGTGTGTCAGTAATCAGGCCTGGGTGTGGCTAGAGAAACTGAACTCAGGTGTGATAAACCACAGTTAAGTTATTTTTTAACAGTGTTTTTTACACAGGTCCATGTGGGTTTGGATTTTGTTTTCCCTTCAACAAAAACCTTCATTTATAAACTGCATGTTGTGTTTACTTGTGTTATCTTTGATTCATATTTAAATTTGTTTGATGATCTGAAACATTAAAGGGTGACACACATGCAAAAAGAAAAAATCACTGTATATTTAATTAACCACTGTATATTTAATTAACCACAATTAATTTTGTAATTACAAATGTTTCAAGAACTGTATGTTCCTAATTAAAACAATATGCTGTTATTGAGGGGCAAATGCAGTATGTAAATGCAGTATTAGTCAAATATTGCATTTATTTCACTTCAGCTGTGATTAAGTATGCAAACACCATGTGAGCATCACTACGAGAAGCAGAAACTGTCTGACTTCACATCTCCGTTTTTATCTTCTCCCCGCCTGCACGCGGCTACTCTCGCCGATCGGTTGCATCCAGCTGCAGTTGATGTCGAACATACCTTATATCAGGAGGGAGGTGGAACGGAGGAGGGACGGTGGGCCAGGTCCATGGAGGGGAAGGGGAACTTGAGAAGAAGGCAGAACAGCCAACCAGGGTGGACTCAGCTGAGCATGCGGCCAGAGCAGAGCAGGCTCAGCAGACAGCCAGGGCAGAACTGGCTGAGTAAATGGCCAGGGTGGAACAGACGACCACCACAGCAGCGCAGACATGCTTGAAGACCCCCATGGCGGAGCAGACGACCACCACAGCAGAGCAGACATGAAGACCACCAACAAAAAATTGCCTATGTTATCTCTCTCTTGGGCAAAGGCATAGCTTATCTCCTTTTATTTGCCAGTGTGTTTAGTCGCTCATGCTTTACAAGCACTTGTTTTGATGAATCTAGTTTTTGGTCTTCTTGTGTTCTGTCTCTCTTTTTCCATTACAGTTTTTTATGATTGCTTACATACTAAAATTAAACTTTTCCCACAATTAGCAAAACCTTACACTTAAGGAGCAAAACACAAGGCTAGATTTGCACAACTGTAAGCACATTGTCAGCTTCACACTATTTGCAAAACATTACACACAGTGATTTGCAAAACACTAAACACACTTCTCTACATTAGACACAGATATCTAACTGTTAGGTTTTTTGCTCCTAATTCGTGCCTCATCCCAGACCTCTTAATTGGCAATTGAATGAGCAATCACTCAGCGCTGAGGGAGAATATAATCTCATTTTATTGATAAGAAGAGAGAGAATATATAGAAAGAGTACAAGGGGTGTAGTATAGGTTCAGCCAATGAGAGAGAGAATATATCATATAGCTCATGGTATAGGAATGTGATACATATAGAAAAACAAGTCTAAATATGGTCATCTCCCGGTTAACTATCCATGAGTTCCTTGCTATCCCAAAGACCTTCTCCTATGCTTTGTAATACAAAAAGCAAGGGACCATTCCCTGTCTCCCATTCTATCCTAGTAGAGCCTTGTTCCTTATATGGGAATGGTTCCGGTACATAAAGAAAACCATATGTTTAAACATAGGATAGCTTCAACTGTGAACAAAGGAGCCTCTGTCCACTTTCCTTCAATGCTGAGACCAACATAAAATCTATCACTAACATAATGTCACTTCTTTGCCATTTCAAGACACTGCTTTCCAAAATACCACACCTATAAACCAATTGATCAAACACAGCCGTCAAGTGTGCAGACACTTAGGTGCTTAACTGTAAACTCAACAATCAGGTGCATAAAAAGGCAAAAGGTGAGTTTATGTGTCTTCAACTAAATGGAAGGCAATGTTGCAGTAAGAGGGAGAGGGAGAAACATCATTTGGAATGTCCAACGTGGTGTTACAGTTTTTTTTACGATTGCTTACACACTAAAATTAAAAGTAGTACACTATTAGCAAAACCTTACACTCAAGAAGCAAAACATCAGCCCATATTTGCACAACTATAAGCACATTGTCAACCTCACACTTGTTGCAAAACTCTACACACAGTGATTTGCAAAACACTAAACACACTTAACATACACTACACACAAAAATCTATCATGAAGTCACTTCCTTGCAATACCAAAGCACTGACTGTCAAATTACCGCACCGTCCAACCAATTGGTTCAACACAGTCATCAGGTGTGCAAACACTTGTTTGCTTAATTGTAGACACACCAATCAGGTGTATAAGCACTATAAAAAGCAGCAGGTGAGTTCATCGGCCTTAAGCACAATGGAAAGAGTCAGAAAAAGAGTAAGATGAGGAGGAGAACGAGGAGAACAAGGAGGAGGAGGAAGGGGAGGAAGAGGAATCAACAAAGGAGGAATCAACAGAGGAAGAGGAAGAGAAGGAGGCCATGCTGGAGGTAGAGGTAGAGGTAGAGGAAGAGGAAGAGGAAGACAAGAAGGTGCTCAAAGAGGACCGAATCTGACAAATGAGATCCGCGCAACACTGGTTGACCACGTTGTCAACCACGGCCTGACGCTGAGGGAGGCTGGACTGCGAGTACAGCCAAATCTAAGCCGATACACAGTGGCAAGTGTGATAAGAACATTTCGACTGGAAAATAGGTATTGTAAAAATATCATCATATCAAAAACATCTGCACGGTTTCAGTAACTGCTTACAGTACTGTATTCTATGCACTATCAGCACTTCTGTTACCTTTTCTGTGAAATTACTGTACTATTGTATACTGTTTTTTTTTCTACATAGGATTGAGGGTCGGGAACGACAAGGGGGAAGGCCTCCTATGTTCACAGAACAGCAAGAGAGGGAGATAGTAAACATGGTTTTGGCCAACAATGCTATAACACTCAATCAGCTCCAAGCTAACATTGTCAATAACCACGCCACTTTCAACGATATCCATCAGGTCTCAACATCAACACTGGCACGCATCCTAAAAAAAAAAACCTATTCAAATGAAGCAAATTTATCGAGTGCCTTTCGAGCGCAATTCTGAAAGGGTGAAACGACTGCGGCATGATTATGCAGAGGTATGTATTCACTTTAGCAGTGTGATCTTGCATACTGTCTCATAATCTTTTACTGTACTGTAATATGTATACTAGATCTACACTGAACTACACAATTTTGCCTGACACTGTTCTTCAGAGAGTTTTACGAATGGATGGAGAGGAGATCCAGCATGAGTTCATTTACGTAGATGAGGCTGGGTTCAACTTGACGAGAACACGAAGGAGGGGAAGAAACATCATTGGCCACAAGGCAATAGTCAATGTCCCAGGGCAACGTGGGGGTAATATAACACTCTTTGCAGCCATTACACAGAATGGGGTCCTCCACCACCATGCCCATATGGGCCCTTACAACACAGCACTCATACTTACATTCTTGGACCAATTGCACAACATAGCAGCAACTCAAATCGATCATATGCAATACATTGTTGTCTGGGACAATGTGTCTTTCCACCGCTCTGCTCTGGTTCAGAACTGGTTTCAGCAACATCCACATTTCACCGTCCTATATCTTCCACCATACTCTCCATTCCTCAACCCTATAGAAGAGTTTTTCTCGGCATGGCGGTGGAAGGTATATGATCTCCGTCTCCAGGCTGAGGTACCCCTCATCCAAGCATGGAGGAGGCCTGTGACCAGATGGAGGTAGCAGCAATGCAAGGATGGATTCGTCATTCAAGACGTTTCTTTCCAAGGTGTCTTGCTAATGACAACATTGCCTGTGATGTTGATGAAATTCTCTGGCCAGATCCAGCTAGGCGAAGAGACAATGTCTAGTTTTTTTTGTTTGTTTGTTTGTTTGTTTTTTACAGTAAACTTACAGTACAATACGTAAAGTGACATTTTGTTACAGTATTATGAATCTCCATGTCAACATTTTGGGCATGTTGACAAATAAATGAGTTTCTTCAGTCAACATTGGTCTTGTGTAGTGTTTGGTGAATTTACATTATATTTGTACTTTGTTGATGGTAGCCTACTCTAATCATAGGGAAGTAGAAGTGCTAAAAGTGTTTTAGGTTTATCACAGCAGAGTGTAACTCGTGCAAACAGAGTATAGTAATGTGAAACGTGTGTGTTTCATATGGTAACAAAGTGTGGTTTTTATAGTATAGTATTTTTATAGTATATAGTATAGTATTTTATAGTATAAGTTTGTATAGTATAGTATCTTGTATAGTTTTTACAAGAGTGTTTAATTATGCAAAAAATCTGTAGTGTTTTGCTAATTGGGTGTGTGGTTGTGCTAATTGTGTGTAGTGTTTTGAAAACACGGGCCCTGTTTTGAAGATCGTGCTTAAGCAATCCAAAAAAACTGTAACAGGACTAGATACATGAAACCATTCAGAAAAATTTGGGCACAAATGGGTTAGTTGCCAAGCACTGAAGGTGCGTATAGACACCTATTGTAATCATTGTCGTCCCTATAATTATTAGTTGCTAGGCACCGTTGGGGAGTAGGCACCAATTGTATCCGCTGGCATTCGTATTATTCTTCTGTTTCTTCTTCTGATTTTGATTCTAAGGCAGCTGATAGAAACACTGTTGGGAAAGTTATAATATTTGGCGCAAAGTTTTTTTTTTTATTATTATTATTATTTGCATAATAACAGACTCGCGCATGCCTACTGTACGACTCCTGTATGTCACTGTACTCGTCTTTATCTTCATTACAATTGTCATCCATCAAAACCTTTTTAGCAACACTGGTTTTCATTTTCCAACTGAGAGAGTTTGTGTTTTGAGCCACCGCATGTATTTCACAGCAGCACAATGAGAAACGGCCTGGCTGAACCTAAACAATCAGAGAGGTAGTGCCTTGTTTTAAATGTATTTTTTTAAATTAATTTATTTTAGCTTTTTTAATGTAACATTTTAATGATTAAATGTATGAATTATATTAATATATTTAAATTAAATATATTAATGTTATGTTTTAGTTCTACCTGCAGACAATATTAAACCCATAGTATTTCAAATTCAGTTTCATTTTACTGCAGTAATAGAGTAATGCATGTAAGCCATTCTACATTTTTGGTTGAGTGTTGAATGTGTGCATTCTTGGCAACAGAAGCGAGTCATTATTTTATAGAATGTATAGAGTCCCATACCTCTTCTTCTCCCTTGTCCTGATCCAACTTCTCCTCTCCTCCTTCATCTATTCTTCTCCCTTACCCAGATATTATTTTCTCTCTGCTCCTCTGTGTTGTTCTTCATCCACACTGAACAAATCCAATTCAAAGAGTCATATTTTACTGAGAGTGGAAATCTGCTATTTCTAAATATGTATGTGATCTGCTAGTTAAAAATGCATATCAATTGTTTCAGTATTTGTTTTATATTTTTTCCCAGTGCTCCTGTTAGTAAAGGTTTTATCCTATATTTAAAGATTGGAACATTATGTCTTCATTTCTGACTTGCTGTGTTTAAGCGTTTGCAAGTAAGATGAGAAAGATCCATGATTTTGGTATGAGGTAAACTAACATGAAAAGAAAATGTAAGCATTTTAAAAACGTGTTAATTGACTGCATTTTGTGTGAAAACGACACAAATTGTGTTAATGGTATGGCTACAACAGACGGATGTTCTGCTAAACGTGTTTAGAGTTTTAAAAATGTGACTACAGAATGGACAAAAGTATGTTAGTAATTGAAAAAACTGTAATAACATTTCAGCAAGACTCACAAAAATTACAATGACACATTACAGGCAGTAGGAAAACATACAATTTATTAACAGTAAAGAAACTAATTTCAAGGCAACCATTGCAACTAGACAAAAATGGGAGGGAACAGAGGGAACACACACACATACATACAAATGTATAGATGCGAGGAATGCTCAATTATCTGTTAATTCAATGTGAGTAACAATTTGGTATTTAATATGACATATAGTTTCCGTGTGCCTTGTCTCTCATTTTGTTGGCACAATAGATAAGGCTTTCTTGTTCTTTCTTTATAACCTTAATTGGTGTTTTTTCATCGTTACCCTGATGTTTCCATGTTCCTCCTGTTAACATGGGATGATTGTCACGAAAGTCATGCCATGATTTGTCACACTGCATCAGAAGGATATTATGAAAAAACATATTATGATTCCTTATTACTTCAGAGAACAAGATGGCACATACTAAAATGGCATCTTGAGGTTGATTTATACAAGAACTATATTTGTTCCCCAACATGTATTTCCAGAGAGTCTGAGAAAATTTTTTAGTGAAATTTTCTGATGGTTTCACTGTTGCATAACAACATTTGATGTCAGAACCTTTAACTGAACAGTACAGATTGTTTGGGTTCAACACTACTGTGTGTCCACCAACTTCAAAGAAGATTTCCTTCCTATCTTCTTTTTTTTGTTCAATAAGAAAAATAATTACTTTCACATAGTGGTGAAAATTCTCTATTTTAATAATGGTGCCAATGATTAAGTCAGATTTAGCCAGTTTTTTTATTTCTGTTACAGCAGACCTTTCCCAAGAAGCACACACTCTAATCTGACTAAATTGTTTTTGGAGGTATAGATGAAAGATGTCAAAAGGGCGTTTCTGATTTCTCTTCTTCTTGATGTTCTCCGGAATGAAGTAAACATTGACTTCATCTCCATTATCTGTGTGATTAGACTACATAGAAAAATAAAAGTTGCTCAAAAAAATATTTGAATATTTTATTTTTAATATACAGATAACTATATGAAAGATCTAACTTACGGTGTTCCTACTCTCCTCCAAACACCTGGAAGGCTCTACTTCAGCAGTGCTGTTGTCAGTAACAACCTTAAAACAAATTGTACAATAACATGGAGGAATACATAAACACAAAAAATGTCGAGTTATCATTGAATCATATCATTTTCATGTATTAAGTCACTAGCTTTATATCTACCTGATTAGTAGTTGTTCTTTGAGTACATTTGGTTACCGTTCCTCTCAGGCTTTAAAGAAAAATAAATATATAATAATAATAATAATAATAATAATAAATTAATAAAAAAGATGAAAATAAAATATTGACATTGATATTCACGCAACTGATAATGACAGATGTAACTTACAATGCTCTCGCTCTCTGTCCTCGAGGCATGTGGCAGGATCTACCTCAGTAGTGATGTTCTCGCTAAAATATACCGTTAGGAATACATAAACACAAAAAATGACAAGATTATATAATCACATCATTTTACGTAAAAATTAGAAAAAGAGAAAAAATGAAAAAAAAAATGTTATGGAAAAAAAAGAATAAAAAATATATTAAGACACAAGGTTTGTTCCACTTTCTAGTCTGTCTGACTGAATAAAACATAAAAAATAACATTTTGACATTGATATTTGTGTATGATAGTTGATCTAACTTACGGTAATCTCGCTCCTCGAAGCACGTGGCAGGCTGTACTTCCACAGGGCTGTTGTAGCTAAAATGTACAATTACATAGAGGAATACATTAAAAAAATGACAAGTTATCATATAATCAAATCATTGTATGTATTGTTTTAAGACAATAGTTAATACAAAGTTTGGTGCGGCCTACCTGTTCGCTTGTCGAGGAGCACGTGTCTGTGAGAGACGATGATGTGGCCAGGAAAGACGTCACAAAGGCGACATGACAGCATAGAAACTTTTTTAAAGTTATAGCACTAGGAAGACACTTTCACACACACATATATATATATATATATATATATATATATATGTGTGTGAAAGTGTCTTCCTAGTGCTATAAGTTTAAAAAAGTTTCTAAATAAATAAATATATATATATAATATATATATATATATATATATATTTATTTATTTATTTTGACAAAGCACCAATTTTAATTTGCATTGCTTCTGGATAATAGTATGTGGGTCAAAAACAAAAAAAAGGCAAGCATCAAAACAATAAGTGTAATACAACTTTCAATTGTTGTTTTTAAATACATCAGAATGGTTCCTGTTTAATGTGTTTGTTTGTTTTCTGAGAAAAATAAATAAATATACATTTTTACAGTGATTTACAGAAGACACCCACTAAAATGTCAATCTTGACAGGGATATTTACAACAAAAATCAATTTATGCCTTACTAAAGCCCAATTACTTTTACTCCAAATGCTAATTACTTGTAATTTTACATTTTTAAACTTTGTCACTATCCTAGGTTTTGTCCAAATTCAATAAAATTGAGTATGCTCACTTATTCTTTTATATATTTTAATACACACAGATCAGAATGAGTATGTTGTTTGTATTTTGTGTTACACTGAATGACATTTTACTTGCTTATGATCACATGCTTATGATGGAAACATCACCCCTTTCCCGAAAGTCTTTCTCATATCTTGTGTCTTTAACTCATTCCTCATTATCTGTGTTCATTCCTGTGTCCTGTTCCTGTGGCCATGGTTGTAGTTTTGTAGTTTTCCCGGTTGATGAGGTGTGTCTATCTTGTTAAGCTTGTTTACCCCTGTGTATAAACAGCCTTTGTGTTTCTCTGATTCTCTGTCAGTTGTTGTAAATGCATGTTATGCATGTTCACTGTTTCCTTGTTGTTCGTTGTTTTCTCTGAGTTATTTTGTTCCTGATTTATGTTCTAGTTCCCTTTCAGTCGGTCACGTTCGACGTACGTCAGTAGTGACCGACGAATTGGGATATCGCTTAGAGAGCCCTATCAGCTTCGTATGAACTAAAACAAGCCAATGGAATTGGCGTGCGATATTTGCATAATGCGCACCGCCCCCGTCAGGTGTATATAAATAGGAAGCGGATGCAATCGCACTCTGTCTTTCGCTTCGGAGCCATACACTGGTGTCCTGCTTTAGAAGACTCTTTTGTTTCTTCAAATAAAAACTAAAACTGCCTCAGAAGAGGATTGACAGCGAGCTGTTTGGTGTTGGAGGAAGGCACTTCAGCGAGGTCGCGAGCTCCCGAGGAGCCGAGCTATAAAGCTCTCAACTGCTGTTTTAACAGCAACACCCTGAAAGAAAAGGTTGTGTGTTGCGATTTGGGCTGGTTCCTCGGTGTGCTTAGGGAGTGGTGTACCTAAGCACATCGCGTCACTCCCTGTGTGCTTCAGCACGAGTGAGCTGACCTCTCCCCTTCTAAAAGAGCTTTACAGACGAACCCTGACAGTATGTCATTTCGTCTGTGCGTTACTGGGTGCGGTCGTTCCCTGGTCCCTGCTGATGGGCACAATCGCTGCATCGCGTGTTTGGGCGTTCAGCACGCTGAAGCGGCTTTTGTGGATGGTTCGTGTTCCCATTGCGGGAATATGACTATCGCGGTGCTGAGGTCTAGACTCTCCTTCCTGAAGTCTCAGGAAGCGGGGGTCCCCTCCCCTATGCCCCGTTCGACCGTTTTTTCCGGCCCCGGGAACCGGAATGACGGTACGGCGGTGTATAGGAAGGGTGACTTGAGGATCACGGTCAGGGCTTCCCCGCCGAGCGGAAACGCTCCGCGGGCCCCTGCCGCCTCATCAGCACCGCAACCCATTGTGCCACCGTTGGTTTCCGCTGGGCCCTCCACGGACTGTCCAGCCGTTACCTTTGGTGCGCCGGCGGCGGATCAGATGTCGATCTCTGCATCGGAAGGTGAGCAAGAGTCCTCGGGGGAGGAAGACCCGGACGCGTTGCCGCCCTCCGGGACGGTAGCGTTGCCCGAGTCGGATCCCGAGTTGACGGCTGTGCTTTCCCGGGCCGCCTTGTGCGTCGGGCTCGAGTGGAACCCTCCACCCTGTCCCGGCCCATCTCGGTTGGATGATTGGTACTTGGGGGGGGGTCGCGCTGGTCAGGTCCAGCGTCCCGCCCCAATGCCATTCTTCCCGGAAGTGCACGATGAGATGACCAGGTCTTGGCAAACACCGTTTAGTGTTCGTTCGAGGCCCGGTCCTTCGTCCGCCTTCACCTCCCTGGACGGCGGGGAAGCCAGGGGGTACGCGAGGATCCCGCCAGTCGAGCGGTCCGTTGCGATGCAGCTGTGTCCAACGGCCACTGGCTGGCGTGGTGAGCCGCGTCTCCCGTCCCGGGCCTGTAAGTTCTCAGCCGGTCTGACTGAGAAGGCTTACAGTTCTTGTGGGCAGGCTGCCTCCGCCCTGCACGCGATGGCGCTTTTGCAGGTCTATCAGGCAAAAGCGCTGTCGGAGATGCCCCAGGAAGGGCCTGACCAACAACTACTTGGGGAGCTGCGCGCTGCCACCGACCTTGCCCTCCGGGCGACGAAGGTGACAGCACGCGCCGTTGGTCATGCGATGTCTACCCTGGTAGTCCAGCAACGCCATCTCTGGCTGACCCTGGCGGACATGCGGGAAGCCGACAAGCAGCGGTTCCTGAATTCCCCCGTGTCCCCGGTCGGCCTCTTCGGCGACGCGGTGGAGAGCTTCGCCCAACAGTTCTCCGCTGCACAAAAGCAGGCCGAGGCTATCAAACACGTCATGCCACGGCGGTCCGCTGCTGCCTCCACCCAGCCGCCCGTGGCTCAGCCTCAGCCCGCTCGTCGCCGAGGGCGCCCGCCTGCATCGTCCTCCGCCCCTGCTAAGCCGGCAAAGCAGCAGCCTACACCAGCCAGGCAGCAGGGTGCCGGTCGCGGGCATGGTGCCCAGCCCGTCTCCGCTAAGCCCGGTGGTAAACGGAAAAAGAAAACACGGCACTGAGACGGGCAACCTGGAGGGGAAGGTTCTCGCTCTTCGGGAGAGAATACCATCGTCTCTCCCACCCCCGGAGGAGGGCCGGGGGGAATTTGTGATGTCTGTCTATCAACCGCCGCTGGCTCCCCGGAGTCCAGCGGTACCCACTTTTTCACAAAAAGAGCAGTTTCCTCAAACTCCAGGTCACAACAAGGGGTGTCTGCCAGTGTGCCAGGCCCCGCCTCGCCGCTGACAGCTCCCTCCCCATTCGCCAACAGGCGGCAGTGTGTTGGTGTAGACCGCGTCCCGTGCGGCGTCTCCCATGCACACTGCTGCCTCGCAGAGTCCGACCCCACTCCGGGCCGCTCTCAAGCCGTCCGAGTCGGGTCCCTCTCTGCCTTGCTGCCCCACCCCCGGTGCGTCTGTGGTGCCTTTGGTCCCGCTGGCTCGGAGTCTGGAGGCGTGGATCACGCTTTCCAGCCCGTCCCGCTGGCTCATTCGCACTGTCAGACTCGGCTATGCGATTCAGTTCGCCCGGCGTCCCCCGGTTTTCAGGCGTGTCCACTTCACTCAGGTGTCGTTGGACAGTGCACCTGTTCTCCGGGCGGAGATTGCTGTCCTCCTGGCGAAGGATACAATCGAGCCGGTCCCTCCAGCCGATATGAAGTCGGGGTCCTACAGCCCCTACTTCATTGTACCGAAAAAGGGCGGTGGGCTACGGCCAATCCTGGACCGTCCCCAGGATTGGTTTGCAGCAATAGACCTGATGGACGCGTACTTTCATGTCTCGATTCTGCCTCGACACAGACCTTTCCTCCGGTCTGCGTTCGAGGGTCGGGCATGTCAGTACAAAGTCCTACCCGACATGGTTTTAGCTCCCAGCCGGTTGGGTCTTCGGGTCAACTGGGACAAGAGCAAACTCGCCCCCGGGCAGAGGATCTCTTATCTCGGTCTCGAGCTAGACTCGGTCGCACGGACTGCGTGTCTCACCAAGGCGCGCGTCCAGTCGGTGTTGAACTGCCTGAGCTCGCTCAAGCGCAGGACAGCGGCTCCACTGAAGGATTTTCAGAGGCTCCTGGGGCATATGGCATCTGCAGCCGCGGTCACGCCGCTCGGATTGCTTCATATGAGACCGCTTCAACACTGGCTCCGCGGCCGGGTCTCGAGATGGGCGTGGCAGTGCGGCACACTCCGTGTCCCCGTGACACCGAGCTGCCGTCGCACCCTTGTCCGGTGGTCGGACCCTTCATTCCTGCGGGCCGGAGTACCCCTCGAACGAGTGTCCAGGCACGCTGTGGTCTCCACAGATGCCTCTGCCACGGGATAGGGGGCCACGTACAACGGGCATGCAGTGACAGGTCTTTGGACGGGGCCTCAGCTGCATTGGCATATCAATTGCCTCGAGTTGCTAGCGGTTCGTCTTGCGCTGGCCCGCTTCAAGAAGCCGTTGTCAGGCAAGCACGTTCTAGTCCGCTCACACAGCACTGCGGCCGTTGCGTACATCAACCGTCAAGGTGGTCTACGCTTCCGTCGCATGTCGCAACTCGCCCGCCATCTCTTGTTGTGGAGTCAGAAGGATCTGAGGTCCCTTCGGGCCACTCTTGTCCCAGGTGTGCTCAACCGTGCAGCCGACGAGCTGTCACGGCAGCCTCCACTTGCGGGCGAGTGGCGGCTCCACCCCCAGGCGGTTCAGCTGATTTGGCAGCGTTCCGGCGAGGCCCAGGTAGACCTGTTTGCCTCCCCGGACACTGCCCACTGCCAGTGGTTCTATTCCCTGACCGGCGGCACGCTCGGCACGGATGCCCTGGCACACAGCTGGCCCCCGGGTCTACGCAAATATGCGTTTCCCCCAGTGAGCCTTCTCGCACAACTCCTGTGCAAGGTCAGGGAGGACGGGGAGCAGGTTCTGTTAGTGGCTCCGTACTGGCCCACTCGGACCTGGTTCTCAGACCTCATTCTCCTCGCGACAGCCCCTCCCTGGCCGATTCCTCTGAGGAAGGACCTCCTGACTCAGAGACGGGGCACCCTGTGGCACCCGCGTCCCGATCTGTGGAACTTCCACGTGTGGTCCCTGGACGGGATGCGGAGGTTCTGAGTGATCTCCCGCAAGCGGTCGTAGACACCATCACTTCCGCTAGAGCTCCTTCCACTAGGAGCCTCTATGCGTTGAAGTGGAACCTGTTCGTCGAATGGTGCGCCTCTCGCCGAGAGGACCCCCGGTCATGCTCGGTCGGATCTGTGCTTTCCTTCTTGCAAGAAGGGTTGGAGCGAGGGCTGTCTCCCTCCACCCTGAAGGTGTATGTTGCCGCTATCGCCGCACATCACCACGCAGTTGAGGGCAAGTCCCTGGGGAAACACGATCTGATCGTCAGGTTCCTGAGGGGGGCAAGGAGACTGAATCCTCCTCGCCCTTCCTCCGTACCCTCTTGGGATTTGACCCTGGTTCTCACAGCTCTCCGGGGTCATCCCTTTGAGCCTTTGCAATCAGTCGACCTGAAACTAATGTCTCTTAAGACGGTTCTTCTGGTTGCATTGGCTTCCCTGAAGAGGGTAGGGGATCTGCATGCATTTTCGGTCGACGAAACGTGCCTAGAATTCGGGCCCGGTGATTCTCACGTCATCATGAGACCCCGGCCTGGATACGTGCCCAAGGTTCCTACCACTCCCTTCAGAGATCAGGTAGTGAACCTGCAAGCGCTGCCCTCGGAGGAGGCAGACCCAGCCCTAGCTTTGCTCTGTCCCGTCCGCGCTCTGCGCGTTTACGTGGATAGAACGCGAAGCTTCAGGACCTCAGATCAGCTCTTCATCTGTTACGGAGGCCAGCAGAAGGGAAAGGCTGTCTCCAAGCAGAGGATGGCCCACTGGATAGTGGATGCCATCGCCTTGGCGTATGATTCCCAGGGCGTGCCTTGCCCGCTCGGGTTGAGAGCCCACTCCACCAGAGGGGTGGCCTCTTCCTGGGCGCTGGCTCATGGCGCCTCGCTGACAGATATTTGTAGAGCTGCGGGCTGGGCGACACCTAACACGTTCGCTAGGTTTTATAGCCTACGTGTAGAGCCAGTATCTTCACGTGTACTCGCATCCACTAGTCGGTAGACGTGTTGTACCCGCTCTAAGTGTCGGCTTGCAATGCCATTCCCGCCACTGGCCGGATACGTGCATACTTTCACTCCAGTCGTGTTCCCCGCTTGGCGAACCCTGTCGAGTTCCTCCGCCTCCCCCTTCGGCTCGGACATTGCGGAGTGTCTGATGCCAGGCCTACATCCGTCGCTGACGCTGTCTGTTGGCTGGGGCCCATATGTCGTGACCCCTCTACGTGAGCGGTCCCATATGTGTAATTTCCACGGTTAAAACTCCCTACGGCGAGTCCGTGTCTTTCCCTTAGCAGAGCCAGCTCTGCTGTCACCTGTCAGATGAGTCTCCCCCTACCCAGGCGGAGCCATCCCAGGGACTCCATATGCGTACTGCCCCCCGGGCCAGTCCATATGTGTATTCTCCACGTAAACTCCTCCCCCGTTGGGTAGGTAGTGGCCTCCGCAGCATCCCCTACGGGTTCGCTTTCCCAGTGTAGTCTAGTTTACTTAGTGGGTATTCGGTAAGACAGCAGTAGACTCCCTCGGCGTAAGCTCGCCCCCTTCACCGTTCCAGCTGGTGCTATGGCTGGCCGAGCTTGCGCTGGGCACTGGAAGGGGTTTCGTAACTGTGGCGCTTTAGTTGGGATCCCAATTCGTCGGTCACTACTGACGTACGTCGAACGTGACCGACTGAAAGGGAACGTCTCGGTTACGTATGTAACCCTCGTTCCCTGAAGGAGGGAACGGAGACGTACGTCCCGTCGCCACAGTTTCTGTACCCTCGCTGTAGTGCGGACACCAGTTGTCTCCTCAGCGAAAAACAGAGTGCGATTGCATCCGCTTCCTATTTATATACACCTGACGGGGGCGGTGCGCATTATGCAAATATCGCACGCCAATTCCATTGGCTTGTTTTAGTTCATACGAAGCTGATAGGGCTCTCTAAGCGATATCCCAATTCGTCGGTCACTACTGACGTACGTCTCCGTTCCCTCCTTCAGGGAACGAGGGTTACATACGTAACCGAGACGTTTTTATGCTTGTTTTTAATATAGACCATAAGAGAAATATTAAGAAAATAAATGAAGACATAGCCTACCATATTCAGCATGGTGAAGTAGGATTTATTCCAATATTGTTTATTCCAATATTGCAACGTGACATTTTTCTTTATCACCAATTGCCAAATGATGGACAACGGTTCACATTTCCCATGATAATAAAATTAAGTAAATATTAAATATCCTAAAAGAGTAAAAAGAAAGTGAAAAATTAAACAAGTAAATTAATGATCAAGTAAATTAATACAAGAGGTGCAGGTGTATATACAGTTGCAAGAATAAGTATGAGAACCACTTGCAGAATCTGTCTAAAGTAAGATATTTTACATAATATGTATAGTTGACGAGAAATAAAAAAAATAATAAATAGCTACATTTATTAAAATGGCCACATTCAAAAGTATGTGAACCATTGGTTCTTAATACTGTGTGTGGTACCTGATGATCCATGATTTTTTTGTCTTGTGATGTTTGTTCATGAGTCCCTTGTTTGTCCTGAGCAGTTAAACTGAGCTCTGTTCTTCAGAAACTTTTAAAACAGTGACTGAATGATTTTGAGATCCATCTTTTCACACTGAGGACAACTGAGGGACTCAAACACAACTATTACAGTTTTTCTCGATTGCTTACACACATTTTCTGAAAGCATGCCTCATACTCTCAGAACTCTACACACAAATCAAAAAACACACACACAATGGGCAAAACTCCTCAGTTCTCCTGCAAAATGAAACTTTACATTCAAAACAATGTTCTTTCTTCTCAAAATGGTATTTTGTTTTCAAATGACACACACAAACCATCATATGAATAGACATTTATAAGAACCAGTTGAACACTGATGTGCTCTATGTAAAACACTATGATGAATGGAAAACACTTCTCCATTCATCATAATGACTTTGGTCTTTATTTGGTTCAGTGTTACACTTACTACAGACAGTACATACATAAGTGTGTTGTAAAATATTTGTAGTATATATATATATATATATATATATAAAAATAGTTTTTATAGACAGAACACACAAATACACGGTAACAAATATATTTTATTTTTCCAACAAAAACAATGTACAGTGCACATCCAAACCAACGCAAAGTTGCACATACAGTGGTATACATACAAAACAACAGAAGAATTTACTGTATACAGTAATTCATTTTACTGTTTACAGTATAAATATATATATATATATATATATATGCTGCTCTGCCTCTGTCTATGGTTGGCATCCATTGCTCCAAAACAGAAGAGCTCACCTGTTGCCCTTTTATGCTAAATCTCTGTTTGCTAATTGTAAAAATGTGTGACAGGTGTTTGCCCATGTGATGAGTCAGTGTGCATATTTGAATGGCAGTGTGTTCCTTGTGAAAACAAGAGATTTTTCTGCCCGAAAACTGTGCCAAATGCATAGAATTGTGTGTAGAGTTTTGAAAAAAGTGTGTTTTAGAACTGCAATGTGAGTGTAAAGCAGGAATTGTGCTTGTAGTTTAGCAGAATTGGTTCAGGGGGTTGGTGCATGAGTTACATGTTGTGGTCATTGTGTCTCAAGTACCAATATTTGTGTGTAAACAATTGAGAAAAACTGTAACAAAAGTTCACACATTCACTGATGCTCCAGAAGGAAACACGATGCATTGAGAGTCAGGGGTGAAAACCCTCAGTTGTCCTCAGTGTGAAAAGATGGAGCTCAAAATCATTCAGTGGAAAGGGTTCAAATATGCAAAATATGCTGGAAAACTGAACAATCTGCAGGACATATAGGATTTTTCTGGAGAATATTGAGCCGCTAGATACTGCTAGATCATGACCACACACAGTATTAAGAACCAATGGTTCACATATTGTGTTTGAACTCCAGCTCATAAGAACTGTATGGTTAAAATATGACTAATGTTTTGTTGCTTCAGCCCTGATATCCATTGTAGAGGACATGAAAAAAAAAAAAAAAAGGTTTGCACATATCTTTTTTTAGATTCATTTATACAATAAAGAAGAGAAAATGTCAATTGCTTGGACACAAGTTTATTTTCACAGCTTTGAAGAGGAGCATTACAGGTATATTTACTACAGTATACTGTACTGTATGTAGTTTTAAATAAATGTATCCTAAATCTTATGAAATCTTTGTTTTTGTTATGTGCTGTTGTAGAGAGATGAGGCGAGTATGGAGATCCACAACAATAGGGGTTTATTTACAATCCAGAAACAGAGAGACAACATAATACATGTATGCAAACAATAGAACTGAGTCCAACTTAAAGGTAGTGCTGATGACAATAGACAGGTGCAGGGAATCCAGGGATGGCGGGAAGACTGAGGGAAGTGCAGACAGGTGTGCGGAACAGGAGGATTCTGGGAAACAGAGTTCAGGACAGGCGTGGATTTAACAGTTTTACATTTAAAAAGACAATTCATTATAAGTTAAGTGCCTCTAAAAGTCCTACTCAAAAAATTTCCTAACCAAATACCATATTCTTTTGTCTATAGTTATACTATGTCAGACACTTACAGAACGAACACAAAAATGACAGGGATGCAAATAAATGTGAATTTAATTTTTGTTAGTATAATAATGCATCAGAGATTAAAGTTATACAAATAAAAGGAGAAAAAAGGTGTATAAAGATGTTTCTCATGTTACCTGTGACCTCTGCTTTCCACACCAGGGAATATATCTCTCTGCACATCTGGAAATTCATGTGGATTTACCCAATACATCAAATGGATCATCCAGGTCAGTGTTTTAGTGGGGTTATGTGTGGATTTTTTTTTTTTAATTCTGAAACAATGTGCATAATTTAGATACTAAGTTTCAGCATAGTGAGTTCAATTAATTCATAACGGACACAACCCAATTTTTGTTACTTAAGGTCTGCATTTGTGTTTGACGATGTGGAACACGATGACATCCCTACATTTTTGGTAAGTGTGAAACACATCTCAAGCCATTTCTTTACAAGCCATTAAGTCCAAAATAAACTGAAAGGAGAGAGCTTTCTAGGATGCAGTGCTTTATCTGATCATAATAAAACCAAAATTTTCAATCAGCAAGTTTCAACATGTACTGTAAATGATTGTGAGCATAAACAACCTCTTGCATTTCCTTATTTTTGCAGGGGTTTCATCATACAGCAACAAAAGCAACAAGAGATCTGTGGTCATGCCAAAAAATGGGGCATTTACACATTATTGCAACAATATCGAACAAGGTCTTCAATCACATGAATGTGTAATCATGAAGAATGGCCGGCCAGTTTTCACTGAAGAAATCAGGATTTAAAGGCTACTTGAAAGGGTACTTGGTTGATCTTTTTAGCAACATTCAGTTCACTTACCAGCTGTTTGCAATTTCACTCATGCAAGATCAACTCTTATATATTTAAATGGAAAATTTATACATCTCACTGATTTTTAACTGTTTGACAAACTCACAATGATAATTTTGTCTACAAACACTTCCCCGGTTTCACAGATAAGGCTTCAGCTAATCCATTCATGTTTGAGCTTTTTTAACTGAAAGCAATTTGTACTGACAGATCTTAAAATGTGTCAGTGCCATAGTTTTGCCAGTGCCATGCACACCAGTAATGTTTTTTTTTTTTTTTTTTTTGGTGTACATTTATTAAAGTTACTTAAATATCCTAATTGAACTAAGGCCTAATCCTAGCTTAGGCTAAACCTTGTCTGTGAAACTGAACCATTATGTTTATGTATTTATTTCTTTCCTCACAAAACAAGTATTTTATGTGTTCTGGACACTTACAGTCTGCTTATCTGGCTCCGTTCATCTCTTTATGGGCTTTCAAATTGATTTATTGCTATTAATCACATCCAAAATAAAAGCTTGTGTTTACAAAAAATATATGTAACGGATCTGTGCTTTGATAAGAAGTTAGATATTCTTCACTCACATTTACATCATAATTCTGTATACTCTTTATTATCACATGTGCTCGCACTGATTCTGTATTGTAATTGTTTTACAAGTAGCAGGTTGAAAATGTGACACTTTTAAAAAGGAAATGTGAATCATGAAAATAAGAATGTCACCTTAACAAGATCAGCTGAAATAAAACCCTTTTACAACCTGCATCTCTGTCTACTTACTGATAGTCACAATAGGACTGTGGAAAACTGTAAAACTTTGCAGTAATCAACTGGCAGCAGCTTCATCTGCAAAGTATACTCTTGTTTTTACTGTTGTAAAAATTATCTGTAATCTCTACAAAATATCTGTGAAATGCTGGCAGCACAGTTGTACTAATCAAAACTCAAGTTAATTCACTTATTTTGCAGAAACTATCATAAATGACCAATTGCCATTTAAGTTTAATAATAATGTGTTAATATTGTGAGCATATTAAAACTGTGAACTTATTTCACTTCAGTTGTCTAAGAAAAATTCCCAAAGTGAACCAAATGTAAAAATAAATAAATAAATAAAACCATCAGTTTAACTTGTTAATTAAAGGATCATGAAACCCCCCTGTTTTAGCCTGGTCATTCACACCTCTGAGCTGGAAAAAGTCTGTAAAAATGGGTGTGTAAAGCTCTGGAAAAGTGGGAGTGTAGAGGGGGAGAAGAGGGGAGAGAACAACCAATGAAGCACAGACATACAACACACTCATTATACAGAATAATGAATATTAATATATGAGCACGGAGAAAATGACAACAAACTCCCAAGCACAAGGGAGAAATGCGAAAGATTATTTAATAGGGCTAATAATAGACTACTTTGATTACATTTACGAGCACTGCAGTCTCAAAATCAGTCTTTTGTCTATTAGAATAATTGTGTCATCATGTTCAGATAGGCTACACCACTGTATCAGTGTCCAGTTTGCACATATAATTCATTTGAAGAAGACTTGATGAAATATGTGTGCATAACTACACCGTGCTGGTTAATGTTCAGTGCAGGAGAATGTGTGAAATAAAAACTTTAAACACGGATACTTTATTCTGTATGAGCTATATGTGTCACGTGGCTAGTGTTATTAAACCGATCATATGCGCGCTCCGCGTGTATATCATAAAAACAATCGTATTTTTCATGTGTTCATATTCAAACTCCAGTTCTGACCGCATCTGTCAAATGTGCTACTGTGCTGAGGGAAACAGCCTACGGCTCGCGTGTTTGAACGCAGCTAGAGCAGGCAGAGGAGAATGAACAGCACTTTTGGGACATTTGAATTCTCTGCTGTAATGCGATCTCATGCGAACATATTTTCCATTTGTGCTGGTAGATTACAGCAAAACAATCCACATGCACACAAACCTCCGCATCTCAGGAAAACACATTGTGTTGTGGCACTGAGGAAACGGACACCAACGATATGTCTGAGGCGAGAGAAGTGATACTTCCTCATGCATAATACCAAAATTATAATCTTATGCATACTACAGCGCAGTGATTGGATTAAATGAGCTTCATGTCATGAATAGCATATTCGACCATGCCCATACTTGGGCCGAAAGTACACGCTTACGTCAGATTTTGTGACGTTGCTCCGACTTAGCTTTTCAAACCGGAAGACAGAAATCGCTCTGAAAAATGTTATTTATAAGTGAAAAATAACTATTTTTCACTTATGAATAACATTAATGAGTACCTTTAGTGTTTTCAATGATGTGCAGCCTATACATATCTGTTTACATCTCAAAAAAAGTGTTTTGGGGTTTCATGACCCTTTAAATAATAAACATCTTATCACTGCATCAGCAACTAAACAGTTAATAACAAGCTGCACAACATCAGCTTCTTCTTCTTCTTTTGTTTTCTTTCTTTGCACGTTGCATCCTGTGTGCAGATCTAAATCAGGATCAGGTATTGGGTGTTTCTGTGTGTTCAGCTCCTCCACGCTGAACCCCTTATGATCTAAAACAGAGCAGAGCAACTTTAAATTATATTCTTTTATCTAACGATGTTCTATTTTAATACGAAATACTATATTCTATAACATCTCTATTAAATTCATTCCCCAGCAGGTATCTCACATCCCTTTTTTTTACATTTTTAATTCCTTCATATCCTCAATACTTTATACAATAATATAAAAGAAGATCATTTGTTTCTTCCAACATCAGTGTTTCTTGTTCTTTTGTGGACTGAAGCACAGGCTCTTCAGGAAAAAGGTAACCTCAAAAAACTAAGGTAACAGAAGAAATTCTGTACATACAATTACAATACAATACATACAATAATTCTGTAAATACAAATGTATGTTTTTTTACCTTACACCTTTAAGTCTTTTAAAGGGTTAGTTCACCCAAAAATGAAATTTATGTCATTAATTACTCACCCTCATATCGTTCCAAACCTGTAAGACCTTTGTTCACCTTCAGAACACAAATTAAGATATTATTGATGAAATCCGAGAGGAATATGACTCGTCCATAGACAGCAATTTAACCGACACTTTCAAGTTCCAGACAGGTATAGACATCATTCAGTGGTTCAACCTTAATGTTATGAATTGATGAGAATACTTTTGTGCACAAAAACAACCGAGGTGAAACAAAAAGCACACTTCTATAATGTACTTAAAGTGCTTTATTTTTGTGCACTAATTTTGTACTTAATATACTAAAAATTCTTCTTTAGTACTTCTTAAGATAATCAGAACATCTAAGTGTACTCAGCTGTGCTATTTTGAGACTATATGAACTAAATTGTGCTTTTAATATATTATCTCTGTATATATATATATATATATATATATATATATATATATATATATACACTGTAAAACTTTGCTGTAAATTTACAGCTAATTTCTAACAGTATTATACTGTATTTTCATAAAACAGTAACATTCTGTATATTTTACAGAATGTCTGTAAATATACAGTAGTTTTCTGTTTTCAGCCCTTTTCACTCGTAATACAGTATAATACTGTAGAAGCATTGCATTATGGGATTGATTTTTTTTTTCCATGCTCATTTCAAATTTCTAGGCCAGGCATACATTTTAGCTTTTCTCCCAACGCTTTTAGTGTTTCACTTCGACTCTTCACGGTTTAATGTTATCATTAAACGATATTTGAGTGAATATTGTGTGCAGTTTTAAGCTTTCGAAGCGTCAGTTTGCCTGAGACGCGGGATGACCGGACGCCGCTGCTGAGAAGACGGAGATGTTATTTTCCGCCTGATTAATCAAAACGTTTGTGCCCGTGTCGAGAAGACGGAACGATTGTTCGGCTGAGAATACGGTAAGTCACTCTTTTCTGGAGCTTTTCGTTCGCGTTTTTACTTTGTCATGAATTGTTTGATCTTGAAATGTTAAACTTCTCATGAGCAAACAGTTAACGTTGCTCTGTTTTCAGCGCTTCACGCAGTAACACTTGATGTTTCATCTTATAGACAAATCTAAGTTATTCTTACAACCTGATTTTTTTTTTTCTCGTTTCAGTCTGAATCATCTGATGCAGCTCCATTGTTTACGTAAGTGTTGTGCTTATTTTCACGTATATCAGGTTTATGATAAAGAATTCAGTGAATAAACAATTTTATTTTGTCAATTATTTTAAGCATTATTTTAAGATGCATCTTTTCTGAAGTGTAACAGGAGACATTACTGAGATCATATGCTTAGCTGTGAGTCCTTGTGTTCACAAGAATGCTATGGTGAATGAATGCACAATATTCACTTCTCTCTCTCTTTGCTTTTCTGCTTTTAGGCTCTTTGACATACACCCTAAACATGGCTCAAGAACCAGAAAGGGGGGGAAATTGCCTTCTGTGAAATATGGTTTTGTTAATGTAAGTATTGCACCTAATTTCACATGTGATGTAATCAGGTTTATGGCAAAGAATGGACTACTTGCACTGAGGCTTGTAACACACTTACATTTTGAAATAATACAACTTGCCTATTTCTGCTTAGTGATCGATGCTGCAGTGTGTGTGAGACCTGATGAATAAGATCAAAACAAACCTTAATTTATTTTTAATAAATATGTTAATCCCTATTTTTCATTGACAATCATTTCACTGTATGTAATTCACTCAATTCTTAGTATTCAAATTCTTAATATTTAAAGTATATTTGTCAGTCAGCTGCCAGTGCGTTACTGTTTAAAGGGTTAGTTCACCCAAAAATAACATTTCTGTCATTTACTCTCCCTCATGCCGTTCCACACCCATAAGACCTTTGCTCATCTTCAGAACACAAATTAAGATATTTGTGATGCAAGAGCTTTCTGTCACATATCACAGAGACACATGGATTACTTTAACAATTGAGTTTACTACCATTCTTGACCTTGAATGTGTAAGTTGTGCTGCTGCCTATGGAGGAACAGAAGGCTCTCAGATTTCATCAAAAAATATCTCCATGTGTGTTCCAAAGATGAACTAAGGTCTTACGGGTGTGGAACGACACAAGGGCAAGTAATTAACAACAAACCGAAATTTAATTTTTGGGTAAACTAACCCTTAAAGATTAAATATTTAACATTGCTAAATGTCTTGAGGCAGGTACCATTTATTTAACTATTTTAAAAGACTGGGATAAGAGCACCAACACACACAAGCTTGTACTTATCGTTACTTTATTAAATTAATTAAAATGTAAATTCAACAGGTAAAAAATATAAGAAAAACAGTAAGAGAAAAACAGTTAATGAGAAGATGAGCACTGGACTGCAGCAGGTTAGTGGTGTAAATTGGTGAGCTGAATGCTTTTACCAGAAACTCCAGAGATGTAGTACGACATACAATGTGGAAGCTGTTGTGCATATAGTCCATTCAATGAATGAACGATTTCATTGAATACAATTATTAGCATTTTTTATTTTTTTTGCAACTTTTCTGAAGTGCTAATTGGATATTTTAACTTACTGCAATCAAATGCTTAGGCATTTGAAATGCTATGGTGCATATATTCACAATATTCATTACTGTTTTCTCTCTCTCCTTTTTTTCCTTCTCTTTTTCTTCTTTTATAGGTACTTTGACATCAACCATGAACACGGCCCAAGAAGAAGAGAAAGTGACTTCCAAGACTGGCAACACTGTGCAAAAAAGGAGCAGTACTGAAAAACTTGTAGGCCTACTATTTGTTTTTACTCCACATTTGGAAAAATGTTAAAAGTAAATAATATTGCTGTATTGTTCATTGATAACTGTTGATTGCATTTAAAATGTTGACCTTTCAACGTTGCAATTTTCTTCTTTTTAAAAATAAAAGTTTTAAAACTCAGAGTATGTTGCTTTCCATTTCCTTTGCCATAACATAACAAAAGTATATTTTTAATGATTTAATGACATATATAAGTACAGTATGAAAAGCTGTATAAATGCAGTTAATAGCTGTAGATAAACAGTATAATACTGTAAAAGTACATAATATTACAGCAGGATACTGTATTTGGTAATTACAGTACTATACTGTAAATGTTGTTTACAGAAGTAGTACTGTAAAAATACAGTAAGTGGCTGGCAACCCAGCTGCCAGTATTTTACTGTAAATTTACAGCGAAAAGTTTTACAGTGTATATATATATATATATATATACATATACATATATGTATACATATATTTAGTTACCACTTATAGTACACTTGAATCTATATTTCTCCTTTGAGTCTGCCATTCATAAAGTAAAGTTTAGATTGCTGGAGCTCAAACAGTAAAAATGGATTCATTAAATGCATCTGCAGAAGAACTTTGTTGTTTCTCGTCTGAGGAGATCTGCAGTTTACACAGTGAGAAACTCAAACTCTTCTGTCTGGAGGACAAACAGCCTGTGTGTTTAGTGTGCAGAGATTCACAACACGACAATCACACGTTCAGACCCATCAGTGAAGTTGTTCCATCATATAAGGTAAAGCAAAGGTCTCTTGTTTCATACGAGAAGAACGATATTTAGTCTTAAACACTATGCTGTGAAAAAGCATTTGCACCCATCCTGATTTCTGTGTGCATCTCATCCTAAATAGTTTCAAATCTTCAAACAAAATACAACACAAAACAAAGGCAACCTGAGTAAATATAATTATGTTCTAGGAGGAGCTCAATACATTGCTGGAGACCTTAGAGAAACTTCAATGCAGTTCTGACTCCTGAATGTTCTTCCAGAGTCCAGATCTCACAGCCAAATCCACAGATGGATTCTGGAGCTTTGATTCATGTGTCACGTTACTTGGGCAACCTGCAGTTCAGAGTCTGGAAGAAGATGCAGGACATCATCCAAAACAGTGAGTCTGGAGAAGATCTGTGCTCTTACACACACTGAAAATCAGCATTTTAGCATTAAATGAAAACATAGGAATAAAAGCAGCTGTTGATTGTGTCTCATCAGCTCCTGTGATCCTGGATCCAAACACTGCAAATCCACATCTCTCCCTGCTGATGGTCTGACCAGTGTGAGAGAAAACAGGAACAAACAGCCGCTTCCTGACAATCCAGTGAGATTTGACTATACTGTGTTCTGGGTTCAGAGGGTTTTAACTCAAGAACACACTGCTGGGATGTGGAGGTTAAAGAAACTCTCTTGGAGTAACTACAGCATTAAACCAGAGGAAGGGATGTGATTTCTTTAACACTGATGTCTGGTGTGTGTGGTATCAGCCGGAGGAATTGACTGAATGGTCTGGTTTTCAGTATCTTGATCGTGTGAGAGTGTATCTGGACTATGACAGAGGAACAGTGTCATTCTCTGATCCTGTAACTAACACACATCTACACACATTCACAACCACCTTCACTGACACACTCTTTCCTTTCTTCTGGTGTTTTGCTTGTTCTTCGATACAATACATTGAAAAATATTGATATTTGATACCACAGGGAAAACTGCCATATATACCAACATAAAGATATTTTGTTATTATATCATATTTTTTTGATAATTTGGCCTTAATAATAATAATAAAACACAAAGATATGACATCCAAAATATGTAAGGTAGTACAACTAGATCTCTTTTATTAAATCCAAAAGGTTTTAATTATATATTTCTACATATAAAGGTATTTTAAAGATTGAAAAGTGTTAAAAGATCATTCGGTTTAACCATCCTAAGGCCAATACAGCCATTTCATTTGTGATTAAAATATCTTAAAATGCAATAAATGTATGTATATTTTTTATTCTGGCATGATTTTATAACACAATATCTCAACATCTATATCAACAGTCTTTGCTTTGTTATGAGAAAAAAAATGTCTGGAAAAATTAATTTCACTGATGTCATGAAACCAATATAAAGGGACCATTTTGGATTAAGTCAAGCGGTCAATATCATGTGACAGAATGTGATATAATTCAGACACCTTCAAAATAACTCTCTTTTAACTATTTGAAAAATTCATGTTTTCACTTGCTCATACGCATCAGGTCATTCGGTACAACCTCTATAAAACATGGAAAATGTTGTAGTATTTTAAAAACTTGTACTTAATATAAAATGTTTGATTGTCCTTTTTGATTGCTAGCTAGATATCAGCCTGTTAGCTTTGTTTGAAAATATCATCATTTGGTATAACCAAAAATGTGTCATTCGATAAAACCGAAATTTTGGTTAAACCAAATTACTTTTTTGGTGTCAAATTTTGTCCATCTTGTAAAAAATGACAAAAGCAGTGTTAATTGATTATCAAAACCACATAATTTCGTTGTTAACACTTAATAGAACTGTTGTTCAAAGAAGGTGGTGCAGGAAATTTTGAGAAGATAAAGTTCTTTGGGTGTGATAGTGTTGTACTGTGGAGCATTCACTGCTGATAAAGTGACATTTCATTTAGTATAGACCCTAAAAACAAGTTTTAACTGTTGAACTTTAGCCTCTCAAATTGCCTGCAGAAACCTTTGCCACTTTGTCACGGAGTCAGTTCCCACCACCAACACACAGTACACATCGTCACCCGATCTCCACGCTCCGCCCACTCATTCCCAATCACCAGAGTACTGATCAGCGGCACCTGCACCTCATCACACCAGCGCTATATGAACACTAACTCCCTACACTTATGTGTTTGGTCTTGTTTGTACATACCTGGGGCCTGTTTCAGAAAGGAGGTTAAGTGAAAACTCTGAGTATGTTAACCCTGAAATGAGGGAAACTCTGGGTTTTCTGTTTCAGAATGGGAGGTATGTCAAACCCGAGAAAGCAGGGTAAGTCAAGCCCATTTCTGAAAGAGAGGTAACTTCTACTCAGAGTCAGTTACCATGGTAACTTACCCTGTGAACCTAACCTGGTCGGGAGCAGGTTTTCTTCAGTAAACCCAGAGTTTCCTTCTGCCTCTTCCCCCCTTTTTAAAGTGCAAGTGATGTTTAAAAAGTTAACTCACTCATTCACACTGCAAAAATGCTTTTCATACTAAGTATTTTTTTTATCCTATTTCAAGTAAATTTTTTTAAAAAAAATTCTTAAATCAAGATGGATTTTCTATATGAGAAAATTATATATGATAATTAGTCTTGTTTCCTGGGGGGATCTAAATTAAGTGCATTTTGCTTAAGTAAAATTATCAATATCTGCCAGTGTGGTAATAAAAATAATCTTAATGCAAACGGAAAGTGTCGGAGTGTCTACCCAGGTGAAAAAAAAAAAGTGCAGTAAAATACACTTTATTTTAGTACACTTATACACTTCCATAATGTACAGTGCTCTATTTCCGTGCACTTATTTTGTACTTAATATACTAAAAGCTCTTCTTTAGTACTTCTTAAGATCATCTTAAGAACATTTAAGTGTACTCAATTGTGCTATTTTGAGACACCATGAATTTGAACTAAAATGTGCTTTTAACATACTATCTCTGTATAGAAAAATGTATTTAGTTACCACTTGTAGTACACTTGAACCCATCTTTCAAACACTTTTAAAAATGGACTTATGATGTATTTCAAATATAAGATTAATATATAATGAATATATACAAAATGTATTTATAATATATTGCCTTCAACATTACAAATACATTTTGTATATATTTATCATATATTATTCTTAAATTTAAAATAATTCATAAGTGTATTTCCAATGTCTGATGAGTACATTTAAAGTTGTATGAAAGATGGGTTCAAGTGTACTACAAGTAGTAACTAAATATATTTTTTTTAAAATACAGATAGTATGTTAAAAGCACAGTTTAGTGTATTTAGTGTATTCTACTGCACTTTTTTTCACCTGGGGAAAAATGTACTATAACTAGTACATTAGTAATATATTTGTAAGAAAATCAATGTCATTTAAACTACTGTATAAAGGTCTGCTAAGATTGAACTATTTTTAAAGCATTGAAAGCACACTTTTAACAAATACACTAATAAAACTCCAATGTATATTTTTTAATTTCATTGCACTAAAAATCAATTTTAGTAGTAGTGGTATTTAGTATACTTTTCCAAGTGCAGTTAAGTACTACTGAAGTACAAATATACATTGAAATAGTGTATTTACAGTGTATAACTGACATTTTTATTTAGCAAAAAAATAAAAGAATGTACTAGTGTCACAGATCCCTTGTTCCCTGGACTCTAATTCCCATGATCCTCCTGTTTCGTCACCTGCACTCACTTCCCTCGTCAGCTCCTCATCATCACTCATCACCTGCACCTGGACTCTATCATCATCACTCCCTTTATATGGCACTCACTCCCTGCACTCCCTGTCCGTTCTCTGTTTATGTTAACTGCTAGTTTGGTGTACTCTGCCTTTGCTTTCATTAAAGTGTTATATGTTTGTGGAAATCCGTGATCTGCCTCATCTCTGCACCACCAGCTGTAACAGAAGAATGGACCAATACCGTTGGATTTCCACAAGAATATGGAGACTTTCCCCAGCTCCCTGGCTCTTGCTCCTCCAATGCCTCTCACCTATCTGTCCACCGGCGATCGCCTCATCGGGCTCCTACAGGTTGGTCATTCGCTGGAGAGGTATGTGGAGGAGTTCGTTGAGCTCGCCTTTTTGTCTGACTGGCCTGAAGCATGTATGATCTCCCTGTTTCTGGATGGACTAGATGATGACACCATCCGTTTTGGTGAACCTGATTATCGTTTCTCCTTAAGCGAAACTATCAATTCCATTTTTTGTGGTTAAATGACTCCAAATTCTATGTTGATTGGGTTCAGGATGGGTGTTTGTCTGTAGTCCATCCAGAAACAAGGTTGGCCGGGCCAGTCAGTCCGCCACTGTCTTCCTCCGCATACCCCTCCAGCGAACTTCCTGCCTGTACCATGCTGGACTCCCACTCCTCCGTTGGGTCCAAAAAGCGGAGGAGGAGGAAGAAAGCGGCGCCAACCAGTCACGAGCCTGCAGCTCCAGCCTCCGCTGAGCCCTCTCCAGTTTCCGCCGAGCCCGCTCCCATTCCTACGGGAATTCTAATTGTATTTGAGGGGATGGACTGGCCCTCTGCTCCAGTCTCCGCCGAGCCAAGTTCTCCAGTCTCCGCCGAGCCAAGTTCTCCAGTCTCCGCCGAGCCCGTTCCCGTTCCTACGGGAATTTTAATTGTATTTGAGGGAATGGACTGGCCCCCTGCTCCAGCCGCCGAGCAAGGATCTCCAGTCTCAGCCGCCGAGCCCGTATCTCCAGTCTCAGCCGCCGAGCCAGCCACTTCAGCCCGTCACGAGCACGCTCCTATGATGAACTTTGTTATAAAAGTCTCCAGCCCTAAGACTGTTTACCCTCCCTGCCTCCCTCTCCCACCTCCTTCCATTTGTGTCTATACTGCACCTCCACCTCAAGCCCCCTCGCCCAGATCTCCACCTCGGACCTCTGGGCGATTACCTACACCCTGGCTCCAACCTCCCTCGACTCCACCATGGTCCATCAGCCCACCAGTCTCACCAGTCTCCATCCTGCCCCCGTTCACACCTTGGTCACTCGTCAGCCTGCCTTCACTTCTGGACTGCACTCCTCCGTCTCCGCTCCGTCCCTCCGTTCCAGTTGGCTTCCTCACTCCCCCTGGTGTTCACTTTGTTGTATGTCGTCTGTCTTCAACTGCGGCCTTCTGGAGCCCTGGCTGCGCTTCGGTCGGCGGAGCCGTCGGTTCCGCCATCTCCCGCCGGTCCTTCAGCGCCTCCTGGGCTCGACGACATCAAGGCCTCGGTAAAGGCTCTGGACCCACCATGGCTGCCTTCGGTCCCTGAATCACCATGGCTGCCCGCTGCTCCTGACCCTCCATGGCAGCCCGCTGCTCCTGACCCGCCATGGCTGCCTTCGACTCCTGACCCGCCATGGCTGCCTTCGGCCCCTGACCCGCCATGGCTTTTGAACCCGCCCTGGAGACCTCCACTCCAGTCTGCCCCTCCCCCTGCTCCGGCATGAGGTCTCCAGGGCACCCGCCCCCCCTCCCGGTTGTTCCATCTACGGCACGAGGACGCGCCTACCGGGAGGGGGGGGTAATGTCACAGATCCCTTGTTCCCTGGACTCTAATTCCCATGATCCTCCTGTTTCGTCACCTGCACTCACTTCCCTCGTCAGCTCCTCATCATCACTCATCACCTGCACCTGGACTCTATCATCATCACTCCCTTTATATGGCACTCACTCCCTGCACTCCCTGTCCATTCTGTTTATGTTAACTGCTAGTTTGGTGTACTCTGCCTTTGCTTTCATTAAAGTGTTATATGTTTGTGGAAATCCGTGATCTGCCTCATCTCTACACCACCAGCCGTAACAACTAGCTTGTATTTTTAATGCACTCAAGTAGGCCTATACTTTTTTTCACCTGGGTATTACTAAGTGCAAATTTACAGTAGCTCTACCCACCAGTGTCACACCAGGTTAAAATTGACGCCCGTTCTCGTGGCTGCAGTGGTGTAGGCAGTAGTGTGTTGGGTCCGGAGAATTAACTTGTGATATGATTGACTGGTTCGAATCCGCCTTTTGACGAGCTTGCTATTCTCCCTTTTCCCATCACATATCACATCAGAAAGCCATTTATTTTCAATAAAAATGAAGAAAAATTTCTTAAAGTGGAAGTAAATTGCCTAATGAGTGTTTAATAACGATAAAATAATTTACACTCTTATTATTGCATCCTGCATATTTATTTATTTTTTTTTTTTTGCATGTGGGATGCCATGAAAATAAATATTAGTTCAATAACTTACCATTTTACCAGTTTTCACCTTTGATATTATAACAGTGATAAGAATTAAACTTGCATTGACTCAGAAGTATGCGGACGTCATTTTGTCATGTGCTGTTGCCATGGTGAATCGTAATGTCGGAGCTCCATTGATGATGGCTTTTCATAGTCGTGGTGCACGCGCTTAACTCCGAGTCAACCTACTCAGAGTCGACTGAACTAACTCAATTCAACTGTTCTGAAACCGAAAAGTTGGTTGAGCCTCCTTATTGAAACGGGCCCCTGGACTCCTTACCTCTCCTCCAATGTCTCTGTGTCTCCACTCCTTCGTCAGGTCCTGTCCTCCCTCATCAAATCTACTGCAAAAGAGAAAGAACTCTGTTATCGTTCAGCTAAGTGACTATACTCAACGTGCTCATATCAACCAACTACTCACCTGTGTTATTTCTGTGTTTGTGCCTCTGTCTGTCAATAAACAGCCTGTTTTATACTTACCCTCTTGTTCCCGTCTGTGTCTGACACACTTGATTGGTAAAATGTGTTAACTACTAGAGGAAGAATTTTTGTTTTTGTTCTTCTAACATGTTCTATTATTTTGCTAAAAGCAAAAAGTGTACTTTTTCAATGGAAAAAGCGCTTTTGATTAAATATAATCTACCGCCATTTTTACTTTAAAGCTTTCTAATGATTGTTGTTGTTGTGTTTGTTGTTGTGGTTGTTGTTTGTTGTTGTTTTACAACTGTATCAAAATAAATTCAACTAACAATATCTTATTATGGACTGTTTTAAAGTCCCCTTTGCGCTATTGTGTCTCTGGACCGGAGCAGACTGCGTGCACTGTGGCAGTTCGCGTGACCCTAACGTGAAATGTTAGGTTACTTGCATAACCCCGGTTCTCTGAGAACAGAGCAAGGTATTTGGGGAAACTCATCAGGTGTGATAGACAACGGAAGAACAAATTACACCAATCACAGCATGACAAGGAGCCCCAGCCCCTCCGTGTATACAGCATTCTAAGCACACTCTTCCCTGTTTTATGTGAGTTGGGAATCTTGGTGAGATACGAAGCTCACTCTGTTCTCAGAGAACCGGGCTTACACAAGTATCCTAATGTACTCTTTCAAACAATCACTCCGTATCTCACTATAGGAATAATATAGCCAACTCCCATAATGTATGCTTTCCGAAGCTGCCGAACAGACCCCACAAGAAAGAAAAATAACCTTTCAATTCTCCAAAGAGACAACATTGAGAACTGCATGAGGCATAGTAGGTGCAGTGACATCAAGACTGTAAAATCTGAAAAAAAATGTTTGAGGGGAAGCTCAGCTTGCCGCCACACATATATCCCCCACCGAAATCCCCTTGAACAATGCCCATAAGGTGTCCATACCCCTTGTAGAATGATCCCTTAAGCCCACCAGGGAATGAAGACCCATGGATGTATAGGCCATTTCAATCACCTCCACCATCCAATGGGAAAGACTCTCTGAGGAGATCGGCTTACCCTTGCATTTAGTGGCCCATGAAACAAATAACTGAATGATATGTCCTGTTTACACAATAACATAAAGCTCATACAGGACACAAAGTGTGCAATTTCAACTCCTCCTCCGAAAGCACATGAAATCACTGACTTTGGGAACAAAAGCCGGGTTAGACAGCAGTGTAACCATGCTGTCAATCAAACTAAAATTCAGACATGCTTGATGAACCAACAAAGCATGTAACTCACACACTCACTGAGACTAAAGCAAGGAGTAAGACCATTTTAAGAGATGGGAGCTTAATATGAACACTCTGCAGAGGTTCAAACAGGGCCCAATTTAAAGCATTCAGAACCATGGACAAGTCCCATGATGGGACCAGTTGCTTCGACACTGGTCTCAAATGCTTCACTCCCTTCATAAAATGGCATATAAGAGGATGCCATCCCACCGAAACTCCTTCGAAGCCTACATGGCAAGCCAAAATAGCATCCAGGTAAACTTTAATGGTAGAAAATACCCTCCCATTATTCAATAAGCTTTGCAAAAATCAAAGTATATCACTCACCGCGCACTAAAAAGGAATAACTCCTTTAGGAGTACACCAGTCCTCAAACACACATTTAAGATCATATAGTGAGTATGTTGATGGGGCTCTAACGCTCAGGGCTGCGTTTCCCAAAAGCATCGTAAGCTTAAGTTGATCGTAGCTCCATTGAAACCAATGGAGTTACGATCAACTTAAGCTTACAATGCTTTTGGGAAACGCAGCCCTGGATAGTGTTTATAACTTCCTGGGGAAGCCAGAGTGCATTTAAATGAACCCTTCATGGACCAGAACCAATGATTGACAATCTCTGCCAGCCACAGCCTCCCCGGCCAACAAGGGGCTATCAGAAGGAGAGATAATCCGTTTTCTCTTACTCAGTCTAGGGTGGGAGAAATTAGACTCATCTGTGGGAATGCATATTGTAAATTAATTACCTAAATTATATTATTTGCTATCTGCATTCTTTAAATTGTAATGTTGACATGCATTCTCTGTAAAGCTGCTTTGAAATGATATGTATCGTGAAAAGCGCTATACAAATAAATTTGAATTGAATTGAATTGAATTGAATTGAATATAGCAACACGTTCAGCCACAGGTGTGTCAGCGCAAAAAGCCAAAGGTGCATTTTCGTCCTTGAGAGAAAAATACATCTGACACTTTGCATTTATCTTTGAGGCGAAGAGATCTATGACAGCCCTGCCATACATCTTCAAAATCTGATCTACTGATTGAATGCTCATTTTCCATATAACAGGTCGCCTCTCGAGAGGAGATCCACTCCTACATTTAGGACTCCTGAGATGTACACCAGTGGATCGAACCAGTGAGAGCCGCGACTGTGAACATCTTGAATTTGTACTTCCTTAAGTTCTTGTTTAGAGCACGTACAGGTAGGTCCATTATCTGGTGTAACCCCCCATCTTTCTTTGGAATTAGAAAATAATGGTAGTAATAGCCCTTCTAAGTTTCCCTCTTGGAACTCATCTTATAGCCCTTTTCTCTAAGAGGGAGGATATTTCTGCTTCCAACACCCATGCTGCTACAGATGCTATGACCCCATTGAAATGAAGGGGTTTTTACAAGCCTGTAACCCCTGGTTACAGTTGTGAGGACTCAAGGATGCACAGAACACTCTCTCAAAGCATCCTGATAAAGAGCCAGAGGGTTCTGCTGAACTTATTCCATAGATGGAGTTCTGGCACCATCTAGTGGACAGAGAGAAAAACAGCCAGGCTCTGTTTGACTCAGAGACCACTTTATCTCTTGGTTGGTTATTTATTTATTTATTTATTTATTTATTTTTGTCTCCCTGCAACCTCTACATTGATCCTGGATGCAACCAAGATTTTTTTATTTGCTTTGAACCTAAGGGCTGAAGTGATTTCTGACATTACACTTGTGCCCATCAGACCAAATTCTTTTGCTGGCTGAGTCTTCTGCACACAAACTTGTGTTATTGCTGTCAGCAATCCATGGAACACTTTGTGTTGAGGGGGAGCTGAACTGGCCTGAACACAACTTAAAACCAATTTTTCACCCCCAAACTCCACATTGCTCACCTTTTTTTTTTTTTTTTTTTTTTTTGTGGTGGACATGGTGGACTTGGGAGAGGAGATCACAGAAAACCCTAGATGCTGTCCGTCCCTCCCATGCAGAGATGGGCTCCATAGGCTATCATGCCTGAGGCGTTTCCCATAGTGAGATACCGAATGATTGTTAGAAAGAAAATCAGATTTCATTCATATTTGGAAAGCATATTTACATGAATTGTCTATCCCCATATAGTACACTATGTGCAATTCACCATGTAGAAAATAGTATATGTGAATAAGCGACTGATTTTAATTATAATATAGGGGGCGGGACTAGAGGATTCTAGAGAGCATTTGATTGGACAGAAAATCTGGTGAGAAGCTGAAGTGCAGAGTGAATTTTTTTTTTTTTTTTCAGTAGTGAGGAATGAGATAAATATCCCTGAATAAAAATTTGGATTTGGATTTGTTCCTATAATAACTTGAGAGAGATAGGACTGAGAATTAAAGATTGATCATTTACTGAATGAGTTCAATGGCAAACAGTTCAATCAACTTCATCACAGGAGGATCCACATGCACAAACAACAGCTTCTTCTTTGCTGCTTTTTAGGCTAAGTTTAACTGCATTACTGTCATAAATAATCACATACAACTTTTAAATCTCACTCTACAACAGTTCCTCACAAAGCATCACATCCCAAAGATTTGGAATACAGCAGGAATAGAGTAATAAAATGCAGTGTATTTTATTTTAAATTTTAATCAATTCAGTATTTTAAACTGTAGTACTATTTAAAATTATTCTTTGAAATGCCATGTCATAACAGATAAAACTTTATTTACAAATAAAACATAATTTCAAATGAAGTAAACTGTAAATCATTCAAGTCAACTGCATTAAAGTGCACTTAATTGGCCCAAGATCACAATCCTGATTTGGAGTAGATGATCACTGGATTGATCTGAGCCACACTTCCCTTACGGAACAAAAATATATGGGAGTACACTGCAAAATATAATGCAATATATTACATAATACATTTTCATATATGGGAAACTAGTGTTTATATTTTTCAATATACAGCAATAAATACATTGACCATGTATGGCTATATATATAAAATATAAATATAAAATATTTATAAATGAAGACAAAAAAGCATTACATTCATAAAGTTTTATCCTTTATTGTGTACATATATTGCACATATATGTATACACACATTCATGGAATGAGTTACAATCAGTGGTTACAACAGACTTCTAGTTCCCAGCATGCTTTGCTTCTGATTGTTAAAGGAGAGTAAATGTTAAAATTAAGTGCTATTTCATGTGTTTTGCTCAGTATTGATATAGGGGGAGATCTGTTAGTGTTTAAAGTTGTATTATTTTGGAATTTAAAAGGTTTTCTGGTATGTGTGAGTTTTTGGGGTCACCATTGTGCTGAAGAGTAGAGCCTGTGGTTAGGTTGATGATTGTCTGTAGTGATGGGATTTATGGCTCTTTGAGGGGATCCGGATCTTCGCGATCCGTTCCTTTCAAAGAGCCGTTCAAAAGAACGGCTCTTTTGGCTCTTTTTAAATATTTAGTCAGTTTTAAGAAGCCAGCTTGGGGGCATCTCAGTTTATCCTGGAAATAATCACTGGGAGGAATGATGAGGTGAGATTTGTCTGAACACCATTAAGACTATAATTACTTAGTTTAAAAAATAACTGTGCACACGATAGCACAGTGATAGTCTCTTTGGTAGAAACTTTAGTGCATGCAGGTGTACTTTTGTTAATTAACTTAAACATATGAAACATTAAAATGTTAAGTATTATGAAATATAAGGAATGTGTTACATAATATATTTTACCATAAATGTGTTTATACTGCATGAGTATATCTGCAATTATGCATGCAGTACCATATCTGATCACATATCAATCTATATAATATGAAGTACTGCATATAAAATTACATACATGATATATTAGTAAAAATGTTATCACATATTTTTCAATATAAGCAGCGATTCCTTATGTATTATTCAATATATTGTAATATTTTTACGCAATATATTTTTCTGTATATTTTCAAATATAATGTTAAATCATGTAATATATTGATCATTCATATATATATATATATATATATATATATATATATATATATATAGGGAAATATATTTTCTTCCCATAAGGGTTCTCCCACCAACAATCAACCCTCATGTTGTTTGCATTGATCATGCTGTGTCATCATTTCCACACATGGCCAAGATCTGACTGACAGGATTATCAAAATAAAAATTATGAACAGAATGTTTTATTTGCAGCACTGAGTGAAATGTCAGATATCAAGTGAATAAACAGGTTAAAGATTGAAATGGATGGAAATGGAGATATAACAGAATTAGTCCTTTCTTTTAGATGAGGGAAATTGTGGATGGCTGAAGCACACACCTCCATGTCTGGTAAGATATACACACAGGAACAACAGGAAAACATAATGGGAACAGACGCTGGAGAATAGCGCTGGAGACAGGTTCGTCTATAATCTAAACAAGACTTGACAATGAGGGAAGACGAGGTGTGTGCTTTAATGGTGCTGCTGATGAGGGTGATTGAGAAGTGTGAGAGCCAAGGAGGATGATGGGAAGTACCTTTATTTCTTTTCGACTGAAGAAAGAAAGACATAATCTTGGATGACATGGGGATGAGTAAATTATCAGGAAATTTTAATTCTGAGATGAAATAATCCTTTAAGTGTGTTAAGAAATATTGTCATTAAAGTGTACTCTTCTTAAGTATACTTAAGTGGCCTTTAATTTTAATCATATTATATTATCTGCAAGTGCACTTTTTAAAAAGTATATTTCTCTCAGTTGAAGTACACAAAAAGTACACTTTTAATAGAATTAGGAACGGTCGGTACTCTAGTTAAAATGGCTTATTTCTCTTGGAAACATTTGGGATAATGTAAGTACACAAGTCAACAAAATATGTAACACTGGTCTAGTGATTTTTGGATATTTTAATAAAAAGATCTTTGTGCCTTTAAAAAGAATATGTTATATTAATGTATTACTTCTGTTTTGAAGTGGTTTTTTGGCAATTGAGCAAATTTTCTGTTTTAATTATCAGCACTTATAACAGTAATCGGTCATTCTAGATTTTTTTTTTTCTAGACCCTTATCTGTCAATCAATAGTTTTAAAGTGAACCTTGCATATGGAAAGTCATACACATGAAGACATTTTTAATGAGCTTGTTCATTCTGCTCAGTATTTGTGTTGTACAGCAAAAAGCTTATAGATTTACATCTGTAGTAGGTCTAATATACTTTTATAAGCCAAAGCTCTACGTCTGATTCAGCCTCAACAAAAACTCGAGCTCGGTGCCTGAAGCTCTCCAGGAAGGCTCTGCGCATGTAGTTTTCTGGAACGCCATGAGGAACGATGATCTGAGATACGGTGGTGCTTCTACCAGGCCCCCGTTTCACATGGATCCGCAGGTCATAGTAGGACTGATTGTTGAGCTTGATAATGCCCTCCATATACGGAGATTATCAGAGTAGATCAGATTTGAGTGGGCCTTGTCCACCAGGTACGCATTGTCCCAGCGCCTGATTAAGATTTGTGCCTCGCTTTTCCATTGACTGCCATCGGCGATGTCAAATGAAGCTGGCTCCACAGTAAAGGTGATTATTGTCTTGTTAGATCTGTCCACCTGTGCGCATATCAGTTTTCTGTCTTTTAGGTCTCCTTTGTTGCGGTTTTGAGAGGTGCCATAAAAGCACTTTACAGAATCAACGGGCCCGCAGTAATCATATTCTGACCCTGAGGTCCAGCACCAGTTGTAACTTTTACCGTGTAAGCCACAGGAGTGACCTGAGCGACACGGCTTGTCTTTATAGGTTACATCCACATCTGGAGAGCAGTAGTCCCAGCTACTGTCAGTGTGGCACCAGTAGTAATCACCACTCTCATGATATTGGCATTCATCTACGCAAAAATGATTGTCCTTAGACCGATGGAGAAAAATCTTTGGTTCCACGGGCCCACAGTGTCCCCAGCCTCCCTCCTCCAGATAGCACCAGTTGTAGTTTCGATCCCGCTTCCCACATGGACTGTCTTGTCTACAGTGCTTGCCCTTGTAATCTCTGTATAGATGTGGTGAGCAGTGATCTTTTCCCTGTGCAGTATCGCACCAAAAGTGGTCGTGATCTACTTGGTAACAGTTGTCATAACACATCGCTCCTGTCTTAGATCCATAATAGATATTCTTATCTGTCATCAGGCCACAATATCCCCAAGAAAATGGACCAGGTTTGCAATAATAGTAACCTTCTTTACCCTTCCCACACTGACCACATCCTCTACCCAAGTAGTCTTTGTTTTTTTTCAGGTGAACAGTACATTAACAATTCATTTCCATCTTTATCAGTAGACTTACACTTGTACTCATGACCCACAAGCTTGCAGTCTTCTTCACACATTGTTCCAAGATGAGTAAAGTGAATCATCCAATCACTTGGCCACACTGAACAGAAGAAACAGAGCAACACGAGAGAGGTGTGTAGATGTGCCATTCTTTCTGTAAAGAGGAAAAAAGTGAAGATTAAGAGGCAACATGGTGTACACTGTAATGTATAAAATTGTGGCAACAGATTACAAGCAATTTTATTAATTTAATTAAACAACATTTCTAATCGAGTTAGAATTAATCAAATGACCTCCTTATAAAATTAACCATTCAAATGAGTAACTGCAAACATTACACACACACACACACACACACACAAAAAAGTTACATTTAAACAAAAATTTTAGTTCTGTTAGTCAAAAAACAAAAAACAAAACAAAAAAAAAAAACCACTATGCTAAAAAAATACTATACTTAATGGAATTGTTTTGATTTAACACAAAAATAATTTGGTATTATTTTTAATTAAAATAATTTAATTAAATCTGATTTCAAGTCTGAATAACAAGCTGCTTAACCCTTTAAGACCGGAAGGCATTCTTCAGCCATTTTTTTTCTCTCTCTCTGAGCGACACACACAAAAGTAAAGATTCATAACTCCAAAACTATAGCAAGGAGAGACAAAAGGTAGGTATTATTTGATAGAATTTTTTAAAGATTTTGAAAATATAAACGCATTACATTTGGACATTTTCATGCTGTGAAACTGCTGATAAAAGACAAAACATATATAATATTTTTATTATTTGACATGCAACTCAGGAAGAAAATAAGATCAGAGAAAAATCCTTTTTTGGTGATGTTCTAATACATGTAAGCTGCATCTGGATCAGATTTTGTGGTGAAGGCATAAAGTAATCAAAGGTTACAGCATTTAGAACTAAGGTTGTTAAAATTGTTACACTATCTCATTATCAGTGCAATGGTTTATGTTTATTTTAATCGTGAGAATCTGCTGTAAATAATGATTTTCTACGATCTGTGCATGTTTCATGAAGTTCTGAGTAAAAATGCCATGTGAAATCTACATATTTGTTTTAGTTAAACAAATTATGATTGAATGAATGAAAAACATTTTTTTTCTATTTATCAACAAATAACTCAGCACTACTTAGGAGTTAATTGAACTGGCTACATGCATTGTAAAGTTCAGGCTCAAGCTTTTAAACGACATCTATTTTATGTTTATTAAATCAGTAGTTTTGAAAAATATGATTATTTATTTTTTTTTCGCAGCTAGATGGAGCCCATGGTCAGTAAACTCCAGATTAGAGATACTTCTCACTCAGCACTTCTTAGGAGTTTATCAAAATTGTTAGATGCAATAAAAAGCTGAGTTTCTAAGCTTAAAAATGAAACAAGTCCAGTCATGTTTATTTATATAGAGCAGTTTTTGTCAAAGCAGCTTTACAGTGATAACTGGTATATAATTTTGGCTGCACAGCAGCTCTTAAAGAAAATGGTGTCATTGTCCATCTTAAGTAAATTCAGTATTGATTCATTCTGTTGTAAAAATCAATAGTGATTAATTTAGTTAATTTATCTATATATTAGCACTGGAGTCAACAGTAATGTCATCATCCAGCTCAGTTCAGTTCGCATACGATACCTATTTTATGTTGCCTATATGTTTTTAGTTTATTTTGGCTTTTAAACAGGGACAAGGAAACAGGAGTCCACACTTAAGAGTGTTAAAATTAACACTGAAGTGATGTTCAAGTTAATAAGAACTAACCCTGCATACTATCCACCCTAAATAGTATTGAATATTATTAATGTCACATACTATTTAGGATGGATAGTATGCACATTGAGACACAGGCAAAGTGAATAAATGAGTGATGGTTGAACATTGTTGAAGGCATCTGATTTTAACAAGAAGAATCATTAAAGGAGAAAGTCACAATTTTTAAATCACCATTACTGAGATTAGTGTTTGCTTTAGTTGAATCTCAATGCTGGTGAAAAACAGGATATTCAGATAAAAAGATCATTTCCGAACATCACAAAACAAGCTCAAAAGCTTTTATGTCACATAAAACAGCAAAAGTAAGAGATAATAGGAAGAATAAAATAAATTAGTAACACAACTGAGCTCATAATTATTCCTGCTGCAATGCATGATGGGAGCATGGATGTTTTGATTGTTAGCACCCAGAATGCACTGCCACATTTAATTTGCACTGCAACATAAAAGCTTTTTAATTGCCACCATTGTTGAGATTCATAGGCTGATTCTTGATGTCTGTGTCTAAATGAAAGTTTTCTCATTAGAACAACTTTTTAAAAGCTATCTGATTGTATTTGCATCACATCAGAGTTCACTCTTACACCAGAAACTTGCATACGTCTGTTTGTTAGTTATTATCAGGGGTGTAGACTTGAGTCACAAATTTGATGACTTGTCACTCAACTCGACATAGACTTTGACAACAATGACTTGACTTGTGCTTGATTCCTCTGACTTGGAAAGACTTGAGTTGTGATCATTCTAGGCTGATCACTGGAGTGTAAAATCACACCGGCACGATCAGCGATGCTTTTGTGTTTTGGCTGCCGCTGAACCAGAGACAAATGAGCTCAGCAAGCGCTTGTCAAATATAGCACAGTTCTTTAGTGTTTTAAACCACATAATGTTGATGTAATACATTTAAATTTACATAAGTACTAGCTAGAAATTTGTACGTTTTAGAGTAGATTTAAATGTGGGTACTTTTACTTTAACTTGAGTACATTTGTAATGAAAAATCTGTACTTTTACTTCGCTACGCTGGGCGACGTTCCTCGCATTACTTTATTTTACTGTAGGCTATATTAAGAAATGTGTAGTTTATTCCAAGCGCGCTGTCTCTTTTTTTCATGAACGATGCCCCATTCACAAATGAATCGCTCTTTTGAGTTGATTCTGTTCAAATAAGTTGGCAAAACTGTCTAAATTTGTTTGTGAATCAGTTGAATGATTTGTTCAGTTCCTGCACGCACTGAATCGTCTGAAGCAGTTTCTCACTTGGGAGTGTTGGATGAAGTGGCAGTGGATCGACATCAATTAAAAGCAAATCTGCAAAGATCTGCAAAAAAATATTGTTTTCATATTTCAAAAAAATTATGTTCATGTTTATATCAAAAGTTACAATATAGTATCTGTGAAAAATTTTGGACCTTATTATTAAAACAACCAAAAGCTTATGTCATTTTCCTCAGTTGATGCATTTCAAGGTCAACTTCCTGTTTGATGCATGCCCCACCCACCTACATGATGTTAGACTAATGAGGGCATCCCATTTTAATTATGTGGTCTCACAGCTAGGGCTCAGCAAAAAAAGTTTTTATTTTCACTCATCAGGTGAGAAAATAAATTCTATATAGTTACACTGTCCCACTTGACCTTATGTCCCAATCACCCTTAATTCACCTTTCTATAGATTAATTTATATGTTAAATAAGCTACCATTGTTCAGAGAGTATGAAATGAAAACCCGCGGTTGCGCAGTGGTGGTGCCGGCGACCTGTTTGTCTTGAAAATGAACGCCTTTGCATTGATACCATTAACCAGTTTACACACGCCTGCAGAAATATACATTTCATTACATTTTGGAGTACAGACGGTTCGAGATCCGTCAATGTGCATTTGATCATTGTTTATCTTCAGATTTATCTTCTTGTTTATCTTCAGCGGTTATGAGCGCGATCACATGTAAAAAGTTTCTATCTTTCTTCTTTCAAATGTAACTGTATATGATATTATTATACAAAGAATAATACGAATACAAAGAATATTATTCAAAGAATGATTGCTGTTTTTTTATCAGCAAATCAGCATATTAGAATCATTTCTGAAGGATCATGTGATACTGAAGACTGGAGTAATGATGAATAAATTACATTTTAAAACATTTTAAAATAGAAGAAAGTTATTGTAATATTGTAATAATATTTCACAATATTACTGTTTTTACTGTGCTGTTTTTACTTTTTACTGCATTTATCTGCATTAAATCCAACCTTGGTACATATATATATATATATATATATATATATATATATATATACAGTTGTAAGAAAAAGTATGTGAACCACTTGCAGAAAATGTGAAAAATGATCTCAAAATAAGTGAGATCATACAAAATGCATGTTATTTTTTATTTAGTACTGTCCTGAGTAAGATATTTTACATAAAAGATGTTTACATATAGTCCACAAGAAAAAAAAAAAGCTGAATTTATTCAAATGGCCCCATTCATAAGTATGTGACCCATTTATTCTCAATACTGTGTGTGGTTACCTGATGATCTATGACTGTTTGTTTGTTTGTTTGTTTGTTTGTTTGTTTTGTGATGGTGTTCATGAGTCTCTTGTTTGTTCTGAGCAGTTAAACTGAGCTCTGTTCTTCAGAAAAATCCTCCAGCTCCTGCAGATTCATCAGATTAAGCATTTTTTGCGTATTTGAACCCTTTCCAGCAGTGACTGTATGATTTTCAGATCCATTTTATCACTTTGAGGACAACTGAGGGACTCAAACTGCACTATTAAAAAAGGTTCAAACATTCACTGATGCTCCAGAAGGAAACACGATGCATTAAGAGCCGGGGGGTGAAAACTTTTGAATTTGAATATCAAGGTAAATTGTACTTATTTTTTCTTCCGGGAAACATGCAAGTATTTTCTGTTGCTTCCGGAGGGCAGTACTAAATGAAAAGCAATGATATTTCAATAAAATAAGAAAAATTTGGGCACATTTTTCTTATTTTGTGTTGTCCTCAGTGTGAAAAGATGGATCTCAAAATCATACAGTCACTGCTGGAAAGGGTTCAAATATGCAAAAAAAAACCTTGAAAACCGAAGAATCTGCAGGACCTGGAGGATTTTTCTGAAGAACAGAGCTCAGTTTAACTGCTCAGAACAGACAAGGAACAAAAAAACAGTCGTAGATCATCAGGTAACCACACACAGTATTAAAAATCAATGGTTCACGTACTTTTGAACGGGGTCATTTTAATAAATTCAGCTTTTTTGTTTTCTTGTGGACTAAATGTAAACATCTTTTATGTAAAATATCTTACTCAGGACAGTACTAAACAAAAAATAACATGCATTTTGTATGATTTCTCTTATTTTGTTAACATTTTTCACATTTTCACAGATTCTGCAAGTGGTTCACATACTTTTTCTTACAACTGTATATATATAGTTTTTCATTGGATAAATTTTTACTCTTACTCAAGTAACTATTAAGATTATTACTTTTACTTTTACTTTGAGTAAATATAAGAACTTGTACTTTTACTTGAGTACAGTTTTTGGATACTCTACCCACCTCTGCTAGTTTGCCATTGCATTGTCTTTGTTAACATCATTCATTTGATTGGATGTAAAACTCCCTGCTTCAAATGCAATCAATAACTTGTTTCTACTTTTATTTATTTTGTTACTGTTGTGCAGAGTCAGAAATCAACAAGGGATTGTGTCAAAAATGTCAGTAAATTTAATACAAATGCCCACAAAATTCAAGATACGATTGGGAAAAAGTATAAGATCTTGATATTAATATTATAACATATAATTAAGCAATGTCACAAGAAAGAGGGCTGTGATATTGTGATATTGATTTTTTTTTTTTTTTTTTTAAACATTAATCTCAACATTATTTGTGCATTTGTAATTGTACCAATTGAGATGCAACTTTTGTTCCACCTCTGCAATGTAAAGATGATTTTTATTGTTAGTGATTTCAATTGATTGGTAACAGCTCTACATAGTGTCTTATTATTCTAATTGTCATGGATCACGGAACCGACAACTTGTAATATTTTAAAACAACGTGTACTGTTCAGCCTGTAAGTGGCAAATATGAAATTCTTTCAAAAACCAATCGAAACAAGTCTTCATTCATTAATTTCATTAAACTTTTTTTTTGCATCATGAATTCATTTCTATTAATACATATTTTTAATAGACTCATTTATAACATTTAGACATAAATCTACTCATTTATAACATTAAATAGAACATTTTGTCAGAACCTAGGCCTATCATTTAGTTTGGTTGTCTAATGTTTTGTTTTCAGAGTCATGGGAGAACCGTGATCTCTGTATCTATCTCTCTCTAAAAAAAAAAAAAAAAAAAGAAAAAAAAATACAGATTATAGTATTAGAGTCATACAGATTATACAGATTAGAGTCATAAATTAAGCCTATAAGAAAATATAATGTATCTGGCATCTAACTTAGCACTATATTAAAATGTACAGAATAGGATGTAAAATGTAAAATGACAGTGCCCCCAACCCCTCTAAGCTCTGTTCTGCTTATGTTCCAGTAGAATAACATTGCTAAAATGTCCCTAAATTGTTAGAATAAATGTAAAATATAAAAAAATCAAACCTGTGGAAATCAATGTTCCAAACAGCAAACTGAGTTTTTCTGCTGGATACCATATAAAAGATGTGTCTTGTTTTATTCAGTTCTTTTGCTGTATTATTTTGTCGCTACATTGTGTCCTTAAATAAGTGTACTTGTGTTACGCATGATGCGTATCATCCAATCAGAAAGAATATTTACGTTATAGAGATATCAGACCTCTGAACTCTCTTTCCAAAACATCACATGATTTTCATGATAAAGATCACAGTCTGGTACACACAGGTCTTGGCATTGGGACCTTGATTAGACCTTGATTAGCTGGTGAACAAAGATGAACAAAGGTTTGAAGTCACCATTATGCTGATCAGTGTTATGTCGAAGTTAGGCTCTTGACTCTTGATTGTTTTGTTTTTGTGATTAACATTTTTATTGATTTCAGGAAATTTTCAGAATACAACATAATGCATCTGTACAAAATCAACATTTTCACCCCAATATCAACACCCACCCAAGAAATCCCCAACTACAGCTTAAGGTCACAACTTGGCTATACAATTCAATACAATAAGTATAACTTCCAGCATATATTGGTGAGAAAAGAATAATAATAATAATAATAATAATAAAAATGAATGAATGAATGAATGAATGATAAAACATGAACATGTGAACATGTTTCTCTCACAAAATTATTACTGCACCTTTTCCAGATAAGATACATATCTGGACCATATATGTCTATAAGACATATTTTCAAATGCAGCCACTCTACCTAGTTCTACTATCCATTCCTGAAAGGAAGGGCCTCCTCTGACTTCCAGCTCCTAAAAATTATTTGTCTGCCAATCATTAAACTGGTTTGTACCCATTATCTTATGTGTTTGTCTCTTGTCACTGTCTGTCCACCCACCTAATATAAACAATTGAGAACATAGTGAAACCTGAGTATAAACAGTGCAAATGTGTTCATGAACCCTTTTCCAGAAATCCTGAATTTACAAAACCAGAGGGCATGAGTTAAGTCTCCATCCTCAGTCTTACATCTCCAGCAATATGGTGTTTCTTTTAACCCAAGCCTGAACAGTCTTTAAGGGGTCCAGTAAAAATGGTGAACTATCTTAAACTTGTGTATTTTTACATCCCTATATGCCATTTTGACATTTTTTAATTCCATGCCACTCCTCATCATCAAGGGGGAGCTCGCTCAGGCAGAAGTGACCAATGAGCCAGGTGTCTGAGATTGAAAGCATAATAATAAAATAAAACATTAGGCAGGCCTAAACCACCTTTCTCAACTGGTCTCTGTTACTTATTAGAATGCATCCGAGGACGCTTACTATTCTAAATAAAATCCTTACATATTCTGTCAAACTGTTTAAAGTAGTAAAGCAGTATGTGTATTGGGATTTGTATTGTATTGTAATAAATAATTCAATTTTGGCGTACAACTCATTTTAATTACATTGACTTTCTAGCCATTGACATATGGAGTGGAGCCCATCTATCTATATCGCAGGAAATCTTCTTCATTAAGGAGTCAAAATTAGCTCTCACTAAGTCATTTAAATTTGGGGAAAATAGAATTTTTCCTCTACCTCTAAATAGTTCCTCTACCTAGTACAAAATACTCAGAAATTAATCCATTGGTTTGTACCACTGCTACCGGTTGTTTGTACAATAATTTAATCCATCTTATAAATGTGTTTCCAAACCCATAGACTTCTAGAATTTTAAAAAGGTACCTCCACTCCATCATGTCAAATGCCTTTTCAGCATCTAATTAGATGGCTGCAATTGGGGTCTGTTCCTCCCTCATTGACTACGTGATGTCAATAAACTGACGAATATTATCAGAAGAGCTACGGCCGCTAATGAACCCTACTTGATCCACATGTATAAGTGATGATATAACTTTATTTAAACCATTAGTCAGGATTTTTGACAAGATTTTTACAGTCACTTGAATCCTTATCTTTTTTAAGTATAAGACTAATTAGAGCTTGTGACATTGTTGGTGGTAACTCCTCCCTCTGAAATGCCTCCATAAAAACTTCTAGCATTAAAGGAGCGAAGTCTTTAATGTGTTCCTTAAAAAAATCTGCGGTTAAACCATCTGGACCAGGAGCTTTTGCTGTAGGCAATGCTCTGATCACCTCAATCACTTCCTCTAGAGTTATATCGGAGTCAAGAAGTTGCTTCTGATCATTTGATGGTTTAGGGAGATCTAACGGTTCCAGGAATCTGCTAATATCCTCATCAGTTGATGATGATGCTGACTTGTACAGATCTATATAAAATTATTTAAATGTATTATTTATATCTGTAGCAGTAGTAAATATATCTCCCCTAGAAGACTTGACAGATGGAATAATGGAAGAACACTCCGTGTGCTTGATATAATTAGCTAGAAGTTTTCCTGCTTTATCTTCTGACTCAAAATATGTCTGTCTTGTCCTGAATAGCAAAGATTCAATCTTTTGAGACAGAGTGGTGTTATATCTATATTTCAGTTAATTCTTCGAGTTAATTCTCGAAGACCACTAGGTGTCACCTGACGTTTTATCTTTGTTTCAGCCCTTTTTAATGCTATTTTTCAACTCCAAAAGTTCTTGTGCTTTACGTTTCTTGGAATGCGCCGCAAATTGTATGATACGTCCCCTAATAACTGCCTCAAAAGCATCCCAAGCCACTCCCACCAAAGATACTGATGACCAGTTTGTTTCTATGTACCCATTAATTTCTTTTTTAACATGTGTTGAAATACTGGGTTTTGTAAAAGAGATGTATTAAGACGCCATCTATATGATTTTTTCCTCTCTATATAAGGCTTCACCTCTAAACATACAAAAGCATGGTCTGAAATTAAGATATTTCCTATTGTGTATGACAGAAGGGATAAGTGATGTTGATAAAAGGAAAAAGTCAATTCTAGAGAAAATTTTATGTGCATTCGAAAAAAAGGTGCAGTCCCTTCCATGTGGATTCAGGAGTCTCCAAATATTTATGAGGCCGAGAGACTGACATATCCTAAGTAATGACAACTTTGCTTTAGGTGTGTTATACACTTTTGGGCTGTTGTGGTCTAAGAGTGGATCCATTAACAAATTAAAATCTCCACCCAACACAATCTCATAATTCACAGCAGCTCGCAACTTCACTTCTAAATCTATAAAAAAAAAAAGTTTGTTTGTCAATATTAAGCGCATAGATATTGGTCAATAATAAATTCTGCCCCTGTATTTCAGCCCAAACCATAATAACTCTTCCGGACTTATCTTTCATTTGTTTAATACATCTAAATTGTAAATGCTTTTTTATTAATATTATAACTCCCCTACTATTGCTTGACCCTTCACTGCAAAAAATGTAACCGCCTAATGCCCTGCCAAGTTTTTCAGCTTCCTGCATAGCAAGATGTGTCTCTTGGAGAAATACTATATCCAATTTATTACGCTTAAGAGAAGCCACCACCTTCTTCCTTTTAATAGGGTGCCCCAACCCATTCACATTCCATGTGGAAAAAGATAATTTACCTAAATCAATGAGTGGCATTCTTGAGATGTAAAGACATGTGTAGCCAAGTTCACATTCTCTAAACCATATTCAAGCAAGCGAGGGGAGGGGTTTGTGTGCTTGCGGGTGCAAAAGAGGGCTTACAATGAGTTACAATGATCCATAACAGCTACGACTGTGTACCTTCACTTTAGGGGTCAAACAACTAAAAATCAAGTCAGGAAACTTGGTGTGATTTTGGAGTCAGACCTGAGTTTCAGTTGTCATGTAAAAGGAGTAACTAAATCAGCATATTATCATATCAAAAAATTGTAATAATTAGATGTTTTGTCTCCAATCAAGACTTAGAGAAACTTGTTCATGCTTTCATCACCAGCAGGGTGAATTATTGTAATGGGCTCCTCACTGGCCTTCCCAAAGGATTCTGAGCAGAACCAGAAAACATGAACACATCACACCAGTCCTCGGGTTAACTGTTTAATGCATTTTTTTATCAATCCTTTATGCATCTTTTTATTTCTGACTGTTTTAATGTATTTTAAATCTTCAAATTTCTCTGGTAAGAGACAAAAATTAATGTTGAGTGGGATGGTTGAAACTCTGTGGTGACTAATGTGGGATATTAGTAATCCATTGTAAACTACAGAGAGTAGTGGGTTTGAGTGAACACGAAGTCATGGACCAAGCCATTGTGTATGAAATGTGCTTTTTAAATAAACTTGCCTTTCCTAAGGTAATTCAGCTCATAATTTATTCATGCCACAATGCATGCTGGGAGCTATAGATGAGTTTTGATTGGTGCACCCAGAATGCACTGCAGCATACTTTTTGATAGTCACCATTATTGTGATGCATACACTAATTCTTGATGTTTGTATGTCTAAGTCATAGTTTCTACCTTTATGAGTAGAACAGCTTTTGAAAATTTAGATTTAGACTCACAAGGTTGTTATAATCAACAAGGTAAAATTAACTCACCTCTATTGAGCACTGAAAGAGATTTAATCAGGTTACCTAAAAAAAAGATAATATCAAAACATGCTTAAACAAACAATAACACAGAATTATGACAAAATGCTGTTTTGTCGAGTATCCTCATAAGAGCAGTCTTAAATGAACTTAAAGAGTTGTGAGGAAATGAGATGCGCATCAGATCTGCGTCATGTTCGGCAGCCAGAGATCTTAAAGTCACAGTAGCCTAATAAACCAGTTGCTGTGATGTCTGTCATTAATGTTAATTAAAAAAGGTAACAGAGAAAATTGTAACTTTAATAAGGACTAATCTACAGTATTTTTAATTTATAATGTATACAGTGAAGACTGTAAAGTGATTGATAACTTTATTCAGTTTCTGTATATTTCCTACCTGTTAGACAGGAAGGCCACAGGAAAATAGGACATTTAATATAGTGGGTTTATGTGCACTCTAAAAAAATCTGTAAAAAATAGGGCACAATGTACTGTATTAATTTAACATATTTATTTTTTACAGGTGCTTTACCTGTATTTAGAATTTTGCACTTCATTGAGTTGTGTTTTAGGGTTAATGGAAATGTCTGTAAAATTACTGGATAATGTCCAGGTAATGAGCTGCCAGTTCTTTTTCCATTATTTTACAGATTTATTTTTACAGTGCGAAGATTGTTTTAAGTTCACTTAAATTAAAAGTTATTTTTTAAGCCTAATAAATGTTGAAATTGATAGGTTTTAGTTATACTGTAATGTTGAATGTCTATAATTAATGTTTAAAAAAATCAATTTCATAGGCATTCATAAAAAGATGCCATTAAACATATTTAAAATATGCTGTCTTTAAGTTGTTTCTACATTAATTTGCAGAGTAACTGTGAAATATATTAAAATAAATATTGAAATAAAATATAAAAATATTACTATAATATAATATTACTAACTATAAAATATATTATATATCATAAAATATAAAAATAATAAAAACTACTGTTTATAATCATGATTTATTAAAGAAAAATATGCAATTAATTAGTTTTTTAATCAGCACTTCTTTGTACACAAAACATTGAAACCTTACCATTTTTAGACACAGATATCAAGAATCAGCTATGAATCTTAACAATGGTGACATGTTTCAAACTGAAATGCATTCTGGGAGCTACCATAATATAAAACTCATCCATGGTTTCCAGCATGAATTGCAGCATGTCACCATTGTTGAGATTCATATGCTTATTCCTGGCATCAAATTAGTGTCCAAATGATAATAAATTTAGCTCTCTGAAATAAAAAATGAGTCAGTGAACATTCATGTATCATCTGGCATCTATTTTACTCACATATGCATGGTTGTTTACAGTGAAATACACTTTGTCACCACCATATCCAACTACACCAAAGTGCAAAGCCTTATTTGAATTGTTTATTGCACTCAGACTGGTTAGGGTAAAAGTTCAAACTGCATCTCATGTGATTTCTCCCAATTCGCCTTTCTGATTGCCAATGTACACACTGGCAAATGTGTACAAAGTGTGTGGCAAAAGAAGAAAACAGGAAGAAAACAACATAAAAGGATTGAGATTAGTGAATTTACTGTGATTATTTTTGGTATTTCTGTTAGAATTATGAAAAAAGCAATTTTTCAAATATTAAACTGAGAGTATTGATGTGTTAAATTAGAAAAGTTTCAAGAACTGTATGTCTGTAGAATTTTAATCTTAAATTTTAGGGGCAGTTTCCCGGACAGGGTTTAAATTAAACCAGGATGGGCCTTAATCTAGAATAGTTTGTCATGGCTTAAAAAATGAAACACAGATTAATTACAGATTACTAAAACCTTCACTATGGAGTCCTGACTTAAAATAAACTAGATTAATTTAAAACCAACTGTGCTCATCTGAATTAGCATGAGAGAGGTTGCCTAGAAAACATGGAATGAACCAAGAAAATCTTAAAATTGCATGGAACTGGGAAGCAAATCGAAGGAAAACTATAGCAGCAGAAAGACTGCAATCAAAAAAAAAACAAAAAACAAAAAAACAAACAACAACAACAACAACAACAAAACAAAAACTTTACTAAGCAAGAGACAGTTCTTTTAAAGCAAGCAAAATACATCAGCTGTGAAAAAAGAAATGCCTGGAAATCTGTTTATAATGAATTCTATATATATAATAATCTGATGATCATTAATTCTTTTGTTTTGTCTTTACATAACAAGAAACTAAACATAACTATTTACACATGTGACAATCAGTGTTGGCAGTCAAGAAATGATATCGTAGTGGCTGCATTATTTAAAAAAATGATTAAAAAAAAAAAGGCAATTCTTGTTAGCAGGTCCTCAACCCAATGGTAATCTTGAAAAAACACTAACATAACAAAAACTTTTACATAATAGAAAATTAAACAGTAAGTAAGTCTCTCCATATTCTCATCTTTCTAAAAAATTTATAAAATAACACTTTTTCAACATTTACCCTCCAACTTCAGCCCAGTGCAAAGCATGATGGGAAGTGAAAGTCCTGTTTGATTGGGTTACTTGACTAAAACATGAACATCAAGTGAGTTCTAGAAAATTAAATTATATATATATACATACCTTTATTTGTAAACTTTTTCAAAGTAGTAACAAAAAGCTTCATACAAATAATTACTTTTTTTTCTCCTCTTCCCCATAGCCCTTACCACCAAAATAAACATATAAATTCCAACAGTAATAATAATAACAATAAAAATAAATAAATGAAATGAGAAAATAATAATAATAATAATAATAATAATAATAATAATAAAAAATTACAAAAACTTAAGGTAGCTTTTACTTAATATTATTGTAAGAAAAGATAAGTTACAAATAGTAAACAGATAAAAGTACATAATAATTTAATTAAACTCTTATATAGTTGTGGTCTATACAAACATATACAACTATGAAACACTTGCATTCATACTAAAACATGTTCAAGTATATTAGAGTTATATGACCTCTAGTTAGAAGGTAGGGTCTTCATCTTTTCAAAATACGTAATCATAGGTTTCCAAATTTTATAAAATTTTTGAATGGATCCTTTTTTGAGATATTTTATTTTTTCCAGTTTTAAAAATAAAATAAAATCACAAATCCACATTGAAATCTTCGGTGGGTTTTTTGACTTCCATTCTAACAATATTCTCCTTCTTGCTAATAATGAAACAAAAGTAAAAACATTTTTCATCTTGTTAGTTAAATGTATTCCATGTTCTGGTACACCGAAAATAGCAGTTTCAACACAGGGTGTTGTCTTCAAATTAAAGGCTTCGTTTAATGTTTTAAATACAAGTGTCCAACAGTTTTTCAGCTTTTGGCAGGACCAAAACATATGAATAATGTCAGCTTTATCACTTTTGCATCGATTACATCTATCTTCAACATTTGAATATATTTTTGACTGTTTAGATTTAGTGTAATATATGCAGTGAAGGACCTTGAATTGTATTAAACTAAGGCGGATCACAGGAAGTGGATCCATTTACTCTTTTTAGAGCATCATCCCATATTTCATCAATTATTACAGAGCCTATATCTTTGGTCCACTTTTCTTTAATTTTTTTCAATTGGATTATTTCTTGCAAGCAAAATCATATTATATAAAGCAGAAATTTGACCTTGGGGGGTTACAAGAGTCTGTAAAATTTTATCCATCAGTGAGGTACGGGGTAAGTCAGGAAAGGTGGAGCTTTGAGATTGAATAAAATGTCGGACTTGAAAATATCGGAACAGATCAGACTGTATCAACTGAAATTTCTGTCGAAGGTCGTTAAAACTAGAGAAAACGTTATCTATGTAAAAATCACTACATTTAGCTAACCCAGTACTCTGCCATTGCACATATGTGCGGTCCATTTAACCAGCGGGGAATAGAGGGTTGTTACTGAGAGGGCTTAACATGGAGAAATTCTTAAGTTTGTATGTTTGTCTAAATTGAGACCATATTTTAAGCGTTGAACTTACGACTGGGTTTGAGGTATACTGAACAGGAGAAAAGGGTAGTTTCATTGTTAGTAAGGCAGGAAGTGATATAGAAGTACAAGAGTATGCTTCTGCCTTACACCAATCTGTCTCTGGGAAATTATACCAACAATTGACTTTTTGAAGATTTGCTGCCCAGTAATATACCATAAAATTAGGTAAAGCTAAACCTCCTTGAAATCGCTGTCTTTCCAAATGGTCTTTATGAATTCTTGGGTTCTTCCCTTTCCATAAAAATGATGTTATGAGCTTATTTAATGTACGGAAAAAGGCTTTTGGAGTAAAAATTGGGAGGGACTGGAATAAGTATAAAGGTTTTGGTAGGACATTCATTTTAATACAATTTACTCTACCTGCTAAAGATAGGTATAATGTATCCCATCTTTGTAGATCAGTTTTAATTTTATTTATAAGGGGTAAAAAGTTTTATATAGGCCTGAAAAAGTTTGGGTTATATGTACTCCTAAGTATTTAAAGCTGGATTGTGAGATATAAAATGGGAGGGATGAGGATTTAATTTGTAGAGCTAAAGGATTAATGGGAAAGCATACACTTTTAGAAAAATTTAGTTTATATCCTGAGAAACTACCAAAAACAGAAAGATTTTGCACTATTTTTGGGACATTTTCAACTGGGTTTGAAATATATAACAACAGGTTGTCTGCATATAGAGAAACTCTATGTTCTATACCCATTCTACAAATGCCTTTTATGGATTGCAAAGATTTAAGCATTATAGAAAGCACAAAAAGAAGGGGACCTAAAGGACATCCTTGTCTTGTGCCTCTTAGTATAGGGAACAATTGTGAGCGTACTTTGTTTGTTATAACAGAGACTTTAGGGGTAGAATAAAGCAACTGAATCCAATTTACATATTTTGGGCCAAAACCCAACATCTTCAATATTAAAAATAAATAGTCCCATTCGACCCTATCAAATGCTTTTTCTGCATCCAGGGCATCACAACTTCTGGGGCTTCCCTGGAAACAGGAGAGTATAGGACCACTAGGAGTTTCCGTAAATTGGTATACGAGTAACGACCTTTGACAAAACCTGTCTGATCTGGGGAGACAATTTCTGGCATGAGGGAATCAATTCTGAAGGCTAATATTTTGGCTAGTACTTTAACATCGACATTTAACAATGAGATTGGTCTATAAGAACTACACATGGATGGGTCTTTTCCTGGTTTTAAAATAAGTGTTATAAATGCCTCTGTGAGGGTTTAAGGTAGTTTTGCATTTTCTAAGGAGTTTTCAAACATTTTCAATAGGAGTATGTGGCGACCAGGGCGGTGAGAGCCGTGAGGGAACGGCGCGAGGCCGGTGGCGCGAGAGTTAACGAGCTACACCTGGGAGGCGCACCGGCCTTGAGTCTCTCACGGAGGAGCTCTGGGAGCATAAAAGGAGGAGCGACGACAGTGAGAGACTCAAGGCCGGTGCGCCTCCCAGGTGTAGCTCGTTAACTCTCGCGCCACCGGCCTCGCGCCGTTCCCTCATGGCTCTCGCCCGCCCTGGTCACCACAGAGTGGAGCTATCTTGGGCACAAAGGTTTTATAGAATTCTACAGAATATCCATCCGGACCAGGGGTTTTGCCACTTTGCATTTATTGCGTCTATAACCTCTTGTTTTAGAACAACCTATTAAGCTAGGTTGTTCTAAATTTTCTTTTTGCTCCAAGTTAATTTTCAGAATGTTTAAACCAGCAAGAAACATTAACATATTTGAAGTATCTTCTGGAAACTCAGAAGACTACAAATTAGAGTAATATTTTTTTAAAGGTGTCATTAATTTCTTTGGGGTCCATTGTTAGTTGTTGTGATGTGTTTCGAATCTGTGGAATCAGTCTAGAAACTGACTGACATTTTATCTGATGTGCTAATAATCGGCTTGCTTTTTCCCCATGTTCATAAAAATAGGTTGTTTGCACATGACGTCACAGCAGCAGTGCGAATGAGTCTGGAGGGCAGGGAGTGTATTTTCTATATAGGAATCCTATCAAAAACCCAAAATTTGTTTACTGTTGCTCAAATCGATAAAATATAGAACCCAGAAGGTGTTTATATCATTTACATAATTTATACCGTTTTTTATAACTTATATCGTTTTTTAACTTTAAAAGTTGTTGCCTTTAATAGCGTTTTGCATCTGCTGATACTGAAATGAATATGGATACCTGCTTACCTTATTTGTTTTTGACTTGGTTAAATATCCACATTCTTCATGGTATTGTTTGCAGGGAAGAGAAGCTATTTTATCCCACCGAATGATAATTTGGTGTTTTCACTTAAGTTTTGTAGTATTCCGTTCACAATGTTGATCTGGTTACCATGAGAACAGTGTCACGCGCTGCTGCTTCAGACATCATATGGTAGAAAATGTCCAAATAAATAAATGGGTAACACTTTGGATTACAGCCCAGAAAGTACTGTGTAATTACAACAAATTTACAGCGTAACTTTCAATAATTATAGTGTAACTATACAGTAAGTATGTGTAAGTATAGGGGAACAATATGTAAAGTATTGGGAATAAAGAGGTAACAACCAGGAAAATAACTAATTATTTATACTGTAAATATTTTATAACTAAGGGGTACTTATACTGTTTTGATAGACAATAGCAATGTATAGCAATTTAGCGAGAAAGTGCACTGATTAAGTTGTTTCAATGCAAGTAGAAAGAACTATTGCAATCTTTTTTTAATATATGGGGAAATATGCTTTTGTTTCATGTAGTTACATGGTAAATATGACATTACGGGCCGTAAATTGAAGTGGAGCTTGTTACCCTCTTGTTTCATGTAGTTACAGGGTAAATATGACATTACGGGCCGTAAATTGAAGTGGAGCTTGTTACACTCTTGTTTCATGTAGTTACAGGGTAAATATGACATTACGGGCCGTAAATTGAAGTGGAGCTTATTACTCTCTTGTTTCATGTAGTTACAAGGTAAATATGACATTACGGGCCGTAAATTAAAGTGGAGCTTGTTACACTCTTGTTTCATGTAGTTACAGGGTAAATATGACATTACGGGCCGTAAATTAAAGTGGAGCTTGTTACCCTCTTATTTCATGTAGTTACAGGGTAAATATGACATTATGGGCCGTAAATTAATGTGGAGCTTGTTACCCTCTTATTTCATGTAGTTACAGGGTAAATATGACATTACGGGCCGTAAATTGAAGTGGAGCTTGTTACACTCTTGTTTCATGTAGTTACAGGGTAAGTAATTAATAAAATGCAAACAATCTGATTTCAATCCCATTGCTATTCTGTATTATAAGAAAATACAGCATACCCAGAAATTCATGGTTTAGGCTATTCATCTTTTCGCTTCCGACCAGCTGTCACCAGCGCCTGCATGAGAGTCGACTTTGCGTTCGACGAAGCACATTGAAATGAGAAACATGACGTTCTCGCGGGAGATTCGTTTGCAGGGGTGGGTCTACGTGGTGGCCAGGGGGGGCACCGGCCCCCCCTGAAATTCGATTGGCCACCCCAGGTGCCTCCCCTATAAGATGTCTTGTGATTGGTTCATTTTACGGCCAATCAGTTTATAGACTCTACTGAAGTTTGCGATTCAAAGTGCAGCGTCAGAGAAACAACGGTCGTTGCGGACTTGGACTTTTACTTTATCAAGTGTGGGAAGTCAAGACACCAAACAAAGAGCTGGTAGGTAACCTTTATGGATGGTTTAATATGTTTGTATGGTTTTCTCAGATCAATGTTTTTACCCCGTCAGGCTCTGCTCGCGTTGGTCGTGGTTGATTTCAATCGAATGTTCAGTCAACGTTTAATAAAACACAATAAAAGTAAAATACGCTGGGCGCTATCAAACAGTAAACACTGTCATGGTGATTTGCATATTTTGTATCAGTTTATTTTGTGACAGTGACAACATAGCAAGATTGCACCAAATGACAATATGCACAGAATGTTCCAAAATAATAATAATAATAATAATTGTCTGTTGACACGTTACTTGTTAATGCATGAGAGTAAGTCAGTTAGATAGTCAGTTAAATTGTCAGGCCTAACTTAACGTTAGTCATTTACACGTGAAATGACATGGATGCATTCTGTGCATTTCATTCACAATTTGAACAATTTTTGAAACATAAGTGTTTCTTTTGAAGGCAGGGAAGAGAGCAGTGCCAAGCCATGAAAAGAAGTAAAGATATAGGGAGTTTCTTTCAAAGAAAAAAAAAAACAAAACAAGTGTAGAGGCAGAAGCAACTGAAGAAAATGTTACTCACCAAGAAGAAAATGTCAGGCAGCAAGAAAAAATTGTCACTGGAACAGAATCAGCCAGCAAGGAATCAACAGGCCAGACAGACAGTGATGCCAGTGGACCCAGCAGACAGCAGTGGCCTTCATTTTCCTCTGTGCTTCCTGCAACTTCAAGTATGTGAAGTGTAGAGGGAACTGTAGGGATATTTGAGAAATATTACATTTCATTTGTATGAAGCAAACTAAAATGGTAGTAATCATTGCATGTACATGAATTTGCCCTAAAAATACCATGAGCGTATTTATTCTGCTATAGTACTCACTGAGCTTGTTTTGTTTTCTCATTGATGCAATATTTACTTGTGACATTTCATAATTTCTCAGGATCAACGTTTGGTGGGGATAAACAAGCACCTTCATCCCCAACAGAATGCAAAGGTATATATAGTTGTAGTTGAGACCTGAAAGTTCTTTTGTTTGCACATGTTCAGCAAGTGATGTTAAATGATGTTTGATGTCTACTCTGTTGATTATTATTTTACTGTATCTGCAGATAAACAAGTGACCTGTCTGAATTTGAAGACCACAAAGAAACTTTGTGTCAACATAGGTCAGGGGGTAATGGTGACAGACCTCAGGCACTACATGCCAACATCTCCACAGATCGCATTCTGCCAGGACCACATGGTATGCTCCAGTTTTTTTATTTTTATTTTTTTATTACTGACATATTTCTAGAAGGTATTGTCTAAATGGGTGTTAATGATGAGCTTGTGTATTTTAATTAGATTCCTAAAACCTTAAAAATGACCGATTGCCTTCATATTATTGGACTATAACTATGGTTATGTAACTAACTTTCATTCAAACTTGCAAATTTGCAGAATCAATTGTATGTATTCTAGGTTGATTTAATTGACAAACTACACCTTCTGCACTGATAATTATTTTAATTATTACTCATTGTTTAAATTGATTGAGGACCCCTGGTAGGCTAGTCATCGCTATAAGAAGACCATTCTCTTTAGCTGCATAGCTGTGGCCTTACCAGTCAGTAGCGCAAGTTGTGAGCGCAGCTTCTCTGCACTTAAGCTCATAAAAACACATTTACGCACTACCATGACTGATGACAGACTCAGTAATCTTGGAGTCTTAAGCATTGAGGTGAGGAGAGCTAAATGTCTTGACTTAGATGATTTTGTTAGACGGTTTGCCAGTCACCACCGAAACAGAAGAATCCAGCTGTTTAGTTGAGGTCTGCCTTCTTTCTTTTTCGACTGTTTTTCTCTCTTTCTGCTACTGTTTTTATTGTTTCTAAACTAAAGACTGTTCTTTAATATGTTAGCAGAGCACAATGTAATGGTTCCATATTTTATTTTTAAACTGTGGTGTTTTCATTTGAAATGTTACAGTGCTAAAACTTTAACTCTGTGTTACTCAGCTTTTTTGTAAATTAATCTGAAAGAAATGTTGAATGAAACACTATGATGTTTTGGCCAAACCATTTGATTTATTACAGTGGGGGGAATTTTTTTTAAATTTATTTATCATTATTTGAAAGAGATGGTGAATAAAACTACTGTATATTGTAATGGCCAAACTACTTATTAAAAGCAAATAGTTGACATTGTTTCTGCTTCTGGGTTTTTAAAATTGCTCATTATTAAAATTGCTTTTATTTTATAAACTTGTTAGTTTTATTAAAACACTAAAAATAATAAACACTGGCTCTCAAATTTAACTTAATGGATATATACAGGGATGACAAAAAACTAAATTAATCAAAAATGTGCTTTATTACTACATTTGTTTACAAGTAACTTTATTCAAGTTAAAAAAATAATAAAATCAATAGGATTTATGTAATATACTGTAGAATTTAGCTTTTTTTTTTGGTCACTGGCGGCCACCCCATTTGGAGGCAGTGCCCCAGCATGGCCCCGCCACTGAAAATGCTCTAGACATATGCCCCTGACGCCACGGAGCGAGCGCTATTCAGACGCAAATTCAGTCAACACATGCAGACATAGTCTCAATCGTGTATTTATTGTCTTGAAAAGTGTTTTGAATAGCCATAGTTAGCGATCTCTGGCCTCTGTTAGTTCGGTTAGTTCCTGGATTGCCTATTCTTCTTTAGCAGGCATTTGTGGACAAAAGCTGTATGTTTGATATACACCATCACAGGGTTTTTTCACAGCCTACCTGACTGAAAGGCCTCATTATTATGCAAGTCATTTCAGGTCATTATTATGTGATTCTTTTGTCTTCTCAGGTGAGAAAATTTCATTTCATGACTATAGTGACCAAAATGATCACGGTTATCACAGAATCCTGTTCAAAAAGTCCTAATGCTACACAATGAAATCAATTCACCAAGTTTTATGTGGAAAACCAGCAAATAACAAATAAAATTAGCATCAATATGTACTTTTTCTTTACATAAACATTAAAATAATAACATTAAAAATGATGGGCAGATTTTAAAGGAGTGTCTTGCAACATGTTATCTACAATGCACAAATTCAAATAGAGTTTTGACAAGTTTGAAAAGTTTTATAAAAAAGATAAAACTCACATATTTCAGCCTCTAAATCATTTTTATAAAAGTCAAAAAAGATAATTTACTGACATTTACAATGCACATTATCCTTTATTATTAATAGTATGCAGTCCATGCAGCTTTACAGGGGGTATGGCTTATCTAAATGAGATGTAAATGAGCCCTATTGTCACTCCCAGCAGGTGAGAACAGGTGAGAACTGCAACTTTAGAGGCGTTTTTCTCCCTATATAGCTTTCTTGAGTGCCTACCTTCAAATGGCCACAACTTCTCCAAATATGATCAGATTTCCACGTGTTACACATCGTTGGAAAGCTTGGAGACTACACTTTCAGAATCTGTGAATAACTCAAAATGCCCCAGAACCGACTTGTGTCCCTACTTTCCGTGACTGGTCACAAATCTCCCTGGTAACTTTCTTTTCATTTTGCTGCCATCTGGTAAGCGCTTCTGTAGCCTGATGGCAAAAACTGAGAGACTTAGGAGGAGCTTCTTCCCCCAGGCCATCAGGCTCGTAAATTCGAACTCAGTCTCTTAAAGGGATAGTTCACCCAAAAATGAAAATTCTGTCAGTAATTACTCACCCTCATGTTGATACAACCATGCAAGTCTTTCTTTCATCTTCGGATCACAAATTAATATTTTTGTGATTAAATATGAGCGGTGGAATACTCCTCCATTGGCTTTAAGGGGGCCCAAACTTGTCCGTCCAGAAAGTCAGTGAAGAAAATGTTTAAATAGTCCATGCCACTACAGTGGCTCAACCGTACGTTTCTCAAGCGACGATAATACTTTTCGTGCGAAAAAAAACAAACAAAAGAACGACTTTATTCAACTATTCATTTTCTCTATTGTAGGCCTCTGACGTTAGTTCACGAGAGCTCCATGACGCATGCGCGAGAACTAAACTGACGACGGTCTTCTTCTACTACTACTTGTTACTGGCTGCTCACTCCTTAGGAGTATTACTGCCACCTAGTGTTCAAGATGAAGTGCTGGCATAGTCGGAAGCGCTCAACTTTGTTTACAAGCAGGTGAACGCGCGCGCTGTATGTAAGCTATTGAATTCGACATTGATCGTGCTTTTGGTCTCGCTCTAAGTAATTGTTTACAATGGTTAGAAAGTGTGCATTTCCTGGATGTCCGAATCGTGAAAAACTAACTAGTAAACGCAGATGCCTTAACATTGCCACATAATGAACGGCTTACCTTTCACCGTTTCCCATCAAATGATCGTGAGCGACTGAATCTATGGCTGCTGGCTGTTCAACGGGATGTTAATTTACCGATTAATTTCGTCAAGTACATGAAGTTGTGCAGTGAACATTTCTCTCCAGACGACTTCAAATCAGTTCAACAAAAAAGATTACTGAAATCAACAGCTGTGCCCAACTAATACAGACCAACAAGGTAAGTGGAAGCAGTATGTGGTAATTGTTAAAGTCATGATACACTCACTTAGTTTTGTCTTTATTTGTATATGGCTATATATTAAATAAAAAAAAAAAAACATAATACATGATACAGTGAATTAAAGCCGAGTTACACCATTGACTTCTTCCATCTCTTGCATTTCAATGTCTGTGTATTCAGGTTCGAATAAGTAAGGTTGGTTAAAAAAATTCGAGTCTTCATCTACGTCAAAATCTGCCGACATATTTATAAATAATGGTTTTTACATACAGCGCGCGCGTTCACCTGCTTGTAAACAAAGTTTTTAGCGCTTCCGGCTATGCCAGCACTTCATCTTGAACACTAGGTGGCGGTAATACTCCTAAGGAGTGAGCAGCCAGTAACAAGTAGTAGTAGAAGAAGACCGTCGTCAGTTTAGTTCTCGCGCATGCGTCATGGAGCTCTCGTGAACTAACGTCAGAGGCCTACAAGAGAGAAAATGAATAGTTGAATAAAGTCGTTCTTTTGTTTGTTTTTTTCGCACGAAAAGTATTATCGTCGCTTGAGAAACGTACGGTTGAGCCACTGTAGTGGCATGGACTATTTAAACATTTTCTTCACTGACTTTCTGGACGGACAAGTTTGGGCCCCCTTAAAGCCAATGGAGGAGTATTCCACCGCTCATATTTAATCACAAAAATATTAATTTGTGATCCGAAGATGAAAGAAAGACTTGCATGGTTGTATCAACATGAGGGTGAGTAATTACTGACAGAATTTTCATTTTTGGGTGAACTATCCCTTTAATGGCTTGTAAAGAAATGGCTTGAGATGTTTTACACACTTACCAAAAATGTAGGGATGTCATCGTGTTCCACATCATCAAACACAAATGCAGACCTTAGGTAAGAAAAATTGGGTTGTGTCTGTTATTAATTAATTGAACTCACTATGCTGAAACTTACAAACCCGATTCCAAAAAAGTTGGGACACTGTACAAATTGTGAATAAAAACAGAATGCAATGATGTGGAAGTTTCAAATTCCAATATTTTATTCAGAATACAACATAGATGACATATCAAATGTTTAAACTGAGAAAATGTATAATTTTAAGGGAAAAATCAGTTGATTTTAAATTTCATGGCATCAACACATCTCAAAAAAGTTGGGACAAGGCCATGTTTACCACTGTGTGGCATCCCCTCTTCTTTTTATAACAGTCTGCAAACGTCTGGGGACTGAGGAGACAAGTTGCTCAAGTTTAGGAATAGGAATGTTGTCCCATTCTTGTCTAATACAGGCTTCTAGTTGCTCAACTGTCTTAGGTCCTCTTTGTCACATCTTCCTCTTTATGATGCACCAAATGTTTTCTATGGGTGAAAGATCTGGACTGCAGGCTGGCCATTTCAGTACCCGGATCCTTCTTCTACGCAGCCATGATGTTGTAATTGATGCAGTATGTGGTCTGGCATTGTCATGTTGGAAAATGCAAGGTCTTCCCTGAAAGAGACGACGTCTGGATGGGAGCATATGTTGTTCTAGAACTTGGATATACCTTTCAGCATTGATGGTGACTTTCCAGATGTGTAAGCTGCCCATGCCACACGCACTCATGCAACCCCATACCATCAGAGATGCAGGCTTCTGAACTGAGCGCTGATAACAACTTGGGTTGTCCTTGTCCTCTTTAGTCCGGATGACATGGCGTCCCAGTTTTCCAAAAAGAACTTAAAATTTTGATTTGTCTGACCACAGAACAGTTTTCCACTTTGCCACAGTCCATTTTAAATGAGCTTTGGCCCAGAGAAAACGCCTGCGCTTCTGGATCATGTTCAGATATGGCTTCTTTTTTGACCTATAGAGTTTTAGCTGGCAACGGCGAATGGCATGGTGGATTGTGTTCACCGGCAATGTTTTCCAGAAGTATTCCTGAGCCCATGTTGTGATTCCCATTACAGTAGCATTCCTGTATGTGTTGTAGTGCCGTCTAAGGGCCCGAAGATCACAGGCATCCAGTATGGTTTTCCGGCCTTGACCCTTACGCACAGAGATTGTTCCAGATTCTCTGAATCTTTGGATGATATTATGCACTGTAGATGATGATAACTTCAAACTCTTTGCATTTTTTCTCTGAGAAACTCCTTTCTGATATTGCTCCACTATTTTTCGCCCCAGCTTTGGAGGAATTGATGATCCTCTGCCCATCTTGACTTCTGAGAGACACTGCCACTCTGAGAGGCTCTTTTTATACCCAATCATGTTGCCAGTTGACCTAATAAGTTGCAAATTGGTCCTCCAGCTGTTCCTTATATGTGCATTTAACTTTTCAGGCCTCTTATTGCTACCTGTCCCAACTTTTTTGGAACGTGTAGCTCTCATGAAATCCAAAATGAGCCAATATTTGGCATGACATTTCAAAATGTCTCACTTTCAACATTTGATATGTCATCTATATTCTGTTGTGAACAAAATATAAGTTTATGAGATTTGTAAATTATTGCATTCCTTTTTTATTCACAATTTGAACAGTGTCCCAACTTTTTTGGAATCGGGTTTGTAGTATCTAAATTATGCACATTGTTTCAGAATTAAAAAAAAAAAAAAAAAAAAAAAATCCACACATAACCCCACTAAAACACTGACCTGGATGATCCATTTGATGAATTGGATGAATCCACACAAATTCACAGTTGTGCAGAGAGATATATTCCCTGGTGTGGAAAGCAGAGGTCATAGGTAACATGAGAAACATCTCTATATACCTTTTTCTCCTTTCTTTTTGTATAACTTTAATCTCTGATGCATTATTATACTAACAAAAATTAAATGCACATTTATTTGCATCCCTGTCATTTTTGTGTTTGTTCTGTAAGTGTCTGACATAGTATAACTATAGACAAAAGAATATGGTATTTGGTTAGGAATTTTTTTGAGTAGGACTTTTAGAGGCACTTAACTGATAATGAATTGTCTTTTTAAATATAAAACAAAGATTTCGTAAGATTTAGGATACATTTATTTTAAACTACATACAGTACAGTATACTGTAGTAAATATAACTGTAAATAATTTCCTCACCATTTTATTTGTTAATGCTCCTCTTCAAAACTGTGAAAATAAACTTGTGTTCAAGTCCCACAGAGATCTCTGAAAGAAGAGAGGGCTGTAAGCCTTAAATAATAATAAAAAAAATAATCTTCACCCTGTCACATATTGGGTTAACCCCTTCAGACCTGAATTATGTTCCACTAAGCAAAAAAAAAAAAAAAAAAAAAAAAAAACCTTACCCAATTGACATTTGCTCTTCTTTATTGTATAAATGAGTCTAAAAAAAAGATTTGTGCAAACTCTTTTTTTTTTCATGTCTGCTAGAATGGACATCAGTGTCACAGACACGCCAGGCTCAGCACCCAGCCAATCACAGCGCACTCCCTCACCAGAGTACTGATCACACGCACCTGACATTCATCACCAGCCCAATCAACAGCAGCACTACTAAAGACACTCACAGTCACTCAGTCATTGTCCGGTCTTGTTAACACATACTTACCTGAATGCTTACCAACGGACTCCTTACCTGTTTCCAGTGTGTTCCAAGATCCTCCGTGTTCTCCTGTCTTCCGTGAGTGTTTCTGTGTATCCTCTGCACAACGTCTGTCCTCGGACATCAATACCTAGAGTGAAGATCAAGTCAAGTATTACTGCCTTGATATATTATCTGTCTGGACTATTTCTGCAATCTTTACCTGCTTTTCAATAAACATCATAACCTGTACCTGTGTCTCCGACCTCCTCTGTACATAACAATTAGGGCTGAAGCAACAAAACATTAGTCATATTTTAACCATACAGTTCTTATGAGCTGGAGTTCAAACACAATATGTGAACCATTGGTTCTTAATACTGTGTGTGGTCATGATCTAGCAGTTTAATGGCCCAATATTCTTTAGAAAAATCCAATATGTCCTGCAGATTCTTCAGTTTTCCAGCATCTTCTGCATATTTGAACCCTTTCCAGCAGTGACTGAATGATTTTGAGATCCATCTTTTCACACTGAGGACAACTGAGGGACTCAAACTCAACTATTAAAAAAGGTTCAAACATTCACTGATGCTCCAAAAGGAAACATGATGCATTAAGAGCCGAGGGGTGAAAACTTCTGAACAAGATGAAGATGTCCAAATTTTTCTTATTTTGTTTAAATATCTTTTTTTTTTTTTTCATTTAGTTCTGCCCTTCAGAAGCAAAACAGAAGACACTTAAATGTTTCCCTGAAGACAAATTAAGTACAATTTACCTTGATCTTCAAATTCAAAAAGTTTTCACCCCCAGACTCTTAACCCTCCTATTATCCTCAAAAACCAGCTACGCCATTTCACCACAGCAATTAAAAACCTCCCGAATATAATTTTATTTTCAAAGGTTTATGTATCAGGTACTTTATGTTTCTTCTTATGTTTATGTTTCTTTATGTTTCTTCATTAACTACTTCATTAACTACCCCCCCCCCCCCCCCCCCCCCCCCCCCCCCCCCATTATATTATATTATATACTATATATAATTCCCCCCTCCCCCTACACTATTATGATGCTCCAGAAGGAAACACGATGCATTAAGAGCCGGGGGGTGAAAACTTTTGAATGTGAATATCAAGGTAAATTGTACTTCATTTTCCTTCATTTTTTAAGAAAAATTGTGACATCTTCATCCTGTTCAAAAGTTTTCACCCCCCAGCTCTTATTGCATAGTGTTTTCTTCTGGAGCGTCAGTGAATGCTTGAACCTTTTTTAATAGTTGTGTTTGAGTCCCTCAATTGTCCTCAGTGTGAAAAGATGAATCTCAAAATCATTCAGTCACTGCTGGAAAAGTTTCTGAAGAACAGAGCTCAGTTTAACTGCTCAGAATAAACAAGGGATTCATCACAAAACAAAAACAGTCGTGGATAATCAGGTAACCACACACAGCATTAAAAACCAATGGTTCACATACTTTTGAACCTGTACAATTTAATAAATGTAGCTATTTATTATTTTTTGTCAACTATACATCTTTTATGTAAAATATCTTACTTTACACAGATTCTGCAAGTAGTTCACATACTTATTCTTGCAACTGTATATACACCTGCACCTCTTGTATTAATTTACTTGATCATTAATTTACTTGTCTCATTTTTCACTTTCTATTTACTCATTTAGGATATTTAATATTTACTTAATTTTATCATCACAGGAAATGTGAATCGTTATCCGTCATTTGGTAATTGGTGATAAAGAAAAATGTCATGTTGCAATATTGGAAAATAAATATAAATCCTACTTCACCATGCTGATTACGGTAGGCTATGTCTTCATTTATTTTCTTAATATGTCTCTTATGGTCTATATTAAAAACAAGCATAAAAACTAGAACATAAATCAGGAACAAAATAAATCAGAGAAAACAATGAACAACAAGGAAACAGCGAACACCTGCATAACATACATTTACAAAAACTGACAGAGAATCAGAGAAACACAAGGGCTGTTTATACACAGGCTTAATAAAATAAGAGGACACACCTGGAGAAGACTCATCAACCGGGAAAACTACAAAACTACAACCATGGCCACAGAAACAGGACACAGGAATGAACACAGAAACAATATAAAATTAAAGCTGCAAGCAGCGATGAAAGGGCCCTCGCACCCGGGCTCACCGCCACCTTTTGGCCTCAGGAAAAAAGTGAAAAGTGGGCGACATGCATGTAAGCGAGTAAATAAAGGAGAATTATAGCAAAATCATGTAAAAGTGCCACACTTCCTACTGCCAACAGGTGGTGCTATAGCTAACTGAATATTGTCATATAGATGTATTCAGGCCAGGACTCTTATCACTCATGTGAAGTTTGGGGCAGATCAGACATAGTATGCCTGAGTTACAACAGCTTCCTCTTTCATGACGAAACAACAGACTTTGTCAGTCCGCCACGGACACGCCCTTCAACGAAAACTCAAGATCTTTGATATTTATCATCGCTAAGGTCTTAAGATTAGACTGACAACATATGATGTTGATCTGGTTAAATCTCTATGAGGAGTTAAAGGTGATAAAGAGGATCTTTTCGTCGACTGAGAAAACAAAGACTGTTACTGAGTTTTTGAAATGAGCGCATGCGTAAGAACAACCCCCCTTTCCTTTCGAGGGAACGCCTCCCAAAATTTGTGCACGAGTATTGGAACACGAGTGTTTACCACCGGCATTCGCTGTGTCGTGTTAGTGGATTCATTATGTCGGACTCACCGCAGGTAACTCATAATCTGCAGTTGTTACTCCAGTGTCCGGACAAAAACATCGCATGCGGCGCCTGTGGAGTGTGGAAAGTTACTGGAGCGCGCAGCCGCGCTCGTCTCTCACAAGGAACGTCATGGCAGTGATTGACAAGCCAGAGGGCCAATCGGTTACGCGATGATCGCATAAATGATTGGCTGATGTTTTTAAGGCCCTACCTCATGCACAGATGATGTATATTAATATTATTCCTTTCAGTGCACCTAATAAATAGTCTTTTATCAGTTAGTAAAGACAAGTAATATTGCAAAAATGTATAAAACAAAACATCCTCTTTAGCACCTTTAATCACAGTGTAAAACATGTCATTTCCTGTTGTCCCCAGGTGGCGCTATGACTGTAACTGAATATTGTCATAAAGATGTCTTCAGGTCACTACTCTAATAAAACATGTGAAATTTGGGGCAGATCGGACATTGTTTGTCTGAGTTACAACAACTTCCTTTTTCATGGCGAAACATCAGACTTTGTCAGGCCGCCACGGACACGCCCTTCAGTGAAAACTCAAGATCTTTGCAATTTAACGTCACCAAGGCCTTTAGATTAGGCTGACCAAAAATGATGTTGATCTGATTAAAGCTCTAGGAGGAGTTAATCACAGTGTAAAACATGTCATTTCCTGTTGCCCCCAGGTGGCGCTATGACTGTAACTGAATATTGCCATATAGATGTCTTCAGGTCAGGTCTCTAATAAAGCATGTGAAGTTTGGGGCAGATCAGACATTGTATGCCCGAGTTACAACAACTTCCTGTTTCATGGCGAAACATCAAACTTTGTCAGGCCGCCACGGACACGCCCTTCAGTGAAAAATCTAGATCTTCACAATTTAACGTCTCAAAGGCCTTTAGATTAGACTGACCAAATATGATGTTGATCTGATTAAAGCTCTAGGAGGAGTTCGTTAAAGTACAACATGTGGAAATGGCAAAAACTGCCAAAATTTTGTAGAGAAAATTCAAAATATCTCACTTCCTGTTGGGTTTACAAACTTTGCACCCACGGGCTTTTTTGTAGGTATTGGGCTGTTACATCTGTCTACCGAATTTCATAACTGTACGTGAAACGTAGCACGAAGGGCGCTTAATTGAAATATTGTAGGTGGCGCTGTCGAGCCATTTTGCCACACCTAATTCTGAAACCCATATCAGATGTAAATTTTCACCACTTCTGACACGTGTGCAAAGTTTGATGAGTTTTTGAGAACGTTTAGGCCCTCAAAAATGCGATTCATTTTGGAGAAGAAGAATAATTGGCTGAGCAATTCCAATAGGGTCCTCACACCATCGGTGCTCGGGCCCTAATAATGTCATTCAGAGTAACACTCATGTAAAAATTGAAACAACATACTCATTCTGATCTGTATGTGTTAAAATATATAGAAGAATAAGTGAGCATACTCAATTTTATTGATTCTGGACAAAACCTAGGATAGTGACAAAGTTTTAAAATGTAAAATTACAAGTAATTATCATTTGGAGTAAAAGTAATTAGGCTTTAATAAGGCATAGATTTGTGATGTAAATATCCCTGTCAAGATTGTTGCACTGAATGACATTTAGTGGGTGTCTTCTGTAAATCACTGTAAAAAATGTATAATATTAATTTTTTTCTCAGAAAATAAACAAACAAATTAAACAGGACCCATTCTGATGTATTTAAAAACAACAATTAAAACCTGTATTACACTTATTGCTTTGATGCTTGCCTTTTTTTTTGTTTTTGACCCACATACTATTATCCAGAAGCAATGCAGATTAAAATTGGTGCTTTGTCAAATAAAATAAATAAATAAATAAATAAATAATTGTGAAAGTGTCTTCCTAGTGCTATAACTTTCAAAAAGTTTCTGTGCTCTCACGTAATCAATGTGACGTCTTTCCTGGTCACGTGATCAAAGAGCGCGTTTCTTTGAGAGTCGAAGCGAACAGGTAGGCCGCACCAAACTTTGCATTAACTATTGTCTTAAAACAATACATACAATGATTTGATTATATGATAACTTGTCATTTGTTTAATGTATTCCTCTATGTAATTGTACATTGAAGCTACAACAGCACTGCGGAAGTAGAACCTGCCATGTGCTTCGAGGAGCGAGATTACAGTAAGTTAGATCTGTCGTACAACTATCAGTTACACAAATATCAATGTCAATATGTTATTTTTTATGTTTCATTCCTACACAGTCAAACTGGAAAGTGGAACAAGCCTTGTGTCTTAATACTTTTTTTTTTTTTTTTTTACATAATATTATGTGATTATATGATAACTCTTGTCATTTTTTGTGTTTATGTATTCCTAATTGTATATTTTAGCGAGAACATCACTACTGAGGTAGATCCTGCAACATGCCTCAAGGACAGAGAGCGAGAGCATCGTAAGTTACATCTGTCATTATCAGTTGCATGAATGTTAATGTCAATATTTTATTTTCATCTTTTTTCTTAATTAATTTATTATTATTATATATTTATTTTTCTACATAGTCTGAGAGGAACAATAACCAAATGTGCTCTAAGAACAACTTCTAATCAGGTAGGCCTTATAAAGCTATTAATACATGAAAATTATATGATTTGATGATAACTCTTGACAATTTTTTTTTTTTTTTTTTTTTTTTTGTAAAAAATTTAATTATACAATTTTGTTTCAAGATTGTTACTGACAACAGCACTGCTGAAGTAGAGCCTTCCAGGTGTTTGGAGGAGAGAAGGAACACTGTAAGTTAGATCTATCATATACAGTTATCTGTATATATAAAAATCTAATAGTTTTTATGAGCATCTGTTATTTTTTCTATGTAGTCTAATCACACAGACCTTGAAGATGAAGTCAATGTTTACTTCATTCCGGAGAACATCAAGAAGAAGAAGCATCTCAATGACCCTTATGAAATCTTTCATCTACACCCAAAAAAACAGTTTAACAGGTTTAGAGTGTGTGGTGATTGGGAAGGGTCTGCTGTAACAAAAATTAAAAAACTGGCTATATCTGACTCAAACATTGGCACCACTATTAAAATAGAAAATTTTCACCACTATGCGAAAGTAATTACTTTTCTCATTGAACAAAAAAAAGAAGATAGGAAGAAGATCTACTTTGAAGTTGGCGGATACACAGTAGTGTTGGATCCAAACGATCTGTACTGTTCAATAAAAGATTCAGACATCAAATGTTGTTATGCAACAGTGAAACCATCAGAAAATTTCACTAAAAAATGTTCTGAGACTCTCTGGAACTACATGATGGGGAACGACACATACAGTTCCTGTATAAATCAACCTCAAGATGCCATGTTAGTATGTGCTATCTTGTTCTCAGAAGTGATAAGGTATCCTAATATGTTTTTCCATAATATCCTTCTGATGTGGTGTGTTAAATCATGGCATGACTTTCGTGACAATCATCCCATGTTAATAGGAGGATCTTATAAACATCAGGGTAATGATGAAAATACACCAACAAAGGTTATAAAGAGAGAACAAGAAAGCCTCATCTATTGTGCCAACAAAATGAGAGACAAGGCAAATGAATGTATGAAATTCACTGTATGAAATTCTTGATTGGCTTCAACCAAAATCTCAAAGGCAATATCACCGGTTCCAGATTCTTTTTGAATGCGTTTATTTTAATTGTCCCTACTATTTAAAACAGTTTTTGGATCCATTTACATCCTCCTATTCTCTGTGTCATATGCAGCATTCATTTTTCTTTGTCCCTAGAACTTTCACTGAAATTGGCCACAGGTTATTCCAGTACATTCCACGTTTTTATTGTCTATGGATTTTTTTTTATTATTATTTCTATTAAACTGTACTTTCATTTAAAACGCTTGTTTAATGTGAATTAAAAAAAAAAAAAAAAAAAAAAAAAAGGTTTTCAATGCTCGCTTCTTAATTTCTGTAATACACTTCTGTGATGTGGTTTTGAAATTGATATATATATATACATCCCAAACTTTTGACTGGTAGTATATATATATTTATATTTAATTTTAACTAATGCTTTTCATGTTCTAATTAGGCAATAGACTTTGTATTATAATAATAAGAATATAAATTCAAAGATTGTATTAGAAGCTGTTTTTTAAAAAAAAATTTGTATGGTTTTAAATTAATTAATTCTATGACCGATACAATATACTTTTTTATCATACTGAACAAGAAAATTTCTCTTGACAAAGTTAAATAATTTACAAGAACCATTTCATTTAGTTTTAACATGAAATCTAAAGAGATTGTCATTTTCACCATTGACCAAAAGATGGCGATAGAGACACTATTGCCTTAGAAATCGACCTGTAAACTCTCTTCAACCTCCAGCACCCTGAGGTGTGAAATCTCGGCTGTTCTATTGCTTTAGACTCAAGATCAGAAGAAGAAACAGAAGAATAATAAGAAAGCCAATGATTACAATAGGTGGTTTTGTCCCCTTATAATAAAAAAAATAGTATAATGTTGTACTTTATTTTACGTATGCGTAAAACTCCCATAAGTATTTTTAGTCTAATTTTACTTTGGTATGAAATACAGAAACTACTAGATAATTGTTGCCAGTAAGTTACTGTTAATTTCACAATAAACATTTTAGAGTTTGAGGTCGTTACATTGTGGTCTAATTTCCAAAATACATATATATGAGAAATTCATAATATGAGCAAAATGTTACTGAGAAATTATGTTTATAGCAAGTTGTCATCCTCAAATCATAAAAGCAGATAAATCTCTTACCTTGTACGATGAAACAACCTCAATGACCATCACAAAAAGTGAGAGTGATTCAGTAAGACAGAAAGTCAAATGTGAAAGTGAAATGAGATCTTGACCTGAGCTCTTCCTGGTAGGGTGTATCTGTTTGCAGCAGGTGCAGAAGTACTTCAAAATGCTTTAAGTTCATGTTCTGGCATTATTTTAAAAAATGCCTTAAAATGAGAAAACATAAATCCTGATATATGACTCAAGCCTGATGAATTTTTCAATCAACACAGTGAAGAGGTTTTGATTTGTTGTATGTCTGTGATCCTTTGTTAAACAAATCAGTGAAAACTCAAATCTCTTCCATGAGCACTGCATCCTGCTCCTATGCAAAACTTCTGTCCTTTCACTCTTCCATATATGTATGTGTAGCGCCCCACTCCCTTAAACTTATGTGAAAGGGGCCCTGGATTCGTTTGTGGTTAGATCTCTCTAAATATTCTCTGATAATTATTAGCTTTGTTTCAATAAACCTTTTCTCTGCTTTTGGTATGCGTATTAACTGATTAAAATAACCACACTGTCTGTTAAATGAAATTGAACTTTGATTAGTTTACTTAAGGCAAAAATAATAAATAATAAATATAACAGAAAATAAAATGTCAAGGTTTCCCCCTTACAGATGCACAATAGTCAAGTTTGCCCTCAAAATCAACAAATTACAAATATAACACTTTGTATTTATTCAATGTAATTAGTAAAGTTGGACAACAAATGCAAAAATGTCTCAAATATCCCTCAATATAATATAAAGTGGTGCTTTATACTCCAGTCCAACTATTCACCCAAATTGGTTCAATCAAACATACAAAATAATATTCAGAAACTAATTTTCAATGTTCAAAATGGCCATAAACAAATTATGTAACCCGTTGCAGGCCTGATATGTTGCTGGGGTTCGTTGAGGCACAAAACAACTTGCCGCTTCGCTCAATGAGCAAATAAAACAACAGCGGTCTTACCAGCGCTAGTCCGCGATAGCTCTTGTGTGACGCACTTTCTTCACGAGGGAATTACAGTCCGGGAAGAAGGGAATGCAGACCGAGGAACCTGTCCATCGATGCCAGAGGAACCACTGAGAAGTCCTGGTATCTCAGGGCGCTATCTGGGAAGTCTCCAGTGAATTCAGTTAACAAAAGAGGCGATACGCGATGGTTTTCCACCATCGCGAGTCTCTCACGTGCTGATGAGCGCCGTTTCTTTAGAATCAGCCACGCAGCTGTGTTATCCGACGATCCGAAAGGAAATTTCTATCCCCTCACGCACAAACAACATTAAACCAAACTTAAATCAGTTCTCTTTTGGACAACTGCCGTAGAATGGTATTTTTACTACTTTAGTTTAACTTAGACGCTCGACCATACAGCCATAACTTCTTCCCCGTCGTCTCCCTCTGTCTCCGCCTACTTGTGCGTTCAACCAATCCCGTTGCACAACAACCGCTAAGACTTATAACAAATGAACATACATTTTTTCTTTTCAATCAAAATGAACTTATACATACATACAATTAGGGGAAAACAATCCACATGAAATAAAAATATAAAATAATAAAAATTATATATAGAAAATGCTGACAAACCAAATGAATTAAACTGCAACTGGGCTTCACCCTCCCCCCTTTAAATGTCTGGATGTCCTCATACAGAAGTAGCCTAATTTCTTAGGATCATCACTACACTATTGTACTGCCTAGTGTTTTTTGTGGCTAACTTTTTTGCCGATTTGAATAACTACTCCTCTGTGAACAATGGTTAGGGGCTGATCTCTTGACCTCCCTGGCTCATCATAGGTGAGTTTAACAACTGGCTTTACTCTCCTTTTTTCCCTAACTGGTTCACTTTCAGGTTGTTCACTACTTTCTCCTTCTTCCTCGCTTGAGTTTGGTGGACTTTCTTCTTCATTTTCTACAGATGAACTGGCTGAACTTGAAACATTGCTTTCTGCATCCTCTTCAGGTAACAAGTTCCCTTCCTCGTTACAACTGTCATCCTGGATCATGTCCCTTTCTTGGCAAACAGGTTCTGATTGTCTGGGCAATGCATGTTTTCTCTTCAAGATCCCTTCCAGATATGAACTATAGGGTTTTGAAACATGGTACTCAAACTCAGATGATGTATCAGAGGATAGTACATCTTCATTTGGTGATGTTGGGGCATCAATATCAGATTGTTTCTTTCTCTTTGACCGACTTGTTTCCACTTTGTCTTGTGGCCATCTCACCAGCTGCCCTATGGGTAACAGTTGATCCCGGTGAAGTGTTTTGACTCTTCCATTTCCTGTTTCAGGTTTTACCCGGTATACAGGTAGGTTTGGGAGTTTTTCACACACTACATAAGGCACTGGACTCCATCTGGTTTGAAGTTTGTGTTTACCTTTCAACCCTAGGTTCTTGATCAGTATCCGATCTCCAGAGCTCAAGGATTGAAATTACACTCTTTTGTCATATGATCTCTTATTTCTCTGATGGACTTTGTTGGCTTCTTCTGTTGCTAACTGGTAAGCACGTTTTAGATCTTTTTTCATTTTGCTGACATACTGTGAGTGCTCAATATCATCCACTCCATCTGGGGAAGTTCCAAAGCAGATGTCTACTGGTAGCCGAGCTTCTCTCCCGAACATTAAGAAATATGGCGAGTACCCAGTAGCATCATTTCTGGTACTATTGTAGGCGTGTACCAAGTATGGTATCTGTTGGCTCCAATTTCGTTTTTTCTCAGCACTCAGAGTCCCAAGCATGGATAAGAGGGTACGATTGAACCGCTCAGGCTGAGGGTCGCCTTGAGGATGATATGGTGTTGTCCTTGACTTTCTGATACCAAGCAGATTCAACAACTCCTTTATCAGCCTACTCTCAAAGTCACGGCCCTGATCTGAGTGAATGCGTGCTGGTAGGCCATAATGGATAAAGTATTTCTCGACTAGTATTTTAGCAACAGTGAGAGCTTTTTGATTCTTGCTGGGAAACGCTTGTGCATAACGTGTGAAGTGATCTGTAATTATTAACACGTTGCTCAAACCTTTTGAGTCTGGCTCCACAGAAAGAAAATCGATACATACCAAGTCCATCGGTCCACTACTTGTAATCTGATGTAATGGGGCAGCTCTTTGGCATGGACTTTTACGAGCAATGCAAGCGCCACAGTTCTTGATGTATTCTTGCATATCAAAAGACATCTTAGGCCAGTAGAATCGACTTCTCAAAAGTTCAGTAAGTCTCTCTACCCCCAGGTGACCTAGATCATCATGCATGGCTTTGAGTACCACTCCTCGGAACTTTGTAGGTAGCACTAACTGAAAGAATTCCCCCTCAGACTTCTTGGTTACTCGCTGAAGTAATCCATCCTTCATTAGTAGCTTTCCTGCTTCATGCTTCAATGCCATTAACTCAGGATCAGTTATTTTGGTTGGCCACTTGCGTTCTTTCAGGGCAGTTACCGCCTGTCTCATTGTTGGGTCTTCATTTTGAGCTTTAATTAATTCCGCTCGGGACAACAATTCTAAAGACTTAAGTTCCAACCTGGTGGGATAGGCGTAAGCCTCGGGTATGGACTCTGGAGGTGCTCCTAGCTGTTCCACATATCGGGGGTTGGCTTCCATAGACACTTGAGAAATCACTTGCTGACATATGGACTTTACACCAGACACAGGTATGTCCTTCCACTTATCAGCTTCCTCTTCATCCTCAAACTTTCGGGACAGCAAATCAGCATCTGTGTTGGTCTTTCCGGGTCGATACTGAATGTTAAAATCATATGTAGCAAGAGCTGCCAACCACCTGTGGCCTGTTGCATTCAGCTTAGCAGAGGTCAACACGTATGTGAGTGGGTTGTTGTCGGTTCTGACCATGAACTTCGCCCCATATAGATAATCATGGAATTTGTCCACGACTGCCCATTTCAACGAAAGGAATTCAAGTTGATGGATGGGGTACCTTTGTTCTGCTGGTCTTAACTTTCTACTTGCAAACGCCACTGGCCGCAATCCTTCGGGGTGCTCTTGATATAACACAGCCCCAAGGCCTTTTAAGCTAGCATCCACGTGGAGAACGTATGGCTTACTAGGATCTGCAAAAGCTAAGACAGGAGCATGTGTTAAGCAATAAATTATCTGCTGAAAAGCAGACGTGCAGGATTCATCCCATCTTTCTCCAAAAGGCTGTGATTCTTTGAAGTAAGTCAGATTTGTCTCTTTGCTGGCCATTTTCCCTTTTTGTGTTGGTGCATAGCCCTTAGTGAGCTCTGTTAGGGGTCTAACAATGGAAGAGTAATTAGCAATGAACCGGCGATAGTATCCACAGAATCCTAAAAAGGATCGCAGGGATTTCAGGTCTGTCGGTTGGGGCCAACTGATCACAGCCTCAATTTTGTCAGGGTCTGTCGCTATCCCTTCTTTGGATACTATATGTCCAACGTACTTAACTCTGCTCTGGCAAAAATGACATTTGTCAATGGACACTTTTAGCCCAGCCTCCTCCAGCCGATCCAGTACTTTCATGAGCCTCTCCTCATGTTCCTCCAGAGTCTTTCCAAAGACTATTAGGTCGTCCAAATACACCAAGACTTGGAGTAGGTTCATGTCCCCAACTACTCTTTCCATTAGTCTTTGGAACGTCGCGGGAGCTCCAGTGACCCCCTGTGGCATCCTCTCGAATTGGAAAAATCCTAATGGGCAAATGAAAGCGGTTTTTTCCTTGTCTGCTTCGGCCATGGCTATCTGATAATAACCACTTCTTAAATCGAGAACAGAAAACCACTGACTACCTGCTAGACAGTCCAATGCATCATCAATTCTAGGTGTTGTGTATTGATCGGGAACAGTTCGTACATTCAAGGTTCGGTAATCAATACACATACGGACTGCTCCATTCTTTTTCCTTGCAATCACGATTGGAGATGCATAGGGGCTGCGGGATTCTTTAATGATACCAGCATTCAAGAGATCTTGGAGATGTTTCCTCACATCATCTACGTCCGCTGGGGCTAGCCGTCTAGAGCGTTCTCGAAAGGGTCGTGAGTCTGAAAGCCGGATGTTATGCTCTACTTCCTTAGCAAGTCCTACATCCCATTCCTGAAGAGAGAATACTTTGGTTCTTCTGCTCAACTTTCGTTGCAGTCTCTCCTTCCATTCTTCTGGAATAGGTGAATCCCCAAAGTTGAACAGTTTTGGATCAATCACTTTGTCACAAGTTTCACTCACAGAAGAAGGACTGACTGGATTTGCTAAGTACAAGTAACCAAGAACAGTCCCTACAGGAATAGTCACTTCTTTCATTGACTCGTTCTGCAGCGGTACAAGTAGCCAACTGGTTCCACTTCATCACTTGGGACTATGACGGTTTGCACTAACACTCCAGCCGGAAGTGAAGTCACAGAAGAAGCATCCATCATCAGTACTGTTTTCCCAAGAGACTCTGTCAATTCCACCTTACATTTTGCACAGCACTCACCTCTGGGTGAAAGAGTCAGCGGTTGTGGACCCGGCCACTTCACACATCCAACAGCTTCATCTATATCAAACGGTATAATACCTGTCTGACCAAATTATGTCTCCTTCTCAGAGGGAGGCCCAACTTGAATACCCAGGGTGTGTGCAATGTCTGTTCCTGTTGACTCTTTGCATAACTGAGCCAAACGGGTGAAAAGACTGGCATTTGTACCAATGATCACTGCAGTCTGGTCAGGTCTTGTAGGACCAGGACAAATCAGTGCCAGAACTGAAAGACTTTCCGAAACACCCGTGGCTTTATCTGGAAATTCAATGTTCACTACTACATAGCCGATATATGGATAGCTGGAGTCACTCAAACCCCATACAGCCAAACCGGACACCGGATGGATTGGAACCTCTGGCAGGTATTTTCTGTACCACTTCTCAAAGATGATAGTCACTTGGGAACCACTGTCTAATAAAGCAGAGCATGGCTGTCCATTTATACGCAACTGTACAGTAGAGGGGGGTCCTATCAGTCCTTCTGGAATTTGCTTCCCACCAACGGAGGTAACTGCACTCTTCTTCGCTGAACAGGAAGTAGTACTCTTTTCTGTTTCTGAGGGCACTTCTTTTTGTCCCCATTTCATCTTTCTGTTTGACCGTATCAATTTTTGAATGACTTTGTCCTTATTCTCAGGATTTTGACATCTTGGGGCTATATGCCCATCCTCTCCACAGTTATAGCAAAACCACTCTTCGGACTCTGGGTACTGTTTTCTTGGACTTACCAGTTGTTTCTTTGGTATAGTGACATTCATAGTTTGGGCTGAAACTCCATCTTGATGACTGTCTTTACCAATGATTTTTTCGTTGTAGGTTCTTCACTTGTTTTTTTAGAACAGCAATTTCTTCATCCTGTTTACTGTCACGAGCATCTGTTTTAGGACTGGAGGAAAGCTTATGATCCACTGCTGGCCGTGACTGAGTTACCATAGTGGCAAATTGGGACTTTAGCTCTTTTATTTCAGCTTTCAGAGCTTGAATCTCTTTGTGTTTATTATCAGTATCCACACTTGCGCTGACTTTCTGTACTCTGGTGTTCAACTTTGCCTGAGAAGCTTCATACTCTTCTTCAGCCCGGATTTCACTTAACAACTCAAGAAAGTTGGGAGGTTTTGTCTTCCTTTCCCGGAGTCTCAGATGAAGCAGCATCATATCATCACCTACTGTACCTCTCAGCAATTGCTCAACACGTACTTTATCTCTGAGATCTGCTGGTATGCCACCCCTCTGGACCACTTTGGTTAGGGCACGCTCCAGCCTCCTTAGAAAATCTGACAATTTCTCTCCTGCTTGCTGCTGCAACAAACGGAAGGCAAAATATAAGTCATCACCGGACTCTGCAGATCCAAAAGCTCTCTCAAGTGCATCCAAGTATTCTTCTGGAGTGACGTCAGAGTCAGAGTCACGCACAACTTTGATAATTTCTAATGCAGGCCCTCTTAAGCTCTCAATAATCCTCCTCTTTTTCTCTTTTGCTGTACATTCACTTTCCTCCACCATCAGACTTGCTTGTTCCATCCAGTGTTCAAACTGTTCCTCACCTGCAGGGGTAGGTATTGTTCCAGAAAACATTCTCAACCTTCTATATCCTCCCGTTTCACTTGAAGTTTTCCCAGTTTTTTCCAACAAATCCCCAACAGCACGGATAATAGCATCGGGCGAGGAGTTTTCAGAAACAGCAGATGAAAACATGGCCTGAATATCTTCAGCTGTCTTTCCTTCACTCTGCAGTAGGGTGTGCACTTTCGTAGTGAAATCCTCAGAACCAGTATCATCTCCACTTATAATGACAATTTTCCAAGGCTCTGCTCCACCAACAGGCAAGACTTCAGGGGGTACTAATGTTGGATCTATTTTCTCCTTACTTTCACAGAGAACAAAGAAAGACTTGAGATTACTTTTGAACATCCTACCTCTTACTCGTACTCGGCCAAAGCACTTGATTGTCTGCACTCTCTCTTCAATCTGTGCTATCTCCCTTACACCAGCCCCTAAGCTCTTCTCTAAACTGCTGCATTTTTTTTTTTTATTTTTTTTTTCAATTTCAGATTAACCAGGGTTATTTCTCACTGTTAAAGCTAAATAATATCAGGGAAAATTCTACAATCCCAGCGGTGCCTCCATTTATGTAGCGCCCCACTCCCTTAAACTTATGTGAAAGGGGCCCTGGATTCGTTTGTGGTTAGATCTCTCTAAATATTCTCTGATAATTATTAGCTTTGTTTCAATAAACCTTTTCTCTGCTTTTGGTATGCGTATTAACTGATTAAAATAACCACACTGTCTGTTAAATGAAATTGAACTTTGATTAGTTTACTTAAGGCAAAAATAATAAATAATAAATATAACAGAAAATAAAATGTCAAGGTTTCCCCCTTACAGATGCACAATAGTCAAGTTTGCCCTCAAAATCAACAAATTACAAATATAACACTTTGTATTTATTCAATGTAATTAGTAAAGTTGGACAACAAATGCAAAAATGTCTCAAATATCCCTCAATATAATATAAAGTGGTGCTTTATACTCCAGTCCAACTATTCACCCAAATTGGTTCAATCAAACATACAAAATAATATTCAGAAACTAATTTTCAATGTTCAAAATGGCCATAAACAAATTATGTAACCCGTTGCAGGCCTGATATGTTGCTGGGGTTCGTTGAGGCACAAAACAACTTGCCGCTTCGCTCAATGAGCAAATAAAACAACAGCGGTCTTACCAGCGCTAGTCCGCGATAGCTCTTGTGTGACGCACTTTCTTCACGAGGGAATTACAGTCCGGGAAGAAGGGAATGCAGACCGAGGAACCTGTCCATCGATGCCAGAGGAACCACTGAGAAGTCCTGGTATCTCAGGGCGCTATCTGGGAAGTCTCCAGTGAATTCAGTTAACAAAAGAGGCGATACGCGATGGTTTTCCACCATCGCGAGTCTCTCACGTGCTGATGAGCGCTGTTTTTTTAGAATCAGCCACGCAGCTGTGTTATCCGACGATCCGAAGGGAAATTTCTATCCCCTCACGCACAAACAACATTAAACCAAACTTAAATCAGTTCTCTTTTGGACAACTGCCGTAGAATGGTATTTTTACTACTTTAGTTTAACTTAGACGCTCGACCATACAGCCATAACTTCTTCCCCGTCGTCTCCCTCTGTCTCCGCCTACTTGTGCGTTCAACCAATCCCTTCTTCTTCTTCTTCTTCTTCTTGTTTTATGGCGGGTGACAGCCAACGTTATTGGTGTATTACCGCCACCTACTATACTGGAGTGTGGACCAGAATTCTTACCCTCTGCTAAACACATATTAATGTTAAATGAAATAAATAAACCAAATATACATATATACACATACACATATATACCTATATATAAAAAAAAAAATAAATAAAAAAAAAAAAAACCTTTACAACCTATTTATCAGCCCTGTTTCCTTCAAGAATACAATTAATGAATTATAATTTCCTGTTTGACTGAGAATTTGTTTTATTTCTATCTGCTGTGATGTCCTTCTAAATATTTCCCTTTCTGTGGCATATTTCTGACAGTGAATTAATACGTTCAACTGTTTCTATTCCCTGACCACATTCACACAGCGCTGTTGGATGTTTCCCCATAAGGTGCAACGTACTATTTAGTCTTGTGTGACCCAGTCTCAATCTTGATATTACATTCTCTTCCTTCGTGCTTCGTCCTGTCCTCCTCATCTTTCCCACCTCGTTCTGGATGTTGTAAAGGTGTCTGCCTGTAGTTCCCTGTTTCCATTTATCTTGCCATTTGTTAGTGATTTTGCTTTTAATCATTGCCTTTATTTCTGTTCTGCTTAATAAAATCTCCATTACATTTTCCTGTTTAATTGCTTCCTTTGCTAGTGAATCTGCTATCTCATTTCCTTTAACCCCCCTATGTGCTGGTATCCACAAAAATATAATCTCTATGTTCCAATTATGAATTCTAAAAAGTGTTTCATATATTTCATTAATTATATCTTGCCTACTCTGGGATGAAAATGATTGTATTGACATCAATGCTGAACTTGAGTCTGAACACACAATAACTTTGCTTATATTGGCTAGTTCTATCCAATTCAGGGCTGACACAATTGCTACTAACTCGACTGTATAAACTGCCAGATGATCTGTTGTTCTCCTATTATTAGATATCTGTAGGGATGGTATAGTAAATGCATATGATGTTCTCCCCGTAGGGTCTTTAGATCCATCTGTATATATTGCTACATAATTCTGGTATACTGTGTGAATTCTGTCCTCTACCACCACTGCTAGATTTCCTATGTCTTTGAATAAATGATAATTTTCCAGTAAATACAAGTCGACAAACACTTGAGGAAATATCCACGGAGGCGTTACCGTTATTGGTACTGTAGGAATATAAACTTCTTGATTTAACCTCATTTCCCTTGCTATAGTTCCTGAGATCCAGGCAAAACACTTACTTTTCGCTCTCTCACTTTCCCAGCAAGGGATAAGTACCTTACTAGCTGGATTTTTCCCTTCTGACTGTCCTTTTAAGTTTACCCAGTAGTTCATCATAATCTGTACCCTTCGAAGGCATAGTGGCATTTCTCCCATTTCCACATGTAGAGCATCAACGGAAGTTGATTTAATCGCACCACAACATAGTCTCAGAGCTTGAGAATTCATTATTTCTAATTTCTTTAAGGATGTTTTAGCCGCTGATCCATACACCAAGCTTCCATAATCCAATACTGACCTTATTAATGCTGTATATACATTTTTCAATGCCTCTCTACTTGCTCCCCATTCAGATCCTGTCAGACATCTCATAACATTTACCACTTTCTTACATTTACTGAGTATTTTATTGATATGTTCATTCCAGTTTAATTTAGAGTCAAACCACAACCCTAAAAATTTAAACACTTTAACTTGCTCAATTATTTGTCCATACAATTTAACCTCCATTCCATTACTGTCTTTTTTCTTTCTAGTGAATATAATTGATTTTGTTTTTTCCACTGAGAATTTAAAACCCCACAGGTATGACCATTTTTCTACCATATTAACTGACTCTTGTATCCTTTTCCTTATATAATCAACATTCCTTCCCCGTTTCCATAATGCTCCATCATCTGCAAATAATGAACGATTAATATCTGATGGAACTTGAGAGAACACATCATTTATCATAATAGAAAATAATAATGGACTAATGACACTCCCCTGGGGGGTGCCATTATCCACCAAATACTTCCTGGATACAACTGCACCAATTTTAACCCGAATAGATCTTTCAAATAAAAAACTTTTAACCCAGTTAAAAACTCTTCCTGAAATTCCTATATTATGTAATTTAATCATTAATCCCTCCTTCCAAACCATATCGTAAGCTTTCTCAACATCAAAGAAAACTGCCATCACTGATTCTTTGTTCACCTGTGCTTTCTTGATTTCTGTTTCCAGACATATAATTGGATCCATTGTTCCTCTCCCTCTCCTAAACCCACTCTGATATGGTGATAGGAGTTCCCTTGACTCGAAATAAAACGTTAATCTCTCGGTAACCATTCTTTCCATTATTTTGCCTAAATGTGACGTTAACGCTATCGGCCTATAATTCTCAGGCTTTGAAGGGTCTTTCCCTGGTTTTCTAATAGGAATAATTACCGCTTCTTTCCATGCAGTGGGTAGTTTTCCCTTATCCCAGACTTTATTATAAAGGCCTAGAAGATTCATCATTGCTAATGGACCTAGATGTTTCAACATTATATAACAAATTCCATCATCTCCCGGTGCTGTTATTCCAGATCTTGCTATTGCTCTTCTCATCTCACTTATAGTAAACGGAACGTCCAACACACTATTTCCTACCTGTCTTTCCACCAGCACCCCAGGATAAGCCTCTCTTGTCCTTATTCTTCCTCTTCTAGCATCTTCAGTCAAATTATAAGAACTATAAATTTTGACCAGCTCTTTTGCAATCATTTCTGCCTTTTCTCCATCAGAAATTGCAGCTTCCTCTCCCTTCTTTAAAACTGGATATTGGTATTCCTTTCTTATACCTCTCATTTTTTTAATCATTTCCCATACCTCCCCAACTGGCGTTACTCTGCCTATTTTATTACAAAACCATTGCCAGCTAACTCTTTTTGCATTTCGTATTATTTTCTTAACCTTAGCTTGTGCATTCTTATATACAATTAAATTCTGCAAACTATGAGTTCTTCTTAATATTCTGAATGCTTTATTCCTATCTTTAACTGCTTTTGCACACTCATCTGACCACCAAGGGACTGCTTTTCTCTTCATCTTACCTTTACTTTTTGAAATAGCTTGATTTGCTGCTTCTATAAAAATTTCCCTAATTTTCCCCTCAACAACTTCAATGTCTTCATTTAAATCTATGGTGCTCATCTCTGTTTCACAAATATAAGTAAATAATTCCCATCTTGCACTACTAAAAATCCACCTCCCCAACATTCCACCATTTCTCTTACTTTTCCCCAATTGTAATTGACAGAATACTGGAAAATGATCACTACCGATTGTGGTGTCTTCATCTACATCCCACTCACATCTACCCCCTAAATTTCTAGAAACTAATGTTAAGTCTAATACTGAGGTGTTTCCTGTGTACACATCTATTCTAGTCCCTCTTCCATCATTTAAACAAACCATTTGTTCCCTTTCGTGGGAACTATCGACGCTGCGTGAAACGCATTGGGAACCTTCTGCGTGATATCGTCATTGAAGCACTCCTGTATCCAACCAATCGTGTAACGAGACGTCAGAGACGGGTGACGTCACGGACCAGGAAACTATAAAGCATGCCCGGATGCAGAGAACACTAGCTTCTGCTATCTTCAGCAAGCGCTCCATGTTATCCCGTGTGTCTTATTTAGTGTTTGTCTGTCTTATTATCATCTCTGATTTCACTCTTTGTCTGAGGACAAGAGTTTCAGCAACACTAGTGTATATTGTTACTGCTGTTTGTGCGTCCTATTTAGTGTTTGTTTGTCGTCTCTTTGTCTGAGGACAAGAGTTCCACAACACTATACATATACACAATAAAAGACACGATATATATATATATAGATATATAATGGCGGAAGGCAAACGGTTCAGGAAGTGTGCGTCTCCCTGCACTCGGTTCATTCCTGACGGGGACACACACGATATGTGTGTAGTTTGCCTGGGGGTTGAGCACGCGCAGGCAGCTCTCGAGGGAGCTGTCTGCGTGCACTGTGAAAAGCTCACCCTTAGAGTGTTGAGATCTCGCCGGGCACTCTTTGATAAGAAAGAGGGTGCCTCGGTCGGTGTTCCCCGCGGATCGGGTCCCGCTGCTGCCGAGGCGGAGCGGAGACTCCATTCGTGGGGTTCACAGATGGATCTGGCAGCGGGGGTTGAGACGGGCTCCGCCCTATCTCTCCCTTTAGCTGCCAGACCCAATGTCTCTCCTGCCGCGGTGGAAGCACGCCCAGCGGTTTCTTCCCCTCGGGGAGAGACATCGGCGCTTCATCTATCTTCATCTGAGGATGTTGATGTGATGAGCGTCGACGCAGGGGAAGAGGGACCGCCATCCTCTTCCCCCGCACATGAGGAGCTCTTAGGGGTAGTGACCAGAGCTGTAGCCAAATTAAATATCAGCTGGCCTGAAGCAGAGCGGGGAGACTTAAAACAGAAAAGCAAGCTTGATGAACGCTTTCTCCCCGCGCATTCACTACCCCAACGTCGGTGCTTACCGTTCTTCCCGGATCTACACACCGAGGTGTCTAGATCCTGGAATAGACCAGTACAACATCGAGTGTTCAGCCCCCAGACTTCGGTCTACAGTAACATCGTGGGGCTGAAACAGCATGGTTACGCGGCGATGCCCCGGGTTGAAGAGACGCTCGCGGGCTATCTCTCGCCTGAGTCGGCATCGTCCCTGAAAGCACCGACGCTGCCCACCAAGCCCCTTAAAACTACATCTAACTTGGTGGGCAAAGCTTATGCGGCGGCAGGTCAGGCAGCAGCGTGTCTCCATACCATGGCGCTGCTGCAGGCTTACCAAGCCGACCTGCTGGGGGAAATTGATACCAGCGGGGAGGCCACATTTGAGTGCATCCAGGAACTGCGCACGGCGACAGACCTGGCTCTCCGTGCCACTAAGGAGACGGCCAAAGAGGTGGGCCGTTCTATGGCAGCCCTGGTGGCCACGGAGAGGCACTTGTGGCTGAACCTCTCTGACATAAGGGACAGAGACAAAGCTGCCCTTATGGATGCGCCGCTGTCTCCTGCGGGCCTCTTCGGCGACGCAGTTACAACTGTCGTCGAGAGGTTCCAGGAGACCAAGAAACAATCTGCGGCGTTTCAGAGGTTCTTCCCCCGCCGGTCTAAAGTCCCCGCCGAGACTGTTGAACGGGAGCAGTCTCGGCCCGCAACGAGCTCCTCAGCGCACCACAGAGCGCAACAGAAAATAAGTGTGGCCGCCCGTGCTCCCCCACGTAGATTCTGGGGACAGGGACGAGCCGCACAACAGAAGCCTTCCCACGGCAAGACGGACCTGCGGGCCGTCATTGTGGCGCGGAAGGCTTCTAAAAAGCGGTCCTGATATCTGTGGGTCAGGACCCAGGAGGGCGGCCCCCGTCTGGAGGAAGCCTGGTGTTAACACATCTGACACCCGCTTCCCTCCAGCGCCCTCCGGGGACCTCGCCATATCTATCATCCAGTGTGCGTCAGGTCCCCCCCGACCTTCCGAGGAAGGACGGTTGTCACTTGATTCGGCTGACCTCTGCCGGCGTGCCGTTTCAGAGCGCCGAGCCAAGTGCTCAAAAAACACCAGAGACCAGTCTCGAGAGGCTGGTTCCCTTAGTAGATTTTCTAGAAGAATGGAAAACTCTACCGAATATATCAAATTGGGTGCTGCTCATGATAGAAAAAGGTTACAAAATACAGTTCGGGTCTCGCCCGCCCAGATTCAACGGGGTCCTTCCCACAGTGGTGACCCCCGAGCAGTCTCTGGTTATGGAACAGGAAGTCATGACACTTTTGCAGAAAGGAGCTATAGAAAGGGTTCCTCCTCCCAGCAAGCTGTCAGGCTTTTACAGCCGTTACTTCATAGTTCCAAAGAAGGATGGAGGACTTCGTCCTATCATAGATTTACGGGTGCTAAATCGGTCTGTACAAAAACTAAAATTCAAGATGCTTACACTCAAACAGATCATTCCCCAAATCAGGTCCGAGGACTGGTTTGTGACGATAGACTTGAAAGATGCATACTTTCATGTGTCCATCCATCCTTCTCACTGGAAGTTCCTCAGGTTTGCTTTCGGGGGCGAAGCTTACCAATACAAGGTTCTTCCGTTTGGCCTATCATTATCACCCCGCACATTCACAAAGTGCGTGGATGCAGCCCTGGCTCCCTTGAGACTCCAGGGCATTCGCATACTGAATTACATCGACGATTGGTTGATTCTAGCTCGCTCAGAGCAACAAGCAGTTCAACATCGAGATGTTGTTCTGTCTCACATGAAAAGGCTTGGGCTGAGGCTCAATGCCAAGAAGAGTGTACTGATACCGGCTCAGACCACCAATTATCTAGGTGTTATGTGGGACTCCACAACAATGCGGGCACGTCTGACTCCTGCCCGTGTGAGCTCTGTTCTGTCAACCGTAAAAGGGGTGAAGTTAGGCCAGTCTCTCACTGTGAAACAGTTTCAGAAACTGTTGGGTCTAATGGCAGCTGCGTCCAACATAATTCCCTTTGGCCTCCTGCACATGAGACCCCTACAGTGGTGGCTCAGGACCAGGGGGTTTTCCCCGAGGGGGAACCCTTTTCGAATGATCAAAGTCACACGGCGATGCCTTCGTGCTCTAACCGTGTGGAAAGACCCCTGGTTCCTGTCCCAGGGTCCCGCGTTGGGAGCCTCTGGTCGTCGCGCAATGCTTACGACAGACGCTTCCCTCACGGGCTGGGGAGCGATCATGAACGGTCGCTCAGCCCAAGGTCTTTGGGAAGACCATCATCTTTCCTGGCATATAAATCGGCTGGAGATGATGGCGGTGTTTCTAGCACTAAAACACTTTCTCCCAGACCTGAGAGACCATCATGTGCTGGTCCGCACAGACAATATGTCAGTGGTCTCTTATATAAATCATCAGGGGGGTCTACGGTCTCGCCAACTAAATTACTTGGCCCGTCGGATCCTCCTGTGGTCTCAGGGGAAGCTGCTTTCGTTGAAGGCAGCTTATATCCCCGGGAGTCAGAATGTGGGGGCAGACGCCCTGTCGAGGCAGGGGCCGAGGCCCGGGGAGTGGAGACTCCATCCAGAAGTGGTGGATCTCATTTGGAAAAACTTTGGTCAGGCACAAGTAGACCTGTTTGCTTCGGGAGAGTCAACCCAGTGTCCTCTCTGGTACTCCCTCACGCATCCAGCACCCCTGGGTCTGGATGCCATGGTACAGACGTGGCCGAGGCTACGTCTGTATGCTTTTCCCCCGTTCGCTCTGCTCCCACGAGTCCTGGAGAAAGTACACCAGGAAGGGGTCAGCCTAATACTGGTGGCCCCGTACTGGCCGACCCGAATATGGTTCTCGGACTTGGTGTCCATGATAGACGGCTCTCCAATGGAGCTTCCCTTAAGGCCAGATCTTCTATCTCAGGCGGGCGGCACGATAATACATCCCCGTCCAGAACTATGGAAACTGTGGGCCTGGCCTCTGAGGGGGCCAGGTTCATAGAGGCTGGTCTCTCAACTGAGGTTGTTGAGACCATACTTAGCTCCAGGGCTCCCTCCACGAGGAAGCTTTATTCCTACAAATGGAATCTATTCTCTACTTGGTGTAGACAACATGAAATAGACCCTGTTCATGCTCCTATAAGCTCTGTGCTATGCTTTCTCCAAGAAAAATTCTCGGAAGGCCTATCTTACTCAACCTTGAAGGTTTATGTTGCGGCTATATCAGCCTACCATGTTGGGGGGGATTCCTCGGTGGGTCGAGACCCCCTCGTGTCACGCTTCCTCCGTGGTACACTGAGGTTGAGGCCTCCAGTGCGCACAAGGACCCCGGCTTGGGACTTATCAGTGGTTCTACAAGGGTTAGCCGAGGCTCCCTTTGAACCACTGGAGGAGGTGTCTATAAAGTTTCTAACTTTAAAGACTATATTTTTGCTTGCTATTACTTCTCTGAGAAGAATTGGAGATCTTCAGGCCCTTTCAGTGGCCCCCTCGTATCTGGAGTTCGCTCCTGGAATGGTGAGAGCATTTCTTCATGCTAGACCGGGCTATGTGCCAAAGGTCCCCACCAATGTCCCGGGTCCTATTGTGCTTCAAGCCTTCCATCCTCCTCCATTTACATCCTCGGATCAGGAAAAACTGAATCTGCTCTGCCCAGTTAGGGCTTTGGATGCATACGTCCACAGAGCTGCCCTGTGGCGGAAAACAGAGCAACTGTTTGTCTGTTACGGCTCCCCTAATAAAGGCGGACCGGCGTCCAAGCAGAGAATGAGTAAGTGGGTGGTCGAGGCCATCTCACTAGCATACAAAGCGGCCGGACAGGCCTCTCCATTTAATGTCCGTGCTCATTCCACAAGGGGTATGGCAGCGTCAAGAGCTTTGATGTCTGGCGTCCCTATGAGTGACGTTTGTGACGCAGCTGGATGGTCAAGCCAGCATACGTTTATCAGATATTATAACCTTGATGTGGGCTCCACTCCGGGCTCCTCCGTACTTTCGAGCTAACATGAACAAGCACTTGAAGTACGGCACAGTTGGGATTGCGTTCCCAATGCGTTTCACGCAGCGTCGATAGTTCCCACGAAAGGGAACGTCTCGGGTTACAGATGTAACCCTGGTTCCCTGAGTAAGGGAACGAGACGCTGCGTCTCTTGCCGTACCCCTGCATGCTTGCGAGTGCTTGCTTCAGATTTACCACAGAAGCTAGTGTTCTCTGCATCCGGGCATGCTTTATAGTTTCCTGGTCCGTGACGTCACCCGTCTCTGACGTCTCGTTACACGATTGGTTGGATACAGGAGTGCTTCAATGACGATATCACGCAGAAGGTTCCCAATGCGTTTCACGCAGCGTCTCGTTCCCTTACTCAGGGAACCAGGGTTACATCTGTAACCCGAGACGTTTTTCTTCTAATTCTTCTAAAATCCCCCCATTTGCATCTGTTTTAGTTCCTCCCCATAACGTGCTATGTGCATTAAAATCCCCACAAATCACCACTCTATCATTTTCCATCCCGTCAATTTCAACTAAACTGTTTAAAGATAACCTTTTACAAGGATTGTAAAAATTAACAATTACAACCTTCCCCTCACCTGTCCATATTTCCACAACTACATACTCACTTCCCTTATTCACCTCTCTAAATGCCATATCATCCTGAATAAACGTAGCACACCCCCCACCAACTCCCTCTTCCCTGTCACTTCTTACAGATGAATAACCAACTATTCTAAATTCTAAATTTGATTTCAACCAAGTTTCCTGCACACATATCACATCTGGCTTGATTGGCAACTCATCTACAAATTTTTTAAACTCCTGTCCATTGGCCAATAAGCTTCTTGCATTCCATTGCAGAAATAAAACCATTATCCAATTGAGTGATCTTGACTCGTTTGGATGCTCAGATCATTTCTGACCTCCTCCCAAGTCAATCCTCTAAAATCTAAATGATTAACAGCTGCTTTTGTAATAATCTGTATTCTCTCAGTTTTAGACTTGACCCCCATTGTTGCATTAAGCACTCCTGCTATGAACGTGACTAGCTTTCTCATATCAATCAACATCTTCTCTTCATTAGCCTGCACTGGATCCATGTCTTTATTGAGAGGTTTCCCTGTATTATCTCTGTCCCCATTCTCTCCTCTCTGATTTACTATCTTCACTGCCTCTGCATATGACATCTTACCCTGAGTCCTCACTTGTTGTACCTTTTTTTCCCTTCTAAGCACTTCACATCCTCCATAAGCCACACTATGATTTCCTCCACAGCTGCAACATCTGGGTTGCTCTTTATGATTACAGTCCTCATAGTTATGATCTTCTCCACATCTAGCACACCTTCTCCTACCTTTGCATGTTTTTGCTGTATGTCCAAACCTTTGGCAGTTGTAGCATCTCATTGGTATTGGTATATATTCCCTAACATTATAGCTCATGAAGCCTAAAGTTACTTTTTTGGGAAGTACTTCGCTTACAAACTCCAGTAGAATAGATTCACTATCTCGTCTTGCCCCCTCCCGATTTACCTGTAATCTCCGAACATTCCTCACACTTCCTCCCTTTAAGTTTGCTTTAATTTCATCCATTGTGACACTTAATGGCACACCCCAGATTACTCCTTTAGCCCACTTTGTTCCTTGTCCAATGTAACTTGTACTCACTACTTTGTTTTTACCTATTTCTTTCATTTTACCGGCCCGTTGCCTTTGTTCCTCACTTTTACACATAATCAACAAATTACCATCTCTCAAAACCTTTGCCATAATAATATCACCAACCTGATTTTTTAAAATGGTTGTTAACTTTACCGGACTCATTGGCAAAATTCCCTTCTCCTCATCAAATCTCAAAATAATTTTAAATTCATTCACATTAACCTCCTGCACTCCCTTCTCGTTTACACTGGTTCTTAGTTTCTTTGGCCTACCTCCTGTTACTTCGTCTCCTCTCTTCTCCTTTGTTCTTACACTTCCTTGATTTATATCCATACTGTCATCACTTTCTCCTATTTCAGTCTCTCCCCATTCTGGTCCATTCTCAGTATAGTTGCGTTCACCCGCCATCCCTTGCTTCCACTCATAATTCTTCTTCATTTTAGAAAGTCCTTTAACACGACTGCCTGCTGACAGTCGCGATCCTATTTCTTAGGTCGCTCTCCAAAACCGTCGAACGCAGGACATGTGGAAAAGAGATGGAAGTGTTTTGCTGTTACACATTCACAACACCCTCGCTAATCCGTATAGAACCTCAACCAATCCCGTTGCACAACAACCGCTAAGACTTATAACAAATGAACATACATTTTTTCTTTTCAATCAAAATGAACTTATACATACATACAATTAGGGGAAAACAATCCACATGAAATAAAAATATAAAATAATAAAAATTATATATAGAAAATGCTGACAAACCAAATGAATTAAACTGCAACTGGGCTTCATATGTTCACTTAACTTAAAGTCTAGTTGAGGACAATAAAACTTAAAATTTCTTGTTGTCTGGACAATCTAGTTATCTCTACTAAAAAAATAAGTTGAAGTAACTAAATTGCAATATATATATATATATATATATATATATATATATATATTACAGTGCATAGTGAGGAGGTGGTGGTTGTTGCATGATACACATCCTTTGTTAAACAAATCTCTTCCATGAGCGCTGCATCCTGCTTCTATGGCTAGAGAAAATGTCAGACATTTACTAAGCTAGACAAACACAGAAGTCAGCATATGAATCTCAACAATGGTCGACAGTTGACAAAATATTAATTTAAACAAAGCTGGGCTGCAATTCCCAAAAGCATTGTAAGCCTAAGTTGATTGTAGATATTATTGGTGGCAATGGTTCTGTGATCTACTTAGGCTTACGATGCTTTTGGGAAACACAGCCCAGCTCTGTACATCACAAAAGCAACTAAAACAACAACAACAACAACAACAAAAAACATAAAAATAATCAAAATAGTAGAAATATTCATACATGTTTTAACCGCTCTATAATAATGATATATAATGATTTTATGTATATTAGATTTTTATTTGGTTTACATGTCTTAGCCATTTTATTCCTCTTACCTATTTTGTGTCTATGTCCTTAAATGAGCCCTGGGCTACGTTCAGCCCTGACAAAACGTTGCAAAATGTTTTTTTAAACAGAAACGGTGGTGCGTTGAACACCCTGTTTCTGATGATGCAAAAGTTGCAACTACGGCAGCTGAGAAGGCCATTCTTTGTGTTCTTTTTGAAAAATTTTCTGAACCTGATGAAATCGGTATAAATACGTTTAATACTGCAAAATATGCTCAATGTTACAGTCACTGCCCTTGCCATCTTCTAATATCTTCAATTATAGCGTACACTGTAAGTAACAAAGTTTTTGAGCAGCAGCAGACACATTTGTAAACTTCTTTACTTGGACACATTGTGTGAGCTGTCTCTTTAATCCTGCGTGATTTATGTACATGCTGCTGCTGACTGGGCTGACATTTTTGACACACCCACCAAACAAGAGAAAAAGTATCCCAAACCTTGTTGCACACCGTTTCCAGGAAACATGTCCAACCCGGAAACCGTATACGGCAAAACGTTGTGCACCGGTTTGAGCTTGAACGTGCCCGTGCGGTTAACATAAAGGAGGCAGTATGGCAAACAATCAAGGTTGTTGTTCACATTACGACCATTTGATGATCACCACTGGAAGAATGGAGTTTCCTTTGTTGTAGTGATGGGAAACCGAGGCTTTCTGAAGCGTTTGAGGCTTTCATCAATTTGTGTTGAGAAACAACTTTTCCACCTTTTGACCACAAGGTGTGGTTAGTGTGCACAATGTTGAAAAGCTTTGAGTAATGCTGATTTCCATACAGTGGAAAGTTTAACAGCACAGATCTTCTCCAGACTCACTGTTTTGGACGATGTCCTGCATCTTCTTCCAGACTCTGAACTGCAGGTTGCCCAAGTAACGTGACACATGAATCAAAGCTCCAGAAGCCATCTGTGGATCCGGCTGTGAGATCTGGACTCTGGAAGAACATTCAGGAGTCAGAACTGCAGTGGCTTTGGATCAGAACCAGAGAGACCAGAGACACCAGCAGATCACTCACCTTTCCATTGTATACCATTTTATAGTTTATATAATTATATAGATTTTTTTTTTTTTCACCATTTTGTAGTTTTTAATAGTACACCACTTCTTTTATTAGGACTACACCAGGTTAAGGAATTGATGGCATATCTAGATTAAAAAATGGTAAAACAAACAGGGAAGTGGGATACTAGGGTATGAATTTAATAGGGGGTAAGATATTATAGGATATTTAAAGTTTTAAAGTATTAGTATAAACATCATTAGATAAAAGAATATAATTTAAAGTTGCTCTGCTCTGCTTTGGATTATAAGGGGTTCAACGTGCATGGAGAAGCTGAACACACAGAAACACCCAGTACCTGATCCTGATTTAGATCTGCACACAGGATGCAATGCCAAAGAAAGAAAACAAAAAAATGTTGTGCTTTTTTTACTTCAAAAGCAGTAACTGTGTAGCTGTTGATTACGGTGACCGGGAGGGGACATGTTCGGTTCACTTAGTTTTGTCGTGGCCACGACATATAAACTCGTGGGAACGTGATAATATGTCGTGGCCACAAGATATTAATTCGTGGGAACGTGATAATAAGTCGTGGCCACGAGATCGTTTTGTCGAGGTAACGACATCCTTATGTCGTGGCCACGCGATGTAAATTCGTGGCCTCGAGACCATATGGTGAGGCAACGAGATATTTTTCTCGTGGCCACGACTTCATTATGTTGAGGGAACGCCATCTATTTCTCGTGGCCACGAGTTACATGTGTAAACAACGCGCGCTACCATAGCAACCTGGAATTAAGAATGATAAAATAAGTGCGGAATTAAGAAATTATTATTATTTGAATGCTGTCTATATAGTCAACATCGCGCGCAATGTAAGCTATAATATTGCGCGAGATGTTGCCACTATAGCATTCAAATGAAGTTTGTTATTATCAATTTGATAACAAACTTTATTTAATGATAATGAACATTTATCCATATCTCACAGCCTTCTGATCGTGTCTTTATAATAATAATAATAATAATAATAATAATAATAATAATAATCCACGACATAAGGATTGTTTTTGTTTTGTTTTTTACAGTAAAAAACTGTAAAAACATCATTACTTTACAGGTGAAGCTGCTGCCAGTTGATTACTGCAAAGTTCTACAGTTTTCCACAGTCCTAGACTACCAATAAGTAGACAGAGATGCAGGTTGTAAAAGGTTTTATTTCAGTTGATCTTGTTCTAGTACAGGATATGATGACATTCTTAGTTTAATTTTTCCATTTAAGTGTCACATTCAGACCCAGTTTCAACCTGCTACTTGTAAAATGATTACAATTCAGAATCAGTGCAAGCACATGAGATAATGAAGAGCATTTGTGGCAAGCCGTTTTGACTTTTATTCACATCTCAGGATATGAATTCTTGATATCAACAATTCAAATGTTGATATCAGGAATTACATTTCCACTAGTAACAATGTTACTTCTTGATATCAACAATTCAGTTCTTGATATCAGGAATTACATTTCCACTAGTAACAATGTTAATTCTTGACATCAACATTTGAATTTCCACTATAATTCTTGATATCTGTAATTGTATTTTCACTAGTGAAATGTCACCATAGACTGCCATTCAAATTCAATTGTTGATATCAAGAATTGAGTTCTTACTAGTTGAAATTCCAATTTTACATATCAGAAATACAATTCTTACTAGTAAAAATCGTAATTTTTGATATCAATAATTATTTTTGATATCAATAATTACATTGCTACTAGTAAAATGCAAATTTTTGATATCAAGAATTCAATTGTCACTAGTTGAAATGTCAGTTCTTGATATCAACTATTGAATTGCTACTAGTAAAAATGTTCATTTTTGATATCTGAAAATGCATTTCTGATATCAACATAATTTCAGATATGTAAAATGGCTTTCTTACTAGTAACAATCACATTCATGATATCAGAAACTAACATTGTCACCAGTGACAATCAAATTATTTATATGAAAAATGAACATTTTTACTAGTAGCAATTCAATTGTTGATATCAAGAACTGACATTTCAACTGGTGACAAATGAATTATTGATATCAAAAATTCACATTTTTACTAGTAAGAATTGTATGTGATATGTGAAATTACAATTTCAACTAGTAATAAATCAGTTCTTGATATCAACAATTGAATTTGAATGGCAGCCTATGGTGACATTTCACTATAGTAAAAATACAATTACAGATATCAAGAATTCTAGTTTTTACTAATGGAAATGTAATTCTTGATATCAAAAATTATGGCAAGCCGTTTTGACTTTTATTCATTCTCAGGATATGAATTCTTGATATCAACAATTCAGTTCTTGATATCAGGAATTACATTTCCACTAGTAACAAAGGCAATTTTTGATATCAAGAATTACATTTCCACTAGTTAAAATGCTAATTTTTGATATCAAGAATTATTTTCCACTAGTAAAAACTAGAATTCTTGATATCAGCAATTTATATCCTGGGAAAGGCAATAGGCAAGCCGTTTTGACTTTTAATCATTCCCAGGATATGAAATTTTGATATCAACAATTCAGTTTTCACTAGTTAAAATGTATGGAAGGCCGTTTCAGCATAAAAACGTTCCAGCGTTACTCGTCGTAATTATATTTTTACTAGTAACAATTAAATTAAAGAGCTCAATAATTTAATTTGTACTAGTAACAATTACAATTACAGAGCTCTATAATTCAATTTTTACTAGTAACAATTATAATTGTAGAGCTCTCTAATTGAATTCTTACTAGTAACAATTACAATTATAGAGCTCTATAATACAATTTTTACTAGTAACAATTATGATTATAGAGCTCTATAATTCAATTTTTACTAGTAACAATTATGATTATAGAGCTCTCTAATTCAATTGTTACTAGTAACAATTCCAATTAGAGAGCTCTACAATTCATTTATTACTAGTCATATGTCTCCATTGACTTCCATTCATTTTTAATTATAGAGCTCTGTAATTCAATTGTTACTAGTAACAATTGGGATTATAGAGCTCTCTAATTGAATTCTTACTAGTAACAATTACAATTATAGAGCTCTCTAATTCAATTTTTACTAGTAACAATTACAATTATAGAGCTCTCTAATTGAATTCTTACTAGTAACAATTACAATTATAGAGCTCTCTAATTGAATTCTTACTAGTAACAATTACAATTATAGAGCTCTCTAATTGAATTCTTACTAGTAACAATTACAATTATAGAGCTCTCTAATTGAATTCTTACTAGTAACAATTGAATTACAGAGCTCTCTAATTGATTTATTACTAGTAAAAATACACATTAAAGATATGTGTAATTGCAGAGCTCTATAATTGAATTACAGAGCTCTCTAATTCAATTGTTACTGGTAACAATTGAATTAGAGAGCTCTCTAATCGTAATTGTTACTAGTAACAATTGAATTACAGAGCTCTCTAATCATAATTGTTACTAGTAACAATTGAATAAGAGAGCTCTGTAATTGAATTATAGAGCTCTATAATCAAATTGTTACTAGTAAGAATTCAATTGTAGAGCTCTCTAATTGCAATTCTTACTAGTAATAATTAAATTATAGAGCTCTCTAATTCAATTGTTACTAGTAACAATTTGATTATAGAGCTCTCTAATTGAATTACAGAGCTCTCTAATTGAATTGTTACTAGTAAGAATTAAGTTACAGAGCTCCATAATTCAGTTCTTACTAGTAACAATTAGAATTAGAGAGCTCTGTAATTGCAATCTTACTAGTACAAATTGAATTACAGAGCTCTACAATAGCAATTCTTACTAGTAACAATTGCATTACAGAGCTCTGTATTCGGCGACATATTATTATGCTAATCGTGCCTTATGCATATTCAACTGGGGTCAGTGGCGTAACTTTGTTTTACAAAGTGGGTGGGACAAGAATGTGTATGGGGGGGGGTATGTTGTATTATTATTACAATAATAATAATAATATGATATTAAAATGATAAATGTGTTCAAATATGATAGTTTTCCTACATCTGCTATAATACAATGTCGTTAGTCTCGAGAGTATGTACATTAGTTAATAAATACGACGATCCGCCTTTGACAATTGAATGTCCTGATGGACTAATGGCAGTTTCTCCGTTTAAGGTGCAAGAGGTTCCCGGTTCTAATCCAACCATGTGTAATTTTTTTTTTTTTCTCATTAAAACCAAATATTTTCATCAGTGATTGTATATCAAGAGCAGAGACACGTTTATATGTATTTTGTTTTTTGTGATTTCAACGTATCGAATAGAGAGTCTCCGCAACAGCGATAGATTGAACTGCTAATCCGTGTGCACGAGCGCTGTGAACCCTGTTGCACGCGCCTCTGATAACAGTGACAACGAGCACTCAACAACATAATTTCAAAAACAACACATCCCAGCGCCAAATCGCCTATTATTAACACAAATTGATAATCAACTAGAGGTGTTTATTTTGTATTAGATATCCGCGATAATCATTCTATTATTGCATAACAATACTAAACACTGTAAATATTTAAAATGAATTTATACTCCTTAATATCAAGTTTGTCAAAACACTTTGGGTGGCTTAGGGCATTTCACCCTATATTATGTCCAGTGACATGGAGTGTTCTTGGCTCTTAGCTTTACCAATATACAAAGGTGAATGAATATAACGACTAAATATAGGCTTTCATCAGGCATCATCTTAATTTTGCTTTAATGTGAACATGATTAATATGTTACCTAAGTCTGTAAAATATTTCAGGATACTTTAGAACCACAGGGCTTTTATTTTGAAACGCACTTTTGTAGGCGGGAAATCTGCAATCTGTTTTGCATCTCATGAATAGGAGTTTTTACTAGTAATAATACAATTATAGAGCTCTGTAATTAGAATTGTTACTAGTAAGAATTGAATTAAAGAGCTCTCTAATTCAGTTTTTACTAGTAACAATTACAATTAGAGAGCTCTCTAATTCAGTTTTTACTAGTAACAATTGAATTAGAGAGCTCTCTAGTGGAATTGTAGAGCTCTGCAATTGGATTATTACTAGTAACAATTGAATTACAGAGCTCTGCAATTGAATTCTTACTAGTAATAAATGAATTGTAGAGCTCTCTAATTGGAATTGTTACTAGTAAAAACTGAATTATAGAGCTCTACAATTCAGTTGTTACTAGTAAGAATACAATTGCAGAGCTCTATAATTCAATTAGAGAGCTCTACAATCATAATTGTTACTAGTAAAAATTTAATTATAGAGCTCTATAATTGTAATTGTTACTAGTACAAATTAAATTATAGAGCTCTATAATTCAATTGTTACTAGTAACAATTAGGATTATAGAGCTCTCTAATTGAATTCTTACTAGTAACAATTACAATTATAGAGCTCTCTAATTCAATTTTTACTAGTAACAATTACAATTATAGAACTCTGTAATTCAATTGTTACTAGTAACAATTACAATTATAGAGCTCTCTAATTGAATTTTTACTAGTAACAATTACAATTATAGAGCTCTCCAATTGAATTCTTACTAGTAACAATTACAATTATAGAGCTCTCTAATTGAATTCTTACTAGTAACAATTGAATTACAGAGCTCTTCAGTTGATTTATTACTAGTAAAAATACACATTAAAGATATGTGTAATTGCAGAGCTCTATAATTGAATTACAGAGCTTTCTAATTCAATTGTTACTAGTAACAATTGAATTAGAGAGCTCTCTAATCGTAATTGTTACTAGTAACAATTGAATTACAGAGCTCTCTAATCATAATTGTTACTAGTAACAACTGAATTAGAGAGCTCTGTAATTCAATTATAGAGCTCTATAATCAAATTGTTACTAGTAAGAATTCAATTGTAGAGCTCTCTAATTGCAATTCTTACTAGTAATAATTAAATTATAGAGCTCTCTAATTCAATTGTTACTAGTAACAATTTGATTATAGAGCTCTCTAATTGAATTACAGAGCTCTCTAATTGAATTGTTACTAGTAAGAATTAAGTTACAGAGCTCCATAATTCTGTTCTTACTAGTAACAATTAGAATTAGAGAGCTCTGTAATTGCAATCTTACTAGTACAAATTGAATTACAGAGCTCTACAATAGCAATTCTTACTAGTAACAATTGCATTACAGAGCTCTGTATTCGGCGACATATCATTATGCTAATCGTGCCTTATGCATATTCAACTGGGGTCAGTGGCGTAACTTTGTTTTACAAAGTGGGTGGGACAAGAATGTGTATGGGGGGGGGGGGGGGGTATGTTGTATTATTATTACAATAATAATAATATGATATTAAAATTATAAATGTGTTCAAATATTATAGTTTTCCTACATCTGCTATAATACAATATCGTTAGTCTCGAGAGTATGTACATTAGTTAATAAATACGACGATCCGCATTTAGAAATTGAATGTCCTGATGGGCTAGTGGCAGTTTCTCCGTTTAGGGTGCAAGAGGTTTCCGGTTCTAATCCAACCATGTGTAAAAAAAATTTCTCATTAAAACCAAAGATTTTCATCAGTGATTGTATATCAAGAGCAGGGATACGTTTATATGTATTTTGTTTTTTGTGATTTCAACGTATCGAATAGAGAGTCTCCGCAACAGCGATAGATTGAACTGCTAATCCGTGTGCACGAGCGCTGTGAACCCTGTTGCACGCGCCTCTGATAACAGTGACAACGAGCACTCAACAACATAATTTCAAAAACAACACATACCAGCGCCAAATCGCCTATTATTAACACAAATTGATAATCAACTAGAGGTGTTTATTTTGTATTAGATATCCGCGATAATCATTCTATTATTGCATAACAATACTAAATATAGGGCATTTCACCCTATATTATGTCCAGTGATATGGAGTGTTCTTGGCTCTTAGCTTTACAATATACAAAGGTGAATGAATATAACGACTAAATATAGGCTTTCATCTCAGGCATCATCTTAAATTTGCTTTAATGTGAACATGATTAATATGTTACCTAAGTCTGTAAAATATTTCAGGATACTTTAGAACCACGCTACAGGGCTTTTATTTTGAAACGCACCTTTGTAGGCGGGAAATCTGCAATCTGTTTTGCATCTCATGAATAGGAGTTTTTACTAGTAATAATACAATTATAGAGCTCTGTAATTAGAATTGTTACTAGTAAGAATTGAATTAAAGAGCTCTCTAATTCAGTTTTTACTAGTAACAATTACAATTAGAGAGCTCTATAATTCAGTTTTTACTAGTAACAATTGAATTAGAGAGCTCTCTAGTGGAATTGTAGAGCTCTGCAATTGGATTATTACTAGTAACAATTGAATTACAGAGCTCTGCAATTGAATTCTTACTAGTAATAAATGAATTGCAGAGCTCTCTAATTGGAATTGTTACTAGTAAAAACTGAATTATAGAGCTCTACAATTCAGTTGTTACTAGTAAGAATACAATTGCAGAGCTCTATAATTCAATTAGAGAGCTCTACAATCATAATTGTTACTAGTAAAAATTGAATTATAGAGCTCTATAATTGTAATTGTTACTAGTACAAATTAAATTATAGAGCTCTTTAATTTAATTGTTACTAGTAAAAATATAATTACGACGAGTAACGCTGGAACGTTTTTATGCTGAAACGGCCTTCCATAGTTCTTACTAGTAAAAACTTCACTTTTACTATGGAAGTATGGAAGGCCGTTTCAGCATAAAAACGTTCCAGCGTTACTCGTCGTAATTATATTTTTACTAGTAACAATTAAATTAAAGAGCTCTATAATTTAATTTTTACTAGTAACAATTACAATTATAGAGCTCTATAATTCAATTTTTACTAGTAACAATTATGATTGTAGAGCTCTCTAATTGAATTATAGAGCTCTGCAATTATATTCTTACTAGTAACAACTGAATTGTAGAGCTCTATAATTCAGTTTTTACTAGTAACAATTCCAATTAGAGAGCTCTACAATTCATTTATTACTAGTAAGAATTCAATTGCAGAGCTCTGTAATTCAATTGTTACTAGTAATAATCCAATTGCAGAGCTCTACAATTCCACTAGAGAGCTCTCTAATTCAATTGTTACTAGTAAAAACTGAATTAGAGAGCTCTCTAATTGTAATTGTTACTAGTAAAAACTGAATTAGAGAGCTCTTTAATTCAATTCTTACTAGTAACAATTCTAATTACAGAGCTCTATAATTGTATTATTACTAGTAAAAACTCCTATTCATGAGATGCAAAACAGATTGCAGATTCCCGCCTACAAAAGTGCGTTTCAAAATAAAAGCCCTGTAGCGTGGTTCTAAAGTATCCTGAAATATTTTACAGACTTAGGTAACATATTAATCATGTTCACATTAAAGCAAAATTAAGATGATACCTGAGATGAAAGCCTATATTTAGTCGTTATATTCATTCACCTTTGTATATTGGTAAAGCTAAGAGCCAAGAACACTCCATGTCACTGGACATAATATAGGGTGAAATGCCCTAAGCCACCCAAAGTGTTTTGACAAACTTGATATTAAGGAGTATAAATTCATTTTAAATATTTACAGTGTTTAGTATTGTTATGCAATAATAGAATGATTATCGCGGATATCTAATACAAAATAAACACCTCTAGTTGATTATCAATTTGTGTTAATAATAGGCGATTTGGCGCTGGGATGTGTTGTTTTTGAAATTATGTTGTTGAGTGCTCGTTGTCACTGTTATCAGAGGCGCGTGCAACAGGGTTCACAGCGCTCGTGCACACGGATTAGCAGTTCAATCTATCGCTGTTGCGGAGACTCTCTATTCGATACGTTGAAATCACAAAAAACAAAATACATATAAACGTGTCCCTGCTCTTGATATACAATCACTGATGAAAATCTTTGGTTTTAATGAGAAAAAAAAAAATTACACATGGTTGGATTAGAACCGGGAACCTCTTGCACCCTAAACGGAGTAACTGCCACTAATCCATTAGGACATTCTATTATCAAAGGCGGATCGTCGTATTTATTAACTAATGTACATACTCTCGAGACTAACGACATTGTATTATAGCAGATGTAGGAAAACTATCATATTTGAACACATTTATCATTTTAATATCATATTATTATTATTATTGTAATAATAATACAACATACCCCCCCCCCATACACACGCCACTGACCCCAGTTGAATATGCATAAGGCACGATTAGCATAATGATATGTCGCCGAATACAGAGCTCTGTAATGCAATTGTTACTAGTAAGAATTGCTATTGTAGAGCTCTGTAATTATGGCAAGCCGTTTTGACTTTTATTCATTCTCAGGATATGAATTCTTGATATCAACAATTCAGTTTTCACTAGTTAAAATGCTAATTCTTGATATCAGGAATTACATTTCCACTAGTAACAATGGCAATTTTTGATATCAAGAATTACATTTCCACTAGTAACAAGGTTAATTTTTGATATCAACAATTCAATTTTCACTAGTTAAAAGGCTAATTTTTGATATCAAGAATTATTTTCCAGTAGTAAAAACTAGAATTCTTGATATCAGCAATTTATATCCTGGGAAAGGCAATAGGCAAGCCGTTTTGACTTTTAATCATTCCCAGGATATGAAATTTTGATATCAACAATTCAGTTTTCACTAGTTAAAATGTTAATTCTTGATATCTGGAATTACATTTCTACTAGTAACAATGACAATTGTTGATATCAACATTTGAATTTCCACTAGTAACAATGTTAACTCTTGATATCAACAATGATGTCATCACTCGCAGAAATATGTATTCTTGATATCAACATTTGAATTTCCACTAGTAAAAACTAGAATTCTTGATATCTGTAATTGTATTTTCACTAGTGAAATGTCACCATAGGCTGCCATTCAAATTCAATTGTTGATATCAAGAATTGAGTTCTTACTAGTTGAAATTCCAATTTCACATATAAGAAATACAATTCTTACTAGTAAAAATGCGAATTTTTGATATCAATAATTCATTTGTCACTAGTTGAAATGTCAGTTCTTGATATCAACAATTGAATTGCTACTAGTAACAATGTTCATTTTTGATATCAATAATTTGATTGTCACTAGTGACAATGTTAGTTTCTGATATCATGAATGTGATTGTTACTAGAAAGAAAGCCATTTTACATATCTGAAATTATGTTGATATCAGAAATGCATTTTCAGATATCAAAAATGAACATTTTTACTAGTAGAAATTAAATTGTTGATATCAAGAACTGACATTTCAACTAGTGACAATTGAATTCTTGATATCAAAAATTTGCATTTTTACTAGTAACAATGTAATTATTGATATCAACAAAGAGAGTTGATATCTGAAATTGCTCTTGCAACTAGTGAAAATTCAATTACTGATATCTAGAAACACAATTTTTACAGGTAAGAATAGCTATGGTAATGAGCTAATGAATATTAATGAGATGTGGTTTTCGCATAATCCTCTGTAAGCCAAAGATGGAGGAAGAACATCCGTCCAGAGAAATGGCTCCTTTATTTTTTCGTTTAGTTAATGAAACATAAAAATTATATTATGGCTTGATTTTTTTTTTTTTTTTTTTTTTTTTTTGTTAAAAAAAGTAGTTTCATCCTGTTTGTTTTTATTGGCCACGGGGTCCTTCTGAGAATTAAGGGAAAAAAATGAACAAGGCATTCATGTATCATTTATTTTACCATTGACATGAACATAAGAAAAATAACCTCGTGTCGTTTTTCATGTTTATTTTTGTTTTCATTACACTTTTTAATGCATCAATGGACTATTTTTTTATTGTTCCATCCATGACATTTACATATGGCTCTAATACAGAATGTGTCGTCATCGTGCCCAAATTCGTGCCGGTGTTTCTCTTTGATTAAAGGCCTGTGCATTGTAAAACAGTGTAATGAAACGTTATTGGCTACTGAACATTTTTAGTGTACATTTTGATGTATTATGTACACCGACACCTTCTCATATGGGATAGCCTAATAATGAGCCGAAATATTTGCACTCTCTGTCCAATGGATACGTAAATATGGCATGATAGCTACACTGTAATGTGCTAATAACTTGTATTATTTTTTATTTATAGTAATATGTTGTCCATTAACTTGAAGTATAGGGCCACATTGGACAAGATGAATGATAAAGTCTTTTTGAACCTCTTTCCTATTCCCGTCGGCCATTTTAATGTCACTTTAAATATGACACTGGATAACTCGTCTGATAGTCCAGTTGCATAATATATTTGAATGAAATATGCATCTGGAATGTCTCTCAATTGTAGTGGGTTCGGAGTGGAAGAGACAATGATTTAATAAGAATGTAATCTTGCCCATCGGGTTGTCAGCCTGTTATTATTATTGTTGTTGTCGTTGTTATTGTCGTTTTACTTTATAACTATAATGTTTACTTAAAACCTAAAATAACTAATGAATGCTTTATTCGTAAACTTTTTTTTCTGTTTTGGTAAAGTGCCTCTACTGTTCCATTACATTGTTATCATGAAGTGTTGTTTTGGTGATTGTAGTTTACAGAGCTTTTGCCTGCAAAACAATACGGAATAGAACGGAATCGTGTATGTTATGTTAAAAGAGATGAATAAAATGGTCTCTTCATTTTAAATGTAGGCCTACAGCAATCATGTCTGGAAACTTGACAAATAATATTTTATTGGGGCATGTAAAAGTGAAAAAACAAAGAAAAAAATGATAGAGAAAAGATTAAGGTTAAAAGATTCCTTATCGTATGGCCCCCTCTAGTGGCCAACATTAATATCACAGCCTTAGTCTTCCAGGTGAAATGGCTGTTTTGAATTTGATTTTACACTCACCACCAGCATCATAAATTCATAAAACTCAGCATGTGTGGTCATTTATTGTTCTCCATGTTTACAAAGTTTTTATAAGTTTGATATACATGTGTTGGTAATGGGCTGTTCGTGCTCATACAGTAATGAAATGACCAAATATTAATTTAGCGCATTCCCAGTGTCAGTAGCTGTATCCCTTCTTGACCTTACCCTAAAATCTGTGTCTTCTGAGTTAGAAAAAAAGTGCTTCAGAGAATTATTTTAAGCATGCAGTTAAGACAATTTGATGCATTCCACATAGGCCTACACAAAAAGTAATTGGCCTAAGATTCATTCTATTTGCCCTATATAAAAATATCATTATTTTATTTGCGATAACCCGGAAGCCTGTTCTCTTCTTGGATGAGTACAGTTTAAATCCGTGGGAACAGACTACGAAATGTGAAAATAGCTTCAAGTGAAAATAGCAACAGAATCTATTTACACTAAGTGAAAATGGCACCATTTCTTATATGCTACTTACACTAAGTGAAAAAAGCTAAATATTCTATTTGCCCTATAAAAAAGTATTCGCTTTGCAATAAGTGCACATAGTAGTTAGATGCTATATTTACAGGCTACATATAAATGGTGTCAGATAATATTTGTACATTAGTGTTGTTGTACATTAAACGGTGCAATAATAACAGACAGGGACATGCAGAGAGTTCCTCAGGGGCAGGGGCTCAAATGTAAAAAAAGGGGCAATGTAAAACATATATATATATATATATATATATATATATATATATATATATATATATATATATATATATATATATGTTATGTTTTTGCAAGAAGGCTGCATTTATTTGATCAAAAATACAGAAAAAACAGTAATATTGTGAAATATTATTACAGTTAAAATAATGGTTTTCTGTTTTAATATACTTCAAAATATATTGATTTATGTGAAGCAAAACTGAATTTTTTAGCATCATTACTTCAGTCTTCAGTGTCATATGGTCCTTCAGAAATCATTCTAATATGATGATTTATTATCAATGTTACAAACAGTTGTGCTGCTTAATATTTTTTTATAACCTGTGATACTTTTTTTCCAAGATTCTTTGATGAATAAAATGTTAGAAAAGAACAGCATAAATTATAGGAATAAATTATTGTTTAAAAGTATATTAAAATAGAAAACCATCACTGTAAATTGTAATCATCTTTTACTATATTGCTGTTTTTGATCAAATAAATGCAGGAGGAGTTTATTAAGAGACTTTTTTCATAATGCTGCATAATTATCAAAAATGGTAACATCATAAAGTCCTTTCTTTTCATGTCACCATTTCACCAGCCTACACTAATAGGCCTGTAGGTGGCACTTGGGCTTCATTAATTATGATAGTTTCATAAAAGAGTAAACGGTGTATCAATATACATAAATACACTAAATGAATTGAGCGGTATACTTCCATTATTGCGAATTTTGGTGCTGCATGGTGCAGTGCGTTGTAGTCAATTTACATCCATTTTGTCAACGATGCAGTTTGACTTATAAAATGCACAAACCGCAGAAATAGGAAGTCTTTTTAATTTCTTAAGTTCGTAAGTTCGACACTTTTCGAATATCTTTATTTTTATATCTTCATTTTTATTGAAGATAAATGCCTTTCCAATCTGATGGATGAGAAAAGGAAGTAGAGCGAGTTCGGCAAAAGGCGGATTCGAACCTCTGTCAGTTTGCGTCAAAACTATTTTTAACGCGCCTTACCTACACTTCGACAAGCCGTTTTGACTTTTATTCATTCCCAGGATATCAATTGTTGATATCAAGAACTGAATTGTTGATATCAGGAATTACATTTCCACTAGTAAAAACTTCATTCTTACTAGTAAAAACTTCATTCTTACTAGTAAGAATGAAGTTTTTACTAGTAAGAATGAAGTTGTTACTAGTAAGAATGAAGTTTTTACTAGTAAGAATGAAGTTGTTACTAGTAAGAATGAAGTTTTTACTAGTAAGAATGAAGTTGTTACTAGTAAGAATGAAGTTTTTACTAGTAAGAATTGTATTTCTGATATGTGAAATTGGAATTTCAACTAGTAAGAACTCAATTCTTGATATCAACAATTGAATTTGAATGGCAGCCTATGGTGACATTTCACTAGTGAAAATACAATTACAGATATCAAGAATTCTAGTTTTTACTAGTGGAAATTCAAATGTTGATATCAAGAATTAACATTGTTACTAGTGGAAATGTAATTCCTGATATCAACAACTGAATTGTTGATATCAGGAATTACATTTCCACTAGTAAAAAACTTCATTCTTACTAGTAAAAACTTAATTCTTACTAGTAAGAATGAAGTTGTTACTAGTAAGAATGAAGTTTTTACTAGTAAGAATGAAGTTTGTACTAGTAAGAATGAAGTTTGTACTAGTAAGAATTAAGTTTTTACTAGTAAGAATTGTATTTCTGATATGTGAAATTGCAATCATGTCATGTTCACTGTGGTTTCACAGGAGACCTGCAGGTGACAGGTGATTGCCTTAAAAAACATTGCAAACAAGTGAAATGTAAAATTTAATTAAGTGAAATTTAAATAATCTTAATTTTTACAATTCTTATGCACCCCATGCACTTATTACTATATAGATTCATACACAATATATTCAATTCTAAAACAAAACATGATCATACACACACATTGACTTTTGCACTGGTTTAATGCAATGGATTTATACATTTCTAATAAACTGCATGTCAAGCATTTTGTCTGTCCTTTCCTACATGTTCTTGTAGTCTCCGCTATGGTTTGCAGTGCTGCACGAGGATGATCCAGTTGATCAGAGAAAGGAGTATGAATGCATGGTTTCCCCACTTACACGGAAAAGAGGAAATATGTTCTAGTCAGCAGGAGCAATCTAAAGAACTAAAGATTGTGTGCCAAGTTGTGTGTTAATCATATACAGGTGTATCTGCCCTTTTTCACAAAAAAACAACACTGGGAACTTTTATGTTTATTGAAGGTTTATTAAAAATAAGGAGCAAGGAAAAGCTTGCAAAATCCAAGGAGCAGAGACTGGCGGTGAGGGTACAGTGAGATTGCATGGAGTCTTCAGGATCGGAATCCCCTTTGTGCTTGTATTGAAAGCAAGATAAAAGGAGACAAAACAGGACAAATTAAATATAGTAGTAGTATATAATACAGTTTTGGTATTTAGTATGATTTCCCATTTAGCCTAGTGTAATATATATATATATATATATATATATATATATATATATATATATATATATATATATAGTGCTGCTTTTAAGCATTGTTTTTTTTTATAAACTTCCCTCTCCCCATCAATCCAAAAATCAGCCGAGCTGACACATATAGACAGTCAACAGAATCACAATGTAGTAAAAAACGAAAGTATACTACAGTATTTATTACAGTATCAGTTCACTATACTGCAGTATGCTGTAGCATTCATTAACAAAGTGTTGTAAATACTATAGGCTAATACAGACAGTAGTCTACAATTTACTATAGTATGGTTCAAAAACACAATAGGCTACTATTTACTATAGTATTTTTTTTTTCACCTGTGTTGTACATTTAATAAGGAATAAGGATATTCTCATTTTACCACTTTCACCCACCACAAGCCCCAAAGTTATATAATCCCGTTGAGAAGACTTTTTCTCTAATTACACGACGATGAATAAAGCTGTTTTAATCTATTATCTAATCTACTATCATATAACTTCCCCTGAAACTATTTATTTAGTGAGCAATATCAGCTATCAGGCTTTAATACACAAGTTAATTTGATTCAGATGTACTGATGATATAAAATCTTATCATTTAAACGGCTTACCTTTTAAAAGTGCATCACAAACGGTCTGTTCTGCTGTAACTCTATGGCGCGGCTGCTACCGATGATGTAGGCCTAACCGTAAAACAAGGAAAATGAACGCCTGGTTTCAATTTTTTGGTTTTGCATTTGCATTGTATGGTCTGAAAACTGAATTGTGAAGCGTTAAATTTGCCTAAAAACCTCCTTTGCCATTGCCAGTTTGTCCACAGTTCACCACAGTTCTGAGCACGTAAAAACATCACGCTCTTATTTGAATATTAACAAGCAGTCGTCATTACTATGCACATATCCTAAGAGGAATTCATTATTATGCACATATCCTAAACGGAATTCATGATATCTGCAATAAGAATTTTTACTAGTGAAAATTAAATTTTAACATGTAAGAATTAAGTTACAGATAACAAAAAGTATGTTTTTTACTAGTTGTGATTTCATTTTTGATATCATAAATGTATTTCTGCGAGTGATGACGTCATTGTTGATATCAAGAAGCGTAATTCCTGATATCAACAATCAGCATTTCCACTAGTGAAAATTGCATTTCTGATATCAAGAATTGAATTGTTGATATCAACAATTCATATTTTTAAATGTTAAAAGGGCGACTAAACCATTACAGATATCAAGAATTGAGTTCTTACTAGTTGAAATTCCAATTTCACATATCAGAAATAAATTCTTACTAGTAAAAATGCTAATTTTTGATATCATTAATTACTTTGTTACTAGTGCAAAATCTATTCTTGATATCAACAATTGAATTGCTACTAGTAACAATGTTCATTTTTGATATCAATAATTTGATTGTCACTAGTGACAATGTTAGTTTCTGATATCATGAATGTGATTGTTACTAGTAAGAAAGCCATTTTACATATCTGAAATTATGTTGATATCAGAAATACATTTTCAGATATCAAAAATGAAAATTTTTACTAGTAGCAATTCAATTGTTGATATCAAGAACTGACATTTCAACTAGTGACAATTGAGTTCTTGATATCAAAAATTTGCATTTTACTAGTAGCAATGTAATTATTGATATCAAAAATTACTATTTTTACTAGTAAGAATTGTATTTCTGATATGTGAAATTGGAATTTCAACTAGTAAGAACTCAATTTTTGATATCAACAATTGAATTTGAATGGCAGCCTATGGTGACATTTCACTAGTGAAAATACAATTACAGATATCAAGAATTCTAGTTTTTACTAGTGGAAATTCAAAAGTTGATATCAAGAATGAATATTGTTACTAGTAGAAATGTAATTCCTGATATCAACAACTGAATTGTTGATATCAAGAATTAAATTGTTGATATCAAGAAGTAACATTGTTACTAGTGGAAATGTAATTCCTGATATCAAGAACTGAATTGTTGATATCAAGAATTCATATCCTGATATGTGAATAAAAGTCAAAACGGCTTGCCATATGTAATTCAATTTGTACTAGTAAGATTGCAATTACAGAGCTCTCTAATTCTAATTGTTACTAGTAAGAACTGAATTATGGAGCTCTGTAACTTAATTCTTACTAGTAACAATTCAATTAGAGAGCTCTGTAATTCAATTAGAGAGCTCTATAATCAAATTGTTACTAGTAACAATTGAATTAGAGAGCTCTATAATTTAATTATTACTAGTAAGAATTGCAATTAGAGAGCTCTACAATTGAATTCTTACTAGTAACAATTTGATTATAGAGCTCTATAATTCAATTACAGAGCTCTCTTATTCAATTGTTACTAGTAACAATTATGATTAGAGAGCTCTGTAATTCAATTGTTACTAGTAACAATTACGATTAGAGAGCTCTCTAATTCAATTGTTACTAGTAAGAATTGAATTAGAGAGCTCTGTAATTCAATTATAGAGCTCTGCAATTACACATATCTTTAATGTGTATTTTTACTAGTAATAAATCAATTGAAGAGCTCTGTAATTCAATTGTTACTAGTAAGAATTCAATTAGAGAGCTCTATAATTGTAATTGTTACTAGTAAGAATTCAATTAGAGAGCTCTATAATTGTAATTGTTACTAGTAAGAATTCAATTAGAGAGCTCTATAATTGTAATTGTTACTAGTAAAAATTGAATTAGAGAGCTCTATAATTGTAATTGTTACTAGTAAGAATTCAATTAGAGAGCTCTATAATCCCAATTGTTACTAGTAACAATTGAATTACAGAGCTCTATAATTAAAAATGAATGGAAGTCAATGGAGACATATGACTAGTAATAAATGAATTGTAGAGCTCTCTAATTGGAATTGTTACTAATTGAATTAGAGAGCTCTATAATCATAATTGTTACTAGTAAAAATTGAATTATAGAGCTCTATAATTGTAATTGTTACTAGTAAGAATTCAATTAGAGAGCTCTACAATCATAATTGTTACTAGTAAAAATTTAATTATAGAGCTCTATAATTGTAATTGTTACTAGTACAAATTAAATTATAGAGCTCTATAATTCAATTGTTACTAGTAACAATTAGGATTATAGAGCTCTCTAATTGAATTCTTACTAGTAACAATTACAATTATAGAGCTCTCTAATTCAATTTTTACTAGTAACAATTACAATTATAGAACTCTGTAATTCAATTGTTACTAGTAACAATTACAATTATAGAGCTCTCTAATTGAATTTTTACTAGTAACAATTACAATTATAGAGCTCTCCAATTGAATTCTTACTAGTAACAATTACAATTATAGAGCTCTCTAATTGAATTCTTACTAGTAACAATTGAATTACAGAGCTCTTCAGTTGATTTATTACTAGTAAAAATACACATTAAAGATATGTGTAATTGCAGAGCTCTATAATTGAATTACAGAGCTTTCTAATTCAATTGTTACTAGTAACAATTGAATTAGAGAGCTCTCTAATCGTAATTGTTACTAGTAACAATTGAATTACAGAGCTCTCTAATCATAATTGTTACTAGTAACAACTGAATTAGAGAGCTCTGTAATTCAATTATAGAGCTCTATAATCAAATTGTTACTAGTAAGAATTCAATTGTAGAGCTCTCTAATTGCAATTCTTACTAGTAATAATTAAATTATAGAGCTCTCTAATTCAATTGTTACTAGTAACAATTTGATTATAGAGCTCTCTAATTGAATTACAGAGCTCTCTAATTGAATTGTTACTAGTAAGAATTAAGTTACAGAGCTCCATAATTCTGTTCTTACTAGTAACAATTAGAATTAGAGAGCTCTGTAATTGCAATCTTACTAGTACAAATTGAATTACAGAGCTCTACAATAGCAATTCTTACTAGTAACAATTGCATTACAGAGCTCTGTATTCGGCGACATATCATTATGCTAATCGTGCCTTATGCATATTCAACTGGGGTCAGTGGCGTAACTTTGTTTTACAAAGTGGGTGGGACAAGAATGTGTATGGGGGGGGGGGGGGGGTATGTTGTATTATTATTACAATAATAATAATATGATATTAAAATTATAAATGTGTTCAAATATTATAGTTTTCCTACATCTGCTATAATACAATATCGTTAGTCTCGAGAGTATGTACATTAGTTAATAAATACGACGATCCGCATTTAGAAATTGAATGTCCTGATGGGCTAGTGGCAGTTTCTCCGTTTAGGGTGCAAGAGGTTTCCGGTTCTAATCCAACCATGTGTAAAAAAAAATTTCTCATTAAAACCAAAGATTTTCATCAGTGATTGTATATCAAGAGCAGGGATACGTTTATATGTATTTTGTTTTTTGTGATTTCAACGTATCGAATAGAGAGTCTCCGCAACAGCGATAGATTGAACTGCTAATCCGTGTGCACGAGCGCTGTGAACCCTGTTGCACGCGCCTCTGATAACAGTGACAACGAGCACTCAACAACATAATTTCAAAAACAACACATACCAGCGCCAAATCGCCTATTATTAACACAAATTGATAATCAACTAGAGGTGTTTATTTTGTATTAGATATCCGCGATAATCATTCTATTATTGCATAACAATACTAAATATAGGGCATTTCACCCTATATTATGTCCAGTGATATGGAGTGTTCTTGGCTCTTAGCTTTACAATATACAAAGGTGAATGAATATAACGACTAAATATAGGCTTTCATCTCAGGCATCATCTTAAATTTGCTTTAATGTGAACATGATTAATATGTTACCTAAGTCTGTAAAATATTTCAGGATACTTTAGAACCACACTACAGGGCTTTTATTTTGAAACGCACCTTTGTAGGCGGGAAATCTGCAATCTGTTTTGCATCTCATGAATAGGAGTTTTTACTAGTAATAATACAATTATAGAGCTCTGTAATTAGAATTGTTACTAGTAAGAATTGAATTAAAGAGCTCTCTAATTCAGTTTTTACTAGTAACAATTACAATTAGAGAGCTCTATAATTCAGTTTTTACTAGTAACAATTGAATTAGAGAGCTCTCTAGTGGAATTGTAGAGCTCTGCAATTGGATTATTACTAGTAACAATTGAATTACAGAGCTCTGCAATTGAATTCTTACTAGTAATAAATGAATTGCAGAGCTCTCTAATTGGAATTGTTACTAGTAAAAACTGAATTATAGAGCTCTACAATTCAGTTGTTACTAGTAAGAATACAATTGCAGAGCTCTATAATTCAATTAGAGAGCTCTACAATCATAATTGTTACTAGTAAAAATTGAATTATAGAGCTCTATAATTGTAATTGTTACTAGTACAAATTAAATTATAGAGCTCTTTAATTTAATTGTTACTAGTAAAAATATAATTACGACGAGTAACGCTGGAACGTTTTTATGCTGAAACGGCCTTCCATAGTTCTTACTAGTAAAAACTTCACTTTTACTATGGAAGTATGGAAGGCCGTTTCAGCATAAAAACGTTCCAGCGTTACTCGTCGTAATTATATTTTTACTAGTAACAATTAAATTAAAGAGCTCTATAATTTAATTTTTACTAGTAACAATTACAATTATAGAGCTCTATAATTCAATTTTTACTAGTAACAATTATGATTGTAGAGCTCTCTAATTGAATTATAGAGCTCTGCAATTATATTCTTACTAGTAACAACTGAATTGTAGAGCTCTATAATTCAGTTTTTACTAGTAACAATTCCAATTAGAGAGCTCTACAATTCATTTATTACTAGTAAGAATTCAATTGCAGAGCTCTGTAATTCAATTTTTACTAGTAATAATCCAATTGCAGAGCTCTACAATTCCACTAGAGAGCTCTCTAATTCAATTGTTACTAGTAAAAACTGAATTAGAGAGCTCTCTAATTGTAATTGTTACTAGTAAAAACTGAATTAGAGAGCTCTTTAATTCAATTCTTACTAGTAACAATTCTAATTACAGAGCTCTATAATTGTATTATTACTAGTAAAAACTCCTATTCATGAGATGCAAAACAGATTGCAGATTCCCGCCTACAAAAGTGCGTTTCAAAATAAAAGCCCTGTAGCGTGGTTCTAAAGTATCCTGAAATATTTTACAGACTTAGGTAACATATTAATCATGTTCACATTAAAGCAAAATTAAGATGATACCTGAGATGAAAGCCTATATTTAGTCGTTATATTCATTCACCTTTGTATATTGGTAAAGCTAAGAGCCAAGAACACTCCATGTCACTGGACATAATATAGGGTGAAATGCCCTAAGCCACCCAAAGTGTTTTGACAAACTTGATATTAAGGAGTATAAATTCATTTTAAATATTTACAGTGTTTAGTATTGTTATGCAATAATAGAATGATTATCGCGGATATCTAATACAAAATAAACACCTCTAGTTGATTATCAATTTGTGTTAATAATAGGCGATTTGGCGCTGGGATGTGTTGTTTTTGAAATTATGTTGTTGAGTGCTCGTTGTCACTGTTATCAGAGGCGCGTGCAACAGGGTTCACAGCGCTCGTGCACACGGATTAGCAGTTCAATCTATCGCTGTTGCGGAGACTCTCTATTCGATACGTTGAAATCACAAAAAACAAAATACATATAAACGTGTCCCTGCTCTTGATATACAATCACTGATGAAAATCTTTGGTTTTAATGAGAAAAAAAAAAATTACACATGGTTGGATTAGAACCGGGAACCTCTTGCACCCTAAACGGAGTAACTGCCACTAATCCATTAGGACATTCTATTATCAAAGGCGGATCGTCGTATTTATTAACTAATGTACATACTCTCGAGACTAACGACATTGTATTATAGCAGATGTAGGAAAACTATCATATTTGAACACATTTATCATTTTAATATCATATTATTATTATTATTGTAATAATAATACAACATACCCCCCCCCCATACACACGCCACTGACCCCAGTTGAATATGCATAAGGCACGATTAGCATAATGATATGTCGCCGAATACAGAGCTCTGTAATGCAATTGTTACTAGTAAGAATTGCTATTGTAGAGCTCTGTAATTATGGCAAGCCGTTTTGACTTTTATTCATTCTCAGGATATGAATTCTTGATATCAACAATTCAGTTTTCACTAGTTAAAATGCTAATTCTTGATATCAGGAATTACATTTCCACTAGTAACAATGGCAATTTTTGATATCAAGAATTACATTTCCACTAGTAACAAGGTTAATTTTTGATATCAACAATTCAATTTTCACTAGTTAAAAGGCTAATTTTTGATATCAAGAATTATTTTCCAGTAGTAAAAACTAGAATTCTTGATATCAGCAATTTATATCCTGGGAAAGGCAATAGGCAAGCCGTTTTGACTTTTAATCATTCCCAGGATATGAAATTTTGATATCAACAATTCAGTTTTCACTAGTTAAAATGTTAATTCTTGATATCTGGAATTACATTTCTACTAGTAACAATGACAATTGTTGATATCAACATTTGAATTTCCACTAGTAACAATGTTAACTCTTGATATCAACAATGATGTCATCACTCGCAGAAATATGTATTCTTGATATCAACATTTGAATTTCCACTAGTAAAAACTAGAATTCTTGATATCTGTAATTGTATTTTCACTAGTGAAATGTCACCATAGGCTGCCATTCAAATTCAATTGTTGATATCAAGAATTGAGTTCTTACTAGTTGAAATTCCAATTTCACATATAAGAAATACAATTCTTACTAGTAAAAATGCGAATTTTTGATATCAATAATTCATTTGTCACTAGTTGAAATGTCAGTTCTTGATATCAACAATTGAATTGCTACTAGTAACAATGTTCATTTTTGATATCAATAATTTGATTGTCACTAGTGACAATGTTAGTTTCTGATATCATGAATGTGATTGTTACTAGAAAGAAAGCCATTTTACATATCTGAAATTATGTTGATATCAGAAATGCATTTTCAGATATCAAAAATGAACATTTTTACTAGTAGAAATTAAATTGTTGATATCAAGAACTGACATTTCAACTAGTGACAATTGAATTCTTGATATCAAAAATTTGCATTTTTACTAGTAACAATGTAATTATTGATATCAACAAAGAGAGTTGATATCTGAAATTGCTCTTGCAACTAGTGAAAATTCAATTACTGATATCTAGAAACACAATTTTTACAGGTAAGAATAGCTATGGTAATGAGCTAATGAATATTAATGAGATGTGGTTTTCGCATAATCCTCTGTAAGCCAAAGATGGAGGAAGAACATCCGTCCAGAGAAATGGCTCCTTTATTTTTTCGTTTAGTTAATGAAACATAAAAATTATATTATGGCTTGATTTTTTTTTTTTTTTTTTTTTTTTTTTGTTAAAAAAAGTAGTTTCATCCTGTTTGTTTTTATTGGCCACGGGGTCCTTCTGAGAATTAAGGGAAAAAAATGAACAAGGCATTCATGTATCATTTATTTTACCATTGACATGAACATAAGAAAAATAACCTCGTGTCGTTTTTCATGTTTATTTTTGTTTTCATTACACTTTTTAATGCATCAATGGACTATTTTTTTATTGTTCCATCCATGACATTTACATATGGCTCTAATACAGAATGTGTCGTCATCGTGCCCAAATTCGTGCCGGTGTTTCTCTTTGATTAAAGGCCTGTGCATTGTAAAACAGTGTAATGAAACGTTATTGGCTACTGAACATTTTTAGTGTACATTTTGATGTATTATGTACACCGACACCTTCTCATATGGGATAGCCTAATAATGAGCCGAAATATTTGCACTCTCTGTCCAATGGATACGTAAATATGGCATGATAGCTACACTGTAATGTGCTAATAACTTGTATTATTTTTTATTTATAGTAATATGTTGTCCATTAACTTGAAGTATAGGGCCACATTGGACAAGATGAATGATAAAGTCTTTTTGAACCTCTTTCCTATTCCCGTCGGCCATTTTAATGTCACTTTAAATATGACACTGGATAACTCGTCTGATAGTCCAGTTGCATAATATATTTGAATGAAATATGCATCTGGAATGTCTCTCAATTGTAGTGGGTTCGGAGTGGAAGAGACAATGATTTAATAAGAATGTAATCTTGCCCATCGGGTTGTCAGCCTGTTATTATTATTGTTGTTGTCGTTGTTATTGTCGTTTTACTTTATAACTATAATGTTTACTTAAAACCTAAAATAACTAATGAATGCTTTATTCGTAAACTTTTTTTTCTGTTTTGGTAAAGTGCCTCTACTGTTCCATTACATTGTTATCATGAAGTGTTGTTTTGGTGATTGTAGTTTACAGAGCTTTTGCCTGCAAAACAATACGGAATAGAACGGAATCGTGTATGTTATGTTAAAAGAGATGAATAAAATGGTCTCTTCATTTTAAATGTAGGCCTACAGCAATCATGTCTGGAAACTTGACAAATAATATTTTATTGGGGCATGTAAAAGTGAAAAAACAAAGAAAAAAATGATAGAGAAAAGATTAAGGTTAAAAGATTCCTTATCGTATGGCCCCCTCTAGTGGCCAACATTAATATCACAGCCTTAGTCTTCCAGGTGAAATGGCTGTTTTGAATTTGATTTTACACTCACCACCAGCATCATAAATTCATAAAACTCAGCATGTGTGGTCATTTATTGTTCTCCATGTTTACAAAGTTTTTATAAGTTTGATATACATGTGTTGGTAATGGGCTGTTCGTGCTCATACAGTAATGAAATGACCAAATATTAATTTAGCGCATTCCCAGTGTCAGTAGCTGTATCCCTTCTTGACCTTACCCTAAAATCTGTGTCTTCTGAGTTAGAAAAAAAGTGCTTCAGAGAATTATTTTAAGCATGCAGTTAAGACAATTTGATGCATTCCACATAGGCCTACACAAAAAGTAATTGGCCTAAGATTCATTCTATTTGCCCTATATAAAAATATCATTATTTTATTTGCGATAACCCGGAAGCCTGTTCTCTTCTTGGATGAGTACAGTTTAAATCCGTGGGAACAGACTACGAAATGTGAAAATAGCTTCAAGTGAAAATAGCAACAGAATCTATTTACACTAAGTGAAAATGGCACCATTTCTTATATGCTACTTACACTAAGTGAAAAAAGCTAAATATTCTATTTGCCCTATAAAAAAGTATTCGCTTTGCAATAAGTGCACATAGTAGTTAGATGCTATATTTACAGGCTACATATAAATGGTGTCAGATAATATTTGTACATTAGTGTTGTTGTACATTAAACGGTGCAATAATAACAGACAGGGACATGCAGAGAGTTCCTCAGGGGCAGGGGCTCAAATGTAAAAAAAGGGGCAATGTAAAACATATATATATATATATATATATATATATATATATATATATATATATATATATATATATATATATATATATATGTTATGTTTTTGCAAGAAGGCTGCATTTATTTGATCAAAAATACAGAAAAAACAGTAATATTGTGAAATATTATTACAGTTAAAATAATGGTTTTCTGTTTTAATATACTTCAAAATATATTGATTTATGTGAAGCAAAACTGAATTTTTTAGCATCATTACTTCAGTCTTCAGTGTCATATGGTCCTTCAGAAATCATTCTAATATGATGATTTATTATCAATGTTACAAACAGTTGTGCTGCTTAATATTTTTTTATAACCTGTGATACTTTTTTTCCAAGATTCTTTGATGAATAAAATGTTAGAAAAGAACAGCATAAATTATAGGAATAAATTATTGTTTAAAAGTATATTAAAATAGAAAACCATCACTGTAAATTGTAATCATCTTTTACTATATTGCTGTTTTTGATCAAATAAATGCAGGAGGAGTTTATTAAGAGACTTTTTTCATAATGCTGCATAATTATCAAAAATGGTAACATCATAAAGTCCTTTCTTTTCATGTCACCATTTCACCAGCCTACACTAATAGGCCTGTAGGTGGCACTTGGGCTTCATTAATTATGATAGTTTCATAAAAGAGTAAACGGTGTATCAATATACATAAATACACTAAATGAATTGAGCGGTATACTTCCATTATTGCGAATTTTGGTGCTGCATGGTGCAGTGCGTTGTAGTCAATTTACATCCATTTTGTCAACGATGCAGTTTGACTTATAAAATGCACAAACCGCAGAAATAGGAAGTCTTTTTAATTTCTTAAGTTCGTAAGTTCGACACTTTTCGAATATCTTTATTTTTATATCTTCATTTTTATTGAAGATAAATGCCTTTCCAATCTGATGGATGAGAAAAGGAAGTAGAGCGAGTTCGGCAAAAGGCGGATTCGAACCTCTGTCAGTTTGCGTCAAAACTATTTTTAACGCGCCTTACCTACACTTCGACAAGCCGTTTTGACTTTTATTCATTCCCAGGATATCAATTGTTGATATCAAGAACTGAATTGTTGATATCAGGAATTACATTTCCACTAGTAAAAACTTCATTCTTACTAGTAAAAACTTCATTCTTACTAGTAAGAATGAAGTTTTTACTAGTAAGAATGAAGTTGTTACTAGTAAGAATGAAGTTTTTACTAGTAAGAATGAAGTTGTTACTAGTAAGAATGAAGTTTTTACTAGTAAGAATGAAGTTGTTACTAGTAAGAATGAAGTTTTTACTAGTAAGAATTGTATTTCTGATATGTGAAATTGGAATTTCAACTAGTAAGAACTCAATTCTTGATATCAACAATTGAATTTGAATGGCAGCCTATGGTGACATTTCACTAGTGAAAATACAATTACAGATATCAAGAATTCTAGTTTTTACTAGTGGAAATTCAAATGTTGATATCAAGAATTAACATTGTTACTAGTGGAAATGTAATTCCTGATATCAACAACTGAATTGTTGATATCAGGAATTACATTTCCACTAGTAAAAAACTTCATTCTTACTAGTAAAAACTTAATTCTTACTAGTAAGAATGAAGTTGTTACTAGTAAGAATGAAGTTTTTACTAGTAAGAATGAAGTTTGTACTAGTAAGAATGAAGTTTGTACTAGTAAGAATTAAGTTTTTACTAGTAAGAATTGTATTTCTGATATGTGAAATTGCAATCATGTCATGTTCACTGTGGTTTCACAGGAGACCTGCAGGTGACAGGTGATTGCCTTAAAAAACATTGCAAACAAGTGAAATGTAAAATTTAATTAAGTGAAATTTAAATAATCTTAATTTTTACAATTCTTATGCACCCCATGCACTTATTACTATATAGATTCATACACAATATATTCAATTCTAAAACAAAACATGATCATACACACACATTGACTTTTGCACTGGTTTAATGCAATGGATTTATACATTTCTAATAAACTGCATGTCAAGCATTTTGTCTGTCCTTTCCTACATGTTCTTGTAGTCTCCGCTATGGTTTGCAGTGCTGCACGAGGATGATCCAGTTGATCAGAGAAAGGAGTATGAATGCATGGTTTCCCCACTTACACGGAAAAGAGGAAATATGTTCTAGTCAGCAGGAGCAATCTAAAGAACTAAAGATTGTGTGCCAAGTTGTGTGTTAATCATATACAGGTGTATCTGCCCTTTTTCACAAAAAAACAACACTGGGAACTTTTATGTTTATTGAAGGTTTATTAAAAATAAGGAGCAAGGAAAAGCTTGCAAAATCCAAGGAGCAGAGACTGGCGGTGAGGGTACAGTGAGATTGCATGGAGTCTTCAGGATCGGAATCCCCTTTGTGCTTGTATTGAAAGCAAGATAAAAGGAGACAAAACAGGACAAATTAAATATAGTAGTAGTATATAATACAGTTTTGGTATTTAGTATGATTTCCCATTTAGCCTAGTGTAATATATATATATATATATATATATATATATATATATATATATATATATATATATATATAGTGCTGCTTTTAAGCATTGTTTTTTTTTATAAACTTCCCTCTCCCCATCAATCCAAAAATCAGCCGAGCTGACACATATAGACAGTCAACAGAATCACAATGTAGTAAAAAACGAAAGTATACTACAGTATTTATTACAGTATCAGTTCACTATACTGCAGTATGCTGTAGCATTCATTAACAAAGTGTTGTAAATACTATAGGCTAATACAGACAGTAGTCTACAATTTACTATAGTATGGTTCAAAAACACAATAGGCTACTATTTACTATAGTATTTTTTTTTTCACCTGTGTTGTACATTTAATAAGGAATAAGGATATTCTCATTTTACCACTTTCACCCACCACAAGCCCCAAAGTTATATAATCCCGTTGAGAAGACTTTTTCTCTAATTACACGACGATGAATAAAGCTGTTTTAATCTATTATCTAATCTACTATCATATAACTTCCCCTGAAACTATTTATTTAGTGAGCAATATCAGCTATCAGGCTTTAATACACAAGTTAATTTGATTCAGATGTACTGATGATATAAAATCTTATCATTTAAACGGCTTACCTTTTAAAAGTGCATCACAAACGGTCTGTTCTGCTGTAACTCTATGGCGCGGCTGCTACCGATGATGTAGGCCTAACCGTAAAACAAGGAAAATGAACGCCTGGTTTCAATTTTTTGGTTTTGCATTTGCATTGTATGGTCTGAAAACTGAATTGTGAAGCGTTAAATTTGCCTAAAAACCTCCTTTGCCATTGCCAGTTTGTCCACAGTTCACCACAGTTCTGAGCACGTAAAAACATCACGCTCTTATTTGAATATTAACAAGCAGTCGTCATTACTATGCACATATCCTAAGAGGAATTCATTATTATGCACATATCCTAAACGGAATTCATGATATCTGCAATAAGAATTTTTACTAGTGAAAATTAAATTTTAACATGTAAGAATTAAGTTACAGATAACAAAAAGTATGTTTTTTACTAGTTGTGATTTCATTTTTGATATCATAAATGTATTTCTGCGAGTGATGACGTCATTGTTGATATCAAGAAGCGTAATTCCTGATATCAACAATCAGCATTTCCACTAGTGAAAATTGCATTTCTGATATCAAGAATTGAATTGTTGATATCAACAATTCATATTTTTAAATGTTAAAAGGGCGACTAAACCATTACAGATATCAAGAATTGAGTTCTTACTAGTTGAAATTCCAATTTCACATATCAGAAATAAATTCTTACTAGTAAAATGCTAATTTTGATATCATTAATTACTTTGTTACTAGTGCAAAATCTATTCTTGATATCAACAATTGAATTGCTACTAGTAACAATGTTCATTTTTGATATCAATAATTTGATTGTCACTAGTGACAATGTTAGTTTCTGATATCATGAATGTGATTGTTACTAGTAAGAAAGCCATTTTACATATCTGAAATTATGTTGATATCAGAAATACATTTTCAGATATCAAAAATGAAAATTTTTACTAGTAGCAATTCAATTGTTGATATCAAGAACTGACATTTCAACTAGTGACAATTGAGTTCTTGATATCAAAAATTTGCATTTTACTAGTAGCAATGTAATTATTGATATCAAAAATTACTATTTTTACTAGTAAGAATTGTATTTCTGATATGTGAAATTGGAATTTCAACTAGTAAGAACTCAATTTTTGATATCAACAATTGAATTTGAATGGCAGCCTATGGTGACATTTCACTAGTGAAAATACAATTACAGATATCAAGAATTCTAGTTTTACTAGTGGAAATTCAAAAGTTGATATCAAGAATGATATTGTTACTAGTAGAAATGTAATTCCTGATATCAACAACTGAATTGTGATATCAATTAAATTGTGATATCAAGAAGTAACATTGTTACTAGTGGAAATGTAATTCCTGATATCAAGAACTGAATTGTTGATATCAAGAATTCATATCCTGATATGTGAATAAAAGTCAAAACGGCTTGCCATATGTAATTCAATTTGTACTAGTAAGATTGCAATTACAGAGCTCTCTAATTCTAATTGTTACTAGTAAGAACTGAATTATGGAGCTCTGTAACTTAATTCTTACTAGTAACAATTCAATTAGAGAGCTCTGTAATTCAATTAGAGAGCTCTATAATCAAATTGTTACTAGTAACAATTGAATTAGAGAGCTCTATAATTTAATTATTACTAGTAAGAATTGCAATTAGAGAGCTCTACAATTGAATTCTTACTAGTAACAATTTGATTATAGAGCTCTATAATTCAATTACAGAGCTCTCTTATTCAATTGTTACTAGTAACAATTATGATTAGAGAGCTCTGTAATTCAATTGTTACTAGTAACAATTACGATTAGAGAGCTCTCTAATTCAATTGTTACTAGTAAGAATTGAATTAGAGAGCTCTGTAATTCAATTATAGAGCTCTGCAATTACACATATCTTTAATGTGTATTTTTACTAGTAATAAATCAATTGAAGAGCTCTGTAATTCAATTGTTACTAGTAAGAATTCAATTAGAGAGCTCTATAATTGTAATTGTTACTAGTAAGAATTCAATTAGAGAGCTCTATAATTGTAATTGTTACTAGTAAGAATTCAATTAGAGAGCTCTATAATTGTAATTGTTACTAGTAAAAATTGAATTAGAGAGCTCTATAATTGTAATTGTTACTAGTAAGAATTCAATTAGAGAGCTCTATAATCCAATTGTTACTAGTAACAATTGAATTACGAGCTCTATAATTAAAAATGAATGGAAGTCAATGGAGACATATGACTAGTAATAAATGAATTGTAGAGCTCTCTAATTGGAATTGTACTAATTGAATTAGAGAGCTATATAATAATTGTTACTAGTAAAAATTGAATTATAGAGCTCTATAATTGTAATTGTTACTAGTAAGAATTCAATTAGAGAGCTCTACAATCATAATTGTTACTAGTAAAAATTAATTATAGAGCTCTATAATTGTAATTGTTACTAGTACAAATTAAATTATAGAGCTCTATAATTCAATTGTTACTAGTAACAATTAGGATTATAGAGCTCTCTAATTGAATTCTTACTAGTAACAATTACAATTATAGAGCTCTCTAATTCAATTTTACTAGTAACAATTACAATTATAGAACTCTGTAATTCAATTGTTACTAGTAACAATTACAATTATAGAGCTCTCTAATTGAATTTTTACTAGTAACAATTACAATTATAGAGCTTCCAATTGAATTTACTAGTAACAATTACAATTATAGAGCTCTCTAATTGAATTCTTACTAGTAACAATTGAATTACAGAGCTCTTCAGTTGATTTATTACTAGTAAAAATACACATTAAAGATATGTGTAATTGCAGAGCTCTATAATTGAATTACAGAGCTTTCTAATTCAATTGTTACTAGTAACAATTGAATTAGAGAGCTCTCTAATCGTAATTGTTACTAGTAACAATTGAATTACAGAGCTCTCTAATCATAATTGTTACTAGTAACAACTGAATTAGAGAGCTCTGTAATTCAATTATAGAGCTCTATAATCAAATTGTTACTAGTAAGAATTCAATTGTAGAGCTCTAATTGCAATTCTTACTAGTAATAATTAAATTATAGAGCTCTCTAATTCAATTGTTACTAGTAACAATTTGATTATAGAGCTCTCTAATTGAATTACAGAGCTCTCTAATTGAATTGTTACTAGTAAGAATTAAGTTACAGAGCTCCATAATTCTGTTCTTACTAGTAACAATTAGAATTAGAGAGCTCTGTAATTGCAATCTTACTAGTACAAATTGAATTACAGAGCTCTACAATAGCAATTCTTACTAGTAACAATTGCATTACAGAGCTCTGTATTCGGCGACATATCATTATGCTAATCGTGCCTTATGCATATTCAACTGGGGTCAGTGGCGTAACTTTGTTTTACAAAGTGGGTGGACAAGAATGTGTATGGGGGGGGGGGGGGGGTATGTTGTATTATTATTACAATAATAATAATATGATATTAAAATTATAAATGTGTTCAAATATTATAGTTTTCCTACATCTGCTATAATACAATATCGTTAGTCTCGAGAGTATGTACATTAGTTAATAATACGACGATCCGCATTTAGAAATTGAATGTCCTGATGGGCTAGTGGCAGTTTCTCCGTTTAGGGTGCAAGAGGTTTCCGGTTCTAATCCAACCATGTGTAAAAAAAAATTTCTCATTAAAACCAAAGATTTTCATCAGTGATTGTATATCAAGAGCAGGGATACGTTATATGTATTTTGTTTTTGTGATTTCAACGTATCGAATAGAGAGTCTCCGCAACAGCGATAGATTGAACTGCTAATCCGTGTGCACGAGCGCTGTGAACCCTGTTGCACGCGCCTCTGATAACAGTGACAACGAGCACTCAACAACATAATTTCAAAAACAACACATACCAGCGCCAAATCGCCTATTATTAACACAAATTGATAATCAACTAGAGGTGTTTATTTTGTATTAGATATCCGCGATAATCATTCTATTATTGCATAACAATACTAAATTAGGGCATTTCACCCTATATTATGTCCAGTATATGGAGTGTTCTTGGCTCTTAGCTTTACAATATACAAAGGTGAATGAATATAACGACTAAATATAGGCTTTCATCTCAGGCATCATCTTAAATTTGCTTTAATGTGAACATGATTAATATGTTACCTAAGTCTGTAAAATATTTCAGGATACTTTAGAACCACACTACAGGGCTTTTATTTGAAACGCACCTTTGTAGGCGGGAAATCTGCAATCTGTTTTGCATCTCATGAATAGGAGTTTTTACTAGTAATAATACAATTATAGAGCTCTGTAATTAGAATTGTTACTAGTAAGAATTGAATTAAAGAGCTCTCTAATTCAGTTTTTACTAGTAACAATTACAATTAGAGAGCTCTATAATTCAGTTTTTACTAGTAACAATTGAATTAGAGAGCTCTCTAGTGGAATTGTAGAGCTCTGCAATTGGATTATTACTAGTAACAATTGAATTACAGAGCTCTGCAATTGAATTCTTACTAGTAATAATGAATTGCAGAGCTCTCTAATTGGAATTGTTACTAGTAAAAACTGAATTATAGAGCTCTACAATTCAGTTGTTACTAGTAAGAATACAATTGCAGAGCTCTATAATTCAATTAGAGAGCTCTACAATCATAATTGTTACTAGTAAAAATTGAATTATAGAGCTCTATAATTGTAATTGTTACTAGTACAAATTAAATTATAGAGCTCTTTAATTTAATTGTTACTAGTAAAATAATTACGACGAGTAACGCTGGAACGTTTTTATGCTGAAACGGCCTTCCATAGTTCTTACTAGTAAAAACTTCACTTTTACTATGGAAGTATGGAAGGCCGTTTCAGCATAAAAACGTTCCGCGTTACTCGTCGTAATTATATTTTACTAGTAACAATTAAATTAAAGAGCTCTATAATTTAATTTTATAGTAACAATTACAATTATAGAGCTCTATAATTCAATTTTTACTAGTAACAATTATGATTGTAGAGCTCTCTAATTGAATTATAGAGCTCTGCAATTATTCTTACTAGTAACAACTGAATTGTAGAGCTCTATAATTCAGTTTTTACTAGTAACAATTCCAATTAGAGCTCTACAATTCATTTATTACTAGTAAGAATTCAATTGCAGAGCTCTGTAATTCAATTTTACTAGTAATAATCCAATTGCAGAGCTCTACAATTCCACTAGAGAGCTCTCTAATTCAATTGTTACTAGTAAAAACTGAATTAGAGAGCTCTCTAATTGTAATTGTTACTAGTAAAAACTGAATTAGAGAGCTCTTTAATTCAATTCTTACTAGTAACATTCTAATTACAGAGCTCTATAATTGTATTATTACTAGTAAAAACTCCTCAGAGATGCAAAACAGATTGCAGATTCCCGCCTACAAAAGTGCGTTTCAAAATAAAAGCCCTGTAGCGTGGTTCTAAAGTATCCTGAAATATTACAGACTTAGGTAACTAATCATGTTCACATTAAAGCAAAATTAAGATGATACCTGAGATGAAAGCCTATATTTAGTCGTATATTCATTCACCTTTGTATATTGGTAAAGCTAAGAGCCAAGAACACTCCATGTCACTGGACATAATATAGGGTGAAATGCCCTAAGCCACCCAAAGTGTTTTGACAAACTTGATATTAAGGAGTATAAATTCATTTTAAATATTTACAGTGTTTAGTATTGTTATGCAATAATAGAATGATTATCGCGGATATCTAATACAAAATAAACACCTCTAGTTGATTATCAATTTGTGTTAATAATAGGCGATTTGGCGCTGGGATGTGTTGTTTTGAAATTATGTTGTTGAGTGCTCGTTGTCACTGTTATCAGAGGCGCGTGCAACAGGGTTCACAGCGCTCGTGCACACGGATTAGCAGTTCAATCTATCGCTGTTGCGGAGACTCTCTATTCGATACGTTGAAATCACAAAAACAAAATACATATAAACGTGTCCCTGCTCTTGTACAATCACTGATGAAAATCTTTGGTTTTAATGAGAAAAAAAAAAATTACACATGGTTGGATTAGAACCGGGAACCTCTTGCACCCTAAACGGAGTAACTGCCACTAATCCATTAGGACATTCTATTATCAAAGGCGGATCGTCGATTTATAACTAATGTACATACTCTCGAGACTAACGACATTGTATTATAGCAGATGTAGGAAAACTATCATATTTGAACACATTTATCATTTTAATATCATATTATATTATTGTAAAATAATACAACATACCCCCCCCCCATACACACGCCACTGACCCCAGTTGAATATGCATAAGGCACGATTAGCATAATGATATGTCGCCGAATACAGAGCTCTGTAATGCAATGTTACTAGTAAGAATTGCTATTGTAGAGCTCTGTAATTATGGCAAGCCGTTTTGACTTTTATTCATTCTCAGGATATGAATTCTTGATATCAACAATTCAGTTTTCACTAGTTAAAATGCTAATTCTTGATATCAGGAATTACATTTCCACTAGTAACAATGGCAATTTTGATATCAAGAATTACATTTCCACTAGTAACAAGGTTAATTTTTGATATCAACAATTCAATTTCACTAGTTAAAAGGCTAATTTTTGATATCAAGAATTATTTTCCAGTAGTAAAACTAGAATTCTTGATATCAGCAATTTATATCCTGGGAAAGGCAATAGGCAAGCCGTTTGACTTTTAATCATTCCCAGGATATGAAATTTTGATATCAACAATTCAGTTTTCACTAGTTAAAATGTTAATTCTTGATATCTGGAATTACATTTCTACTAGTAACAATGACAATTGTTGATATCAACATTTGAATTTCCACTAGTAACAATGTTAACTCTTGATATCAACAATGATGTCATCACTCGCAGAATATGTATTCTTGATATCAACATTTGAATTTCCACTAGTAAAAACTAGAATTTTGATATCTGTAATTGTATTTTCACTAGTGAAATGTCACCATAGGCTGCCATTCAAATTCAATTGTTGATATCAAGAATTGAGTTCTTACTAGTTGAAATTCCATTTCACATATAAGAAATACAATTCTTACTAGTAAAAATGCGAATTTTTGATATCAATAATTCATTTGTCACTAGTTGAAATGTCAGTTCTTGATATCAACAATTGAATTGCTACTAGTAACAATGTTCATTTTTGATATCAATAATTTGATTGTCACTAGTGACAATGTTAGTTTCTGATATCATGAATGTGATTGTTACTAGAAAGAAAGCCATTTTACATATCTGAAATTATGTTGATATCAGAAATGCATTTTCAGATATCAAAAATGAACATTTTTACTAGTAAAATTAAATTGTTGATATCAAGAACTGACATTTCAACTAGTGACAATTGAATTCTTGATATCAAAAATTTGCATTTTTACTAGTAACAATGTAATTATTGATATCAACAAAGAGAGTTGATATCTGAAATTGCTCTTGCAACTAGTGAAAATTCAATTACTGATATCTAGAAACACAATTTTACAGGTAAGAATAGCTATGGTAATGAGCTAATGAATATTAATGAGATGTGGTTTTCGCATCCTCTGTAAGCCAAAGATGGAGGAAGAACATCCGTCCAGAGAAATGGTCCTTTATTTTTTCGTTTAGTTAATGAAACATAAAAATTATATTATGGCTTGATTTTTTTTTTTTTTTTTTTTTTTTTTTGTTAAAAAAAGTAGTTTCATGTTTGTTTTTATTGGCCACGGGTCCTTCTGAGAATTAAGGGAAAAAAATGAACAAGGCATTCATGTATCATTATTTTACCATTGACATGAACATAAGAAAAATAACCTCGTGTCGTTTTCAGTTTATTTTTGTTTTCATTACACTTTTAATGCATCAATGGACTATTTTTTTATTGTTCCATCCATGACATTTACATATGGCTCTAATACAGAATGTGTCGTCATCGTGCCCAAATTCGTGCCGGTGTTTCTCTTTGATTAAAGGCCTGTGCATTGTAAAACAGTGTAATGAAACGTTATTGGCTACTGAACATTTTTAGTGTACATTTTGATGTATTATGTACACCGACACCTTCTCATATGGGATAGCCTAATAATGAGCCGAAATATTTGCACTCTCTGTCCAATGGATACGTAAATATGGCATGATAGCTACACTGTAATGTGCTAATAACTTGATTATTTTTTATTTATAGTAATATGTTGTCCATTAACTTGAAGTATAGGGCCACATTGGACAAGATGAATGATAAAGTCTTTTTGAACCTCTTTCCTATTCCCGTCGGCCATTTTAATGTCACTTTAAATATGACACTGGATAACTCGTCTGATAGTCCAGTTGCATAATATTTTGAATGAAATATGCATCTGGAATGTCTCTCAATTGTAGTGGGTTCGGAGTGGAAGAGACAATGATTAATAAGAATGTAATCTTGCCCATCGGGTTGTCAGCCTGTTATTATTATTGTTGTTGTCGTTGTTATTGTCGTTTTACTTTATAACTATAATGTTTACTTAAAACCTAAAATAATAATGAATGCTTTATTCGTAAACTTTTTTTTCTGTTTTGGTAAAGTGCCTCTACTGTTCCATTACATTGTTATCATGAAGTGTTGTTTTGGTGATTGTAGTTTACAGAGCTTTTGCCTGCAAAACAATACGGAATAGAACGGAATCGTGTATGTTATGTTAAAAGAGATGAATAAAATGGTCTCTTCATTTTAAATGTAGGCCTACAGCATCATGTCTGGAAACTTGACAAATAATATTTTATTGGGGCATGTAAAAGTGAAAAAACAAAGAAAAAATGATAGAGAAAAGATTAAGGTTAAAAGATTCCTTATCGTATGGCCCCCTCTAGTGGCCAACATTAATATCACAGCCTTAGTCTTCCAGGTGAAATGGCTGTTTGAATTTGATTTTACACTCACCACCAGCATCATAAATTCATAAAACTCAGCATGTGTGGTCATTTATTGTTCTCCATGTTTACAAAGTTTTTATAAGTTTGATATACATGTGTTGGTAATGGGCTGTTCGTGCTCATACAGTAATGAAATGACCAAATATTAATTTAGCGCATTCCCAGTGTCAGTAGCTGTATCCCTTCTTGACCTTACCCTAAAATCTGTGTCTTCTGAGTTAGAAAAAAAGTGCTTCAGAGAATTATTTTAAGCATGCAGTTAAGACAATTTGATGCATTCCACATAGGCCTACACAAAAAGTAATTGGCCTAAGATTCATTCTATTTGCCCTATATAAAAATATCATTTTTTATTTGCGATAACCCGGAAGCCTGTTCTCTTCTTGGATGAGTACAGTTTAAATCCGTGGGAACAGACTACGAAATGTGAAAATAGCTTCAAGTGAAAATAGCAACAGAATCTATTTACACTAAGTGAAAATGGCACCATTTCTTATATGCTACTTACACTAAGTGAAAAAAGCTAAATATTCTATTTGCCCTATAAAAAAGTATTCGCTTTGCAATAAGTGCACATAGTAGTTAGATGCTATATTTACAGGCTACATATAAATGGTGTCAGATAATATTTGTACATTAGTGTTGTTGTACATTAAACGGTGCAATAATAACAGACAGGGACATGCAGAGAGTTCCTCAGGGGCAGGGGCTCAAATGTAAAAAAAGGGGCAATGTAAAACATATATATATATATATATATATATATATATATATATATATATATATATATATATATATATATATATATATATGTTATGTTTTTGCAAGAAGGCTGCATTTATTTGATCAAAATACAGAAAAAACAGTAATATTGTGAAATATTATTACAGTTAAAATAATGGTTTTCTGTTTTAATATACTTCAAAATATATTGATTTATGTGAAGCAAAACTGAATTTTTTAGCATCATTACTTCAGTCTTCAGTGTCATATGGTCCTTCAGAAATCATTCTAATATGATGATTTATTATCAATGTTACAAACAGTTGTGCTGCTTAATATTTTTTTATAACCTGTGATACTTTTTTTCCAAGATTCTTTGATGAATAAAATGTTAGAAAAGAACAGCATAAATTATAGGAATAAATTATTGTTTAAAAGTATATTAAAATAGAAAACCATCACTGTAAATTGTAATCATCTTTTACTATATTGCTGTTTTTGATCAAATAAATGCAGGAGGAGTTTATTAAGAGACTTTTTTCATAATGCTGCATAATTATCAAAAATGGTAACATCATAAAGTCCTTTCTTTTCATGTCACCATTTCACCAGCCTACACTAATAGGCCTGTAGGTGGCACTTGGGCTTCATTAATTATGATAGTTTCATAAAAGAGTAAACGGTGTATCAATATACATAAATACACTAAATGAATTGAGCGGTATACTTCCATTATTGCGAATTTTGGTGCTGCATGGTGCAGTGCGTTGTAGTCAATTTACATCCATTTTGTCAACGATGCAGTTTGACTTATAAAATGCACAAACCGCAGAAATAGGAAGTCTTTTTAATTTCTTAAGTTCGTAAGTTCGACACTTTTCGAATATCTTTATTTTTATATCTTCATTTTATTGAAGATAAATGCCTTTCCAATCTGATGGATGAGAAAAGGAAGTAGAGCGAGTTCGGCAAAAGGCGGATTCGAACCTCTGTCAGTTTGCGTCAAAACTATTTTTAACGCGCCTTACCTACACTTCGACAAGCCGTTTTGACTTTTATTCATTCCCAGGATATCAATTGTTGATATCAAGAACTGAATTGTTGATATCAGGAATTACATTTCCACTAGTAAAAACTTCATTCTTACTAGTAAAAACTTCATTCTTACTAGTAAGAATGAAGTTTTTACTAGTAAGAATGAAGTTGTTACTAGTAAGAATGAAGTTTTTACTAGTAAGAATGAAGTTGTTACTAGTAAGAATGAAGTTTTTACTAGTAAGAATGAAGTTGTTACTAGTAAGAATGAAGTTTTTACTAGTAAGAATTGTATTTCTGATATGTGAAATTGGAATTTCAACTAGTAAGAACTCAATTCTTGATATCAACAATTGAATTTGAATGGCAGCCTATGGTGACATTTCACTAGTGAAAATACAATTACAGATATCAAGAATTCTAGTTTTTACTAGTGGAAATTCAAATGTTGATATCAAGAATTAACATTGTTACTAGTGGAAATGTAATTCCTGATATCAACAACTGAATTGTTGATATCAGGAATTACATTTCCACTAGTAAAAAACTTCATTCTTACTAGTAAAAACTTAATTCTTACTAGTAAGAATGAAGTTGTTACTAGTAAGAATGAAGTTTTTACTAGTAAGAATGAAGTTTGTACTAGTAAGAATGAAGTTTGTACTAGTAAGAATTAAGTTTTTACTAGTAAGAATTGTATTTCTGATATGTGAAATTGCAATCATGTCATGTTCACTGTGGTTTCACAGGAGACCTGCAGGTGACAGGTGATTGCCTTAAAAAACATTGCAAACAAGTGAAATGTAAAATTTAATTAAGTGAAATTTAAATAATCTTAATTTTTACAATTCTTATGCACCCCATGCACTTATTACTATATAGATTCATACACAATATATTCAATTCTAAAACAAAACATGATCATACACACACATTGACTTTTGCACTGGTTTAATGCAATGGATTTATACATTTCTAATAAACTGCATGTCAAGCATTTTGTCTGTCCTTTCCTACATGTTCTTGTAGTCTCCGCTATGGTTTGCAGTGCTGCACGAGGATGATCCAGTTGATCAGAGAAAGGAGTATGAATGCATGGTTTCCCCACTTACACGGAAAAGAGGAAATATGTTCTAGTCAGCAGGAGCAATCTAAAGAACTAAAGATTGTGTGCCAAGTTGTGTGTTAATCATATACAGGTGTATCTGCCCTTTTTCACAAAAAAACAACACTGGGAACTTTTATGTTTATTGAAGGTTTATTAAAAATAAGGAGCAAGGAAAAGCTTGCAAAATCCAAGGAGCAGAGACTGGCGGTGAGGGTACAGTGAGATTGCATGGAGTCTTCAGGATCGGAATCCCCTTTGTGCTTGTATTGAAAGCAAGATAAAAGGAGACAAAACAGGACAAATTAAATATAGTAGTAGTATATAATACAGTTTTGGTATTTAGTATGATTTCCCATTTAGCCTAGTGTAATATATATATATATATATATATATATATATATATATATATATATATATATATATATATATATATATATAGTGCTGCTTTTAAGCATTGTTTTTTTTTATAAACTTCCCTCTCCCCATCAATCCAAAAATCAGCCGAGCTGACACATATAGACAGTCAACAGAATCACAATGTAGTAAAAAACGAAAGTATACTACAGTATTTATTACAGTATCAGTTCACTATACTGCAGTATGCTGTAGCATTCATTAACAAAGTGTTGTAAATACTATAGGCTAATACAGACAGTAGTCTACAATTTACTATAGTATGGTTCAAAAACACAATAGGCTACTATTTACTATAGTATTTTTTTTTTCACCTGTGTTGTACATTTAATAAGGAATAAGGATATTCTCATTTTACCACTTTCACCCACCACAAGCCCCAAAGTTATATAATCCCGTTGAGAAGACTTTTTCTCTAATTACACGACGATGAATAAAGCTGTTTTAATCTATTATCTAATCTACTATCATATAACTTCCCCTGAAACTATTTATTTAGTGAGCAATATCAGCTATCAGGCTTTAATACACAAGTTAATTTGATTCAGATGTACTGATGATATAAAATCTTATCATTTAAACGGCTTACCTTTTAAAAGTGCATCACAAACGGTCTGTTCTGCTGTAACTCTATGGCGCGGCTGCTACCGATGATGTAGGCCTAACCGTAAAACAAGGAAAATGAACGCCTGGTTTCAATTTTTTGGTTTGCATTTGCATTGTATGGTCTGAAAACTGAATTGTGAAGCGTTAAATTTGCCTAAAAACCTCCTTTGCCATTGCCAGTTTGTCCACAGTTCACCACAGTTCTGAGCACGTAAAAACATCACGCTCTTATTTGAATATTAACAAGCAGTCGTCATTACTATGCACATATCCTAAGAGGAATTCATTATTATGCACATATCCTAAACGGAATTCATGATATCTGCAATAAGAATTTTTACTAGTGAAAATTAAATTTTAACATGTAAGAATTAAGTTACAGATAACAAAAAGTATGTTTTTTACTAGTTGTGATTTCATTTTTGATATCATAAATGTATTTCTGCGAGTGATGACGTCATTGTTGATATCAAGAAGCGTAATTCCTGATATCAACAATCAGCATTTCCACTAGTGAAAATTGCATTTCTGATATCAAGAATTGAATTGTTGATATCAACAATTCATATTTTTAAATGTTAAAAGGGCGACTAAACCATTACAGATATCAAGAATTGAGTTCTTACTAGTTGAAATTCCAATTTCACATATCAGAAATAAATTCTTACTAGTAAAAATGCTAATTTTTGATATCATTAATTACTTTGTTACTAGTGCAAAATCTATTCTTGATATCAACAATTGAATTGCTACTAGTAACAATGTTCATTTTTGATATCAATAATTTGATTGTCACTAGTGACAATGTTAGTTTCTGATATCATGAATGTGATTGTTACTAGTAAGAAAGCCATTTTACATATCTGAAATTATGTTGATATCAGAAATACATTTTCAGATATCAAAAATGAAAATTTTTACTAGTAGCAATTCAATTGTTGATATCAAGAACTGACATTTCAACTAGTGACAATTGAGTTCTTGATATCAAAAATTTGCATTTTACTAGTAGCAATGTAATTATTGATATCAAAAATTACTATTTTTACTAGTAAGAATTGTATTTCTGATATGTGAAATTGGAATTTCAACTAGTAAGAACTCAATTTTTGATATCAACAATTGAATTTGAATGGCAGCCTATGGTGACATTTCACTAGTGAAAATACAATTACAGATATCAAGAATTCTAGTTTTTACTAGTGGAAATTCAAAAGTTGATATCAAGAATGAATATTGTTACTAGTAGAAATGTAATTCCTGATATCAACAACTGAATTGTTGATATCAAGAATTAAATTGTTGATATCAAGAAGTAACATTGTTACTAGTGGAAATGTAATTCCTGATATCAAGAACTGAATTGTTGATATCAAGAATTCATATCCTGATATGTGAATAAAAGTCAAAACGGCTTGCCATATGTAATTCAATTTGTACTAGTAAGATTGCAATTACAGAGCTCTCTAATTCTAATTGTTACTAGTAAGAACTGAATTATGGAGCTCTGTAACTTAATTCTTACTAGTAACAATTCAATTAGAGAGCTCTGTAATTCAATTAGAGAGCTCTATAATCAAATTGTTACTAGTAACAATTGAATTAGAGAGCTCTATAATTTAATTATTACTAGTAAGAATTGCAATTAGAGAGCTCTACAATTGAATTCTTACTAGTAACAATTTGATTATAGAGCTCTATAATTCAATTACAGAGCTCTCTTATTCAATTGTTACTAGTAACAATTATGATTAGAGAGCTCTGTAATTCAATTGTTACTAGTAACAATTACGATTAGAGAGCTCTCTAATTCAATTGTTACTAGTAAGAATTGAATTAGAGAGCTCTGTAATTCAATTATAGAGCTCTGCAATTACACATATCTTTAATGTGTATTTTTACTAGTAATAAATCAATTGAAGAGCTCTGTAATTCAATTGTTACTAGTAAGAATTCAATTAGAGAGCTCTATAATTGTAATTGTTACTAGTAAGAATTCAATTAGAGAGCTCTATAATTGTAATTGTTACTAGTAAGAATTCAATTAGAGAGCTCTATAATTGTAATTGTTACTAGTAAAAATTGAATTAGAGAGCTCTATAATTGTAATTGTTACTAGTAAGAATTCAATTAGAGAGCTCTATAATCCCAATTGTTACTAGTAACAATTGAATTACAGAGCTCTATAATTAAAAATGAATGGAAGTCAATGGAGACATATGACTAGTAATAAATGAATTGTAGAGCTCTCTAATTGGAATTGTTACTAATTGAATTAGAGAGCTCTATAATCATAATTGTTACTAGTAAAAATTGAATTATAGAGCTCTATAATTGTAATTGTTACTAGTAAGAATTCAATTAGAGAGCTCTACAATTATAATTGTTACTAGTAAAAATTGAATTATAGAGCTCTGTAATTGTAATTGTTACTAGTACAAATTAAATTATAGAGCTCTTTATGGAAGGCCATTTCAGCATAAAAACGTTCCAGCGTTATTCGTCGTAATTAATGGTGCTTGCCAAAGGCAAAGCTCCATTCTTAATCTTCTGCATACTTATTATTATTAATGGTGCTTGCCAAAGGCAAAGCTCCATTCTTATTCTCCTGCATACTTATTATTAATGGTGCTTGCCAAAGGCAAAGCTCCATTCTTAATCTTCTGCATACTTATTATTATTATTATTATTAATGGTGCTTGCCAAAGGCAAAGCTCCATTCTTAATCTTCTGCATACTTATTATTAATGGTGCTTGCCAAAGGCAAAGCTCCATTCTTATTCTCCTGCATACTTATTATTAATGGTGCTTGCCAAAGGCAAAGCTCCATTCTTATTCTCCTGCATACTTATTATTCTTCTTCTTCTTCTTCTTCCACTTTTTCGTCTGCGCGCTACTCCTCCCGCAGCTTTTGTCCTAGACCCATGAATGAGGTGTCAAATCGACCGGCCCATTGAGGAGTGGTGTGCTATGACTTTTATAAGCGATCGGGTGTACGATGTTCGTCCGGCGGGCGAAAAAGTAGCCGAAAAATCCCATAGACTTAACATTGCGACGAACTTTGACGAATCATAGCTCCTAACGAGAATTTCGTAGAAACATGTGGGTTACCACGTTTGAAGAGGCTGACAGGCTCTCTCAGACCATACCTCAAAATGGGGTTTAAGTTGTACCCCTGGGGCGCAAGAGCTGCCCAAAGTTGCCCCATAGACATACTATGGTGAAGCCGTGCCCATGAACCAGGAAGTACTGTGTTTTTCCTACTATGGGAAATTACATAGGGATTTTGTATTAAACATAACTCTGGATCACAATGTCATAGAGACAAGGGGGTGGGCTCATTTTACTCAGGCAACCAATCAGTCTCTCAGGATCATTGTGAAGCCATCAAGCCACGCCCTAGCAACCATATAGAGCACCATAGCAACAAGTTCCATAGACTTCCATTGAAAAAGATCAAAGGAATATCTTTGGATAGGAGTGTCATAGAAACATGAGGGTGGGCTCATTTGACTCGGGGCAGCAAACGGCCAATCACGAATCACCTTCAAGACATCATAGCCACGCCCTAGCAACCATTCAGAGCACCCTAGCAACCCAAAGCATAGAGGGGATATCTTCAAATCTGAACATCATAGAGGAATGGGGGTTGGTTTATAGCATTCATACTGGCAAGCAGCCTTTGGTTTATCATTACTGGCAGCTGCCAAGCCACTCCCTAGCAACCAAACAGAGTACCCTAGCAACCGTTTAGCAAGATCTATATCTCTGCATCAGAACATCGTAAAGACATGGGGGTTGGCTTATATTGTCAAGCAGCCTTTGGAGTATCATCATTGGTAGCTACCAGGCCACTCCCTAGCAACCAACCAGATTACCCTAGCAACCGTTTTTCAAGATCCATATCTCTGCATCAGAACATCATAAAGACATGGGGGTTGGTTTATATTGTCAAGCAGCCTTTGGAGTATCATCATTGGCAACTGCCAAGCCACTCCCTAGCAACCAAACAGAGTACCCTAGCAACCATTTAGCGATGCCTATATCTCTGCATCAGAACATCGTAGAGACATGGGGGTTGGCTTTTTTGACTCATGCTAGCAAACTGTACTTGCAACATGCTACACATGCTAGCAGTTAATAGCTACATGCTAATAGTGATTAGCTAAGTGCTAAAGTGGGCTGAGAACATGCTAAGAACTCTATAGAAACTCCATAGTAACTATCTGTGCCAACTACCAACCACCTAGTAACACCATAGCAACCACCCTGGTTACCATAGCAACCGCCCAGAACACCCTAGCAACCGCCTAGCAACACAGTAGTGACCACTCCAGGTACCTTAACAACTGCCTAGCAACACCTTAGCAACCACCCCAAGTACCTTAGCAACCGCCTAGCAACACCTTAGCAACCACCCCAAGTACCTTAGCAACCGCCTAGCAACCGAGTGGCGATTTTGCCACTGCAAGCACCATTCACATTTTCTTCAGGAAATGTACATTCTAGTATTGTAATTACTATTCACCTGAACAAAACTTTGGCGCGTAACTCGTCCCGCACCGTTTGTCGTAGACCCACAAATGAGGTGTCAAATCGACCGGTTTATTGAGGAGAGGTGTGCTATGACTTTTCTAAGCGATCGGGTGTACGATGTTCGCACAGCGTGCGAAAAAAACGGCTGAAAAAACTCCCATAGACTTAACATTGGGTCAAAATCTGTGAGATCATATCTTTGGATCAGAAGGTCATAGAGACTTGGGGCTGGGCCCTTTTGATTCGGCCAGCCAATAAGTAGTGACACAGCAACTTCATAGCCACGCCCTAGCAACCAATTACAGCACCCTAGCAACCGGTGCCGAATTTTGCCACTGCAAGCACCATTCACATTTTCTTCAGGAAATGTACATTCTAGTTCTTCTTCTTCTTCTTCTTCTTCCACTTTTTTTTCTGCGCGCTACTCCTCCCGCAGCTTTTGTCCTAGACCCATGAATGAGGTGTCAAATCGACCGGCTCATTGAGGAGAGGTGTGCTATGACTTTTATAAGCGATCGGACCAACGATGTTCGCACAGCGGACGAAAAAGCGGCCAAAAAAGTCCCATTGACTTTCAATGGCGGAATGTTCAGAAATTCAAATCTCAACTGTCACTTTCTCACACACACTCACACACGCAGGCCCTTAGAAGCCTTTCTCTCTCAGACACAGACACTCATTTTCTTCCACTTTTATTTCTGCGCGCTACTCCTCCCGCAGCGTTTGTCCTAGACCCATGAATGAGGTGTCAAATCGACCGGCTCATTGAGGAGAGGTGTGCTATGACTTTTATAAGCGATCGGACCAACGATGTTCACACAGCGGACGAAAAAGCGGCCAAAAAAGTCCCATTGACTTTCAATGGCGGAATCTTCAGAAATTTGAATTTCAACTGTCACTTTCTCACACACACTCACACACGCAGGCTCTTAGAACCCTTTCTCTCACTCACTCACTATTGATCACAGTGTCATAGAGACAAGGGGGCGGGCTCATTTTACTCAGGCAACCAATCAGTGTCTCAGGATCAATGTGAAGCTATCAAGCCACGCCCTAGCAACCATATAGAGCACCATAGCAACAAGCTCCATAGACTTCCATTGAAAAATATCAAAGGAATATCTTTGGATAGAAGTGTCATAGAAACATGAGGGTGGGCTCATTTGACTCGGTGCAGCAACCAGCCAATCACGAATCACCTTCAAACCTTCATAACCACGCCCTAGCAACCATTTAGAGCACCTTAGCAACCCAAAGCATAAAGGGATATCTTCAAATCTGAATATCGTAGAGGCATGGGGGTTGGTTTATATCATTCAAACTGGCAAGCAGCCTTTGGTTTATCATTACTGGCAGCTGCCAAGCCACTCCCTAGCAACCAAACAGAGTACCCTAGCAACCGTTTAGCAAGATCTATATCTCTGCATCAGAACATCGTAAAGACATGGGGGTTGGTTTATATTGTCAAGCAGCCTTTGGAGTATCATCATTGGCAGCTGCCAAGCCACTCCCTAGCAACCAAACAGAGTACCCTAGCAACCGTTTAGCAAGATCTATATCTCTGCATCAGAGCATCATAGAGACATGGCGGTTGGCTCTTTTGACTCATGCTAGCAAACTGGACTTCCAACATGCTACACATGCTAGTGGTGAATAGCTACATGCTAATAGTGATTAGCTAAGTGCTAAAGTGGGCTAAGAACATGCTAAGAACTCTATAGCAACTTCATAGTAACTATCTGTGACAAGTACCAACCACCTAGTAACAACATAGCAACCACCCAGGTTACCATAGCAACCGCCTAGCAACCACCGAGAACACCCTAGCAACCGCCTAGCAACACCGTAGTGACCACCCCAGGTACCTTAGCAACTGCCTAGCAACACCCTAGAAACCACCCAGGTTACCATAGCAACCGCCTAGCAACCACCCAGAACACCTTAGCAACCGCCTAGCAACACCTTAGCAACCACTCCAAGTACCTTAGAAACTGCCTAGCAACACCTTAGCAACCACCCAGGTTACCATAGCAACCACCCAGAACACCCTAGCAACCGCCTAGCAACACCGTAGTGACCACCCCAGGTACCTTAGCAACTGCCTAGCAACAGCTTAGCAACCACCCGGGTTACCATAGCAACCGCCTAGCAACCACCCAGAACACCCTAGCAACCGCCTAGCAACACCTTAGCAACCACTCAAAGTACCTTAGCAACTGCCTAGCAACACCCTAGCAACCACCATGGATACCATAGCAACCACCTAGCAACCACCCAGAACACCCTAGCAACCGCCTAGCAACACCATAGTAACCACCCCAGGTACCTTAGCAACTGCCTAGCAACACCCTAGCAACCACCCAGGTTACCATAGCAACCACCTAGCAACCACCCAGAACACCCTAGCAACCGCCTAGCAACACCTTAGCAACTACCCAAGTACCTTAGCAACCACCTAGCAACCACACAGAACACCCTAGCAACCGCCTAGCAACACCTTAGCAACCACCCCAAGTACCTTAGCAACCGCCTAGCAACCGAGTGCCGATTTTGCCACTGCAAGCACCATTCACATTTTCTTCAGGAAATGTACATTCTAGTTATTATTATTATTATTATTCTTCTTCTTCCACTTTTTTTTCTGCGCGCTACTCCTCCTGCAGCGTTTGTCCTAGACCCATGAATGAGGTGTCAAATCGACCGGCTCATTGAGGACAGGTGTGCTATGACTTTTCTAAGCGATCGGACCAACGATGTTCGCACAGCGGACGAAAAAGCGGCCAAAAAAGTCCCATTGACTTACATTGAAAAATTCAAATTCACGAACATTCCGTCTCTCTCAACTGTCACTTTCTCACACACACTCACACACGCAGGCCCTTAGAAGCCTTTCTCTCTCAGACACAGACACTCATTTTCTTCCACTTTTATTTCTGCGCGCTACTCCTCCCGCAGCGTTTGTCCTAGACCCATGAATGAGGTGTCAAATCGACCGGCTCATTGAGGAGAGGTGTGCTATGACTTTTATAAGCGATCGGACCAACGATGTTCGCACAGGGGACGAAAAAGCGGCCAAAAAAGTCCCATTGACTTTCAATGGCGGAATCTTCAGAAATTTGAATTTCAACTGTCACTTTCTCACACACACTCACACACGCAGGCCCTTAGAAGCCTTTCTCTCTCAGTCACAGACACTCATTTTCTTCCACTTTTATTTCTGCGCGCTACTCCTCCCGCAGCGTTTGTCCTAGACCCATGAATGAGGTGTCAAATCGACCGGCTCATTGGGGAGACCTGTGCTATGACTTTTATAAGCGATCGGGTGTACGATGTTCGTCCGGCGGGCGAAAAAGTAGCGAAAAAAATCCCATAGACTTTGCATTGCGACAAACTTTGACGAGTCATTGCTCCGAGCGAGAATTTCGTAGAAACATGTGGGTTACCACGTTTGAAGAGGCTGGCAAGCTCTGTCAGCCCATACCTCAATATGGGGTGTAAGTTGTACCCCTGGGGTGCAAGAGCTGCCCAAAATTGCCCCATAGACATACTATGGTGAAGCCGTGCCCATGAACCAGGAAGTACTGTGTTTTTCCTACTATGGGAAATTACATAGGGATTTTGTATTGAACATAACTCTGGATTACAGTGTCATAGAGACAAGGGGGTGGGCTCATTTTACTCAGGCAACCAATCAGTCTCTCAGGATCATTGTGAAGCTATCAAGCCACGCCCTAGCAACCATATAGAGCACCTTAGTAACATGCTCCATAGACTTCCATTGAAAAAGATCAAATGAATATCTTTGGATAGGAGTGTCGTACAAACATGAGGGTGGGCTCAATTGACTCGAGGCAGCAAACTGCCAATCACAAATCACCTTAAAGACATCATAGCCACGCCTTAGCAACCATTTAGAGCACCCTAGCAACCCAAAGCATAGGCAGATATCTTCAAATCTGAATATCATAGAGGCATAGGGGTTGGTTTATAGCATTCATACTGGCAAGCAGCCTTTGGTTTATCATTACTGGCAGCTGCCAAGCCACTCCCTAGCAACCAAACAGAGTACCTTAGCAACCGTTTAGCAAGATCTATATCTCTGCATCAGAGCATCATAGAGACATGGCGGTTGGCTCTTTTGACTCATGCTAGCAAACTGGACTTCCAACATGCTACACATGCTAGCAGTTAATAGCTACATGCTAATAGTGATTAGCTAAGTGCTAAAGTGGGCTGAGAACACGCCAGGAACTCTATAGAAACTCCATAGTAACTATCTGTGACAACTACCAACCACCTAGTAACACAATAGCAACCACTCAGGTTACCATAGCAACCGCCTAGCAACCATCCAGAACACCCTAGCAACCACCTAGCAACACCGTAGTGACCACCCCAGGTACCTTAGCAACTGCCTAGCAACACCCTAGCAACCACCCAGGTTACCATAGCAACCGCCTAGCAACCACCCAGAACAACCTAGCAACCGCCTAGCAACACCGTAGTGACCACCCCAGGTACCTTAGCAACTGCCTAGCAACACCCTAGCAACCACCCAGGTTACCATAGCAACCGCCTAGCAACCACCCAGAACACCTTAGCAACCGCCTAGCAACACCTTAGCAACCACCCAGGTTACCATAGCAACCGCCTAGCAACCACCCAGAACACCTTAGCAACACCTTAGCAACCACCCAGGTTACCATAGCAACCACCCAGAACACCCTAGCAACCGCCTAGCAACACCTTAGCAACTACCCAAGTACCTTAGCAACCGCCTAGCAACCACACAGAACACCCTAGCAACCGCCTAGCAACACCTTAGCAACCACCCCAAGTACCTTAGCAACCGCCTAGCAACCGAGTGCCGATTTTGCCACTGCAAGCACCATTCACATTTTCTTCAGGAAATGTACATTCTAGTTAATGGTGCTTGCCAAAGGCAAAGCTCCATTCTTAATCTTCTGCATACTTATTATTATTATTAATGGTGCTTGCCAAAGGCAAAGCTCCATTCTTAATCTTCTGCATACTTATTATTATTATTAATGGTGCTTGCCAAAGGCAAAGCTCCATTCTTATTATTGCTCATACTTATTATTATAATTATTTTTCTGGACAAAAGTTTGGCGCGCTACTCCTCCCGCAGTTTTTGTCCTAGACCAATGAATCAGGTGTCAAATCGACCGGCTTATTGAGGAGACCTGTGCTATGACTTTTATAAGCGATCGGGTGTACGATGTTCGTCCAGCGGGCGAAAAAGTAGCGAAAAAAATCCCATAGACTTTGCATTGCGACAAATTTTGACGAGTCATTGCTCCGAGCGAGAATTTCGTAGAAACATGTGGGTTACCACGTTTGAAGAGGCTGGCAAGCTCTGTCAGACCATACCTCAAAATGGGGTGTAAGTTGTACCCCTGGGGCGCAAGAGCTGCCCAAAGTTGCCCCATAGACATACTATGGTGAAGCCGTGCCCATGAACCAGGAAGTACTGTGTTTTTCCTACTATGGGAAATTACATAGGGATTTTGTATTGAACATAACTCTGGATCACAATGTCTTAGAGACAAGGGGGTGGGCTCATTTTACTCAGGCAACCAATCAGTCTCTCAGGATCATTGTGAAGCTATCAAGCCACGCCCTAGCAACCATATAGAGCACCATAGCAACAAGTTCCATAGACTTCCATTGAAAAAGATCAAATGAATATCTTTGGATAGGAGTGTCATAGAAACATGAGGGTGGGCTCATTTGACTCGGGGCAGCAAACGGCCAATCACGAATCACCTTAAACACTTCATTGCCACGCCCTAGCAACCATTTAGAGCTCCCTAGCAACCCAAAGCAAAGAGGGATATCTTCAAATCTGAATATCATAGAGGCATGGGGGTTGGTTTATATCATTCATACTGGCAAGCAGCCTTTGGTTTATCATAACTGGCAGCTGCCAAGCCACTCCCTAGCAACCAAACAGAGTACCTTAGCAACCGTTTAGCAAGATCTATATCTCTGCATCAGAACATCGTAAAGACATGGGGGTTGGTTTATATTGTCAAGCAGCCTTTGGAGTATCATCATTGGCAGCTGCCAAGCCACTCCCTAGCAACCAAACAGAGTACCCTAGCAACCGTTTAGCAAGACCTATATCTCTGCATCAGAGCATCGTAGAGACATGGCGGTTGGCTCTTTTGACTCATGCTAGCAATCTGGACTTCCAACATGATACACATGCTAGCAGTGAATAGCTACATGCTAATAGTGATTAGCTTAGGGTTTAAACATGACACAAACTAGTGAAAATGTGTTAGCTTGATGATAGTAGCATGCTAATCATGTTAGCAAACATGCTAATCATGTTAGCATGTTGTTAACATTATGCTAACATGATTAGCATCTTGCTAAAAACATGTTAACAGTATGCTACGGGTGTTAACATCATGGTAGCAACATGCTAATCATGTTAGCATGTTGCTAGCATTATGCTAACATGATTACCATCTTGCTAAAAACATTTTAGCAGTATGCTACGGGTGTTAGCATCATGCTAGCAAAATGCTAATCATGTTAGCATGTTGCTAGCATTATGCTAACATGATTAGCATCTTGGTAAACACATCCTAGCAGTATGCTAAGGGTGTTAGCATCATGCTAACATCATGCTAATCAAGAGTGCCGAGTTTTGCCACGGCAAGCACCATTCACATTTTCTTCAGGAAATGTACATTCTAGTATTGTAATTACTATTCACCTGAACAAAACTTTGGCGCGTAACTCGTCCCGCACCGTTTGTCGTAGACCCACAAATGAGGTGTCAAATCGACCGGCTTATTGAGGAGTGGTGTGCTATGACTTTTATAAGCGATCGGACCAACGATGTTCGCACAGCGGACGAAAAAGCGGCCAAAAAAGTCCCATTGACTTACATTGAAAAATTCAAATTCACGAACATTCCGTCTCTCTCAACTGTCACTTTCTCACACACACTCACACACGCAGGCCCTTAGAAGCCTTTCTCTCTCAGACACAGACACTCATTTTCTTCCACTTTTATTTCTGCGCGCTACTCCTCCCGCAGCGTTTGTCCTAGACCCATGAATGAGGTGTCAAATCGACCGGCTCATTGAGGAGATGTGTGTTATGACTTTTATAAGCGATCGGACCAACGATGTTCGCACAGGGGGCGAAAAAGCGGCCAAAAAAGTCCCATTGACTTTCAATGGCGGAATCTTCAGAAATTTGAATTTCAACTGTCACTTTCTCACACACACCCACACACGCAGGCCCTTACTCACTCACTATTGATCACAGTGTCATAGAGACAAGGGGGCGGGCTCATTTCACTCAGGCAACCAATCAGTGTCTCAGGATCATTGTGAAGCTATCAAGCCACGCCCTAGCAACCATATTGAGCACCATAGCAACAAGTTCCATAGACTTCCATTAAAAAAGATCAAAGGAATATCTTTGGATAAAAGTGTCATAGAAACATGAGGGTGGGCTCATTTGACTCGGGGTAACAAACGGCCAATCACAAATCACCTTGAACACTTCATAGCCACGCCCTAGCAACCATTTAGAGCACCCTAGCAACCCAAAGCATAGAGGGATATCTTCAAATTTGAATATCATAGTGGCATGGGGGTTGGTTTATATCATTCATACTGGCAAACATCCTTTGGTGTATCATCAGTGGCAGCTGCCAGGCCACTCCCTAGCAACCAAACAGAGTACCCTAGCAACCGTGTAGCGAGACCTATATCTCTGCATCAGAGCATCATACAGACATGGGGGTTGGTTTATATTGTCAAGCAGCCTTTGAAGATTCATCACTGGTAGCTGCCAAGCCACTCCCTAGCAACCAAACAGAGTACCCTAGCAACCGTTTTGCAAAATCTATATCTCTGCATCAGAACATTGTACCGACATGGGGGTTGGTTTATATTGTCAAGCAGCCTTTGAAGTATCATCATTGGTGGCTGCCAAGCCACTCCCTAGCAACCAAACAGAGTACCTTAGCAACCATTTTGCAAAATCTATATCTCTGCATCAGAACATCATACAGACATGTGGGTTGGTTTATATTGTCAAGCAACCTTTGGAGTATCATCACTGGTAGCTGCCAAGCCACTCCCTAGCAACCAAACAGAGTACCCTAGCAACCGTTTTGCAAAATCTATATCTCTGCATCAGAACATCGTAGAGACATGGCGGTTGGCTCTTTTGACTCATGCTAGCAATCTGGACTTCCAACATGCTACACATGCTAGCAGTGAATAGCTACATGCTAATAGTGATTAGCTAAGTGCTAAACTGGGCTAAGAACATGCTAAATACTCTATAAAAACTTGATAGTAACCATCTGTGACAACTACTAACCACTTAGCAACATCATAGCAACCAACCAGGTTACCATAGCAACCGCCTAGCAACCACCCAGAACACCCTAGCAACTGCCTAGCAACACCTTAGCAACCACCCAGGTTACCATAGCAACTGCCTAGCAACCACCCCGAGTACCCTAGCAACCGCATAGCAACACCCTAGCAACCACCCCAAGTACCCTAGCAACCACATAGCAACACCATAGCAACCACCCAGAACACCTTAGCAACTGCCTAGCAACACCTTAGCAACCACCCAGGTTACCATAGCAACTGCCTAGCAACCACCCCGAGTAGCCTAGCAACCGCATAGCATCATCTTAGCAACCACCCCGAGTACCCTAGCAACCGCATAGCAACACCCTAGCAACCACCCCAAGTACCCTAGCAACCACATAGCAACACCATAGCAACCACCCAGAACACCTTAGCAACCGCATAGCAACACCTTAGCAACCACCCTGAGTACCCTAGCAACTGCATAGCAACACCCTAGCAACCATGCAGATTACCCTAGCAACCGCATAGCAACACCCTAGCAACCACCCCAAGTACCCTAGCAACCACATAGCAACACCATAGCAACCACCCAGAACACCTTAGCAACCGCATAGCAACACCTTAGCAACCACCCTGAGTACCCTAGCAACTGCATAGCAACACCCTAGCAACCATGCAGATTACCCTAGCAACCACATAGCAACACCCTAGCAACCACACAGAACACCTTAGCAACCGCATAGCAACCACTCTGAGAACCCTAGCAACCGCATAGCAACACCCTAGCAACCACCCTGAGTACCCTAGCAACCGCATAGCAACACCCTAGCAACCACCCCAAATACCCTAGCAACCCCATAGCAACACCTTAGCAACCACCCGAGTACCTTAGCAACCGCATAGCAACACCTTAGCAACCACCCCGAGTACCCTAGCAACCGCATAGCAACACCCTAGCAACCACCCCAATACCCTAGCAACCGCATAGCAACACCCTTGCAACCACCCTGAGTACCCTAGCAACCACTTAACACCCTAGCAACCGCCTTAAGTACCCTGACTCTATCTATCTATCTATCTATCTATCTATCTATCTATCAAACTAAATCTATCAAACTAAGTCTATCTAGTGAACTAAATCTATCTAATAAAACTTAAACTTTCAAACTTCAAACTTTTAAAACTACTTCAAACTTTCTGGACCGGCTTTTTCAAGCCAACTTAAAGTTTGTCTTCAAACTTTTTTATCTAGTTAATGGTGCTTGCCAAAGGCAAAGCTCCATTCTTAATCTTCTGCATACTTATTATTATAATTATTATTATTCTTCCACACGTTTCGTCTGCGCGTAACTAGTCCCGCACCGTTTGTCGTAGACCCACAAATGAGGTGTCAAATCGACCGGCTTATTGAGGAGTGGTGTGCTATGACTTTTATAAGCGATCGGGTGTACGATGTTCGTCCAGCGGGCGAAAAAGTAGCGAAAAAAATCCCATAGACTTTGCATTGCGACAAATTTTGACGAGTCATAGCTCCTAACGAGGATTTCGTAGAAACATGTAATTTACCACGTTTGAAGAGGCTGACAGCCTCTGTCAGACCATATCTCAAAATAGGGTCTAAGTTGTACCCCTGGGGCACAGGGGCTGCCCAAAGTTGCCCCATAGACATACTATGGTGAAGCCGTGCCCATGAAACAGTGTGTTTTTCCTACTATGGGAAATTACATAGGGATTTTGTATTGAACATAACTCTGGATCACAATGTCATAGAGACAAGGGGGTGGGCCCATTTTACTCAGGCAACCAATCAGTCTCTCAGGATCATTGTGAAGCTATAAAGCCACGCCCTAGCAACCATATAGAGCACCATAGCAACAAGTTCCATTGACTTCCATTGAAAAAGATCAAATGAATATCTTTGGATAGAAGTGTCGTACAAACAAGAGGGTGGGCTCATTTGACTGGAGGCAGCAAACCGCCAATCACAAATCACCTTAAAGACATCATAGCCACGCCTTAGCAACCATTTAAAGCACCCTAGCAACCCAAAGCATAGGCAGATATCTTCAAATCTGAATATCATAGAGGCATGGGGGTTGGTTTATATCATTCATACTGGCAAGCAGCCTTTGGTTTATCATTACTGGCAGCTGCCAAGCCACTCCCTAGCAACCAAACAGAGTACCCTAGCAACCGTTTTGCAAGATCTATATCTCTGCATCAGAACATCATAAAGACATGGGGGTTGGTTTATATTGTCAAGCAGCCTTTGGAGTATCATCATTGGTAGCTGCCAAGCCACTCCTTAGCAACCAAACAGAGTACCCTAGCAACCGTTTAGCAAGATCTATATCTCTGCATCAGAGCATCATAGAGACATGGCGGTTGGCTCTTTTGACTCATGCTAGCAAACTGGACTTCCAACATGCTACACATGCTAGCAGTGAATAGCTACATGCTAATAGTGATTAGCTTAGGGTTTAAACATGACAGAAACTAGTAAAAATGTGTTAGCATCATGGTGGTAACATGCTAATTGTGTTAGCATCATGCTAGTAGCATGCTAATCATGTTAGCATCATGCTAGCAAACATGCTAATTATGTTAGCATCTTGTTAAAAACATGCTAGCAACATGGTAATCATGCTAGCATCATGCTAGCATTATGCTAATCATGTTAGCATGTTGCTAGCATTATGCTAACATGATTAGCATCTTTCTAAAAACATGCTAGCAGCATGCTAAGGGTGTTAGCATCATGCTAGCAACATGCTAATCATGTTAGCATGTTGCTAGCATTATGCTAACATGATTAGCATCTTTCTAAAAACATGCTAGCAGCATGCTAAGGGTGTTAGCATAATGCTAGCAACATGCTAATCATGTTAGCATCTTGTTAAAAACATCCTAGCAGGACGGTAATTATGTTAGCATCATGCTAATCAAGAGTGCCGAGTTTTGCCACTGCAAGCACCATTCACATTTTCTTCAGGAAATGTACATTCTAGTTATTATTATTATTCTTCTTAGACTAAATTTCTAAATGCATCTCCTCCTAGACTGTTCAAGCTACAACCACCAAACTCGGACTAGACCTTCAGACTATTCTGACTTAGTGTGCTATATCTTTTCAGACTGATCAGACTTACGGTTTTCCTAAAAAAGCTGATCAAAACTTGGAAAAATCCCATTGACTTTCATTGACGGAATGTTCAAATGAGCCAAGACTATTCAAACTCCAACTGTCAAAATTCAAATTTTGACAGTTGGAGAGGCTCATCAGACTCTATTAGCTGCCATTCTATGTACTATTTCTAATCCATTGAGACTCATTCAAACTTCCATTCTATCTAATATGTCTTATCTATCTATTATCTATCTATCTATCAAACTAAATCTATCTATCTATTTCTCTTTCTAATCTATCTATCTATCAAACTAAATCTATCTATCTATCTATCTATCTATCTATCTATTTCTCCTTCTAATCTATCTATCAAACCAAATCTATCTATTTATTTTTCTAATCTATCTATCAAACTAAATCTATCTATCTATCTATCTATCTATCTATTTCTCTTTCTAATCTATCTATCTATCAAACTAAATCTATCTATTTATCTTTCTAATCTATCTATCAAACTAAATCTATCTATCTATCAAACTAAATCTATCTATTTCTCTTTCTAATCTATCTATCTACCTATCTATCTATCTATCTATCTATCTATCTATCCCTTCTCATCTATCTTCTCATCTATCACTTCTCATCTATTTCTCTTCTCATCTATCTATCTATCTATCTATCTATCTATCTATCTATCATCTCTCTTCTCATCTATCACTTCTCATCTATCTCTCTTCTCATCTATCTCTCTTCTCATCTATCACTTCTCATCTATCTCTCTATCTATCATCTATCTATCAACTCATTCAAATTTATAAACTCTATCTATCTATCTATCTATCTATGATCAACTCTCATAGCAACCACCCAAAACAACCTAGCAACCACCCAGAACACCATGGCAACTGCATAGCAACCACACAAATCACCCTGGCATCATCCTAGCAACCACCCCGAGTACCTTAGCAACCGCATAGCAACACCCTAGCAACCACCCCGAGTACCCTAGCAACCGCATAGCAACACCTTAGCAACCACCCCGAGTACCTTAGCAACCGCATAGCAACACCCTAGCAACCACCCCGAGTACCCTAGCAACCGCATAGCAACACCTTAGCAACCACCCCGAGTACCCTAGCAACCGCATAGCAACACCCTAGCAACAACCCCGAGTACCCTAGCAACCGCATAGCAACACCTTAGCAACCACCCCGAGTACCCTAGCAACCGCATAGCAACACCCTAGCAACCACCCCGAGTACCCTAGCAACCGCATAGCAACACCTTAGTAACCACCCCGAGTACCATAGCAACACCTTAGCAACCACCCCGAGTACCCTAGCAACCGCATAGCAACACCCTAGCAACCACCCCGAGTACCCTAGCAACCGCATAGCAACACCTTAGCAACCACCCCGAGTACCCTAGCAACCGCATAGCAACACCTTAGCAACCACCCCAAGTACCCTAGCAACCGCATAGCAACACCCTAGCAACCACCCCGAGTACCCTAGCAACCGCATAGCAACACCTTAGTAACCACCCCGAGTACCATAGCAACACCTTAGCAACCACCCCGAGTACCCTAGCAACCGCATAGCAACACCTTAGCAACCACCCCAAGTACCATAGCAACCGCATAGCAACACCTTAGCAACCACCCCGAGTACCCTAGCAACCGCATAGCAACACCATAGCAACCAAACAGAGTGCCCTAGCAACCATTTTGCAAAATCTATATCTCTGCATCAGAACATCGTACAGACATGGGGGTTGGTTTATATTGTCAAGCAGCCTTTGGAGTATCATCATTGGTAGCTGGCCAGTCACTCCCTAGTAACCAAACAGTACCCTAGTAACCGTTTTGCAAAATCTGTATCTCTGCGTCAGAACATCGTCCAGACATGGGGGTTGGTTTATATTGTCAAGCAGCCTTTGGAGTATCATCACTGGTAGCTGCCAAGCCACTCCCTAGCAACCAAACAGAGTACCCTAGCAACCGTTTTGCAAAATCTATATCTCTGCATCAGTACATCGTAGAGACAAGGCGGTTGGCTCTTTTGACTCATGCTAGCAATCTGGACTTCCAACATGCTAGCAGTGAATAGCTACATGCTAATAGTGATTAGCTAAGTGCTAAAGTGGGCTAAGAACATGCTAATAACTCTATAAAAACTCCATAGTAACCATCTGTGACAACTACCAATCTATCTATCTATCTATCTATCTATCTATCTAATAAAACTTAAACTTTCAAACTTCAAACTTTTAAAACTTCTTCAAACTTTCTGGCTTTTTCAAGCCAACTTAAAGTTTGTCCTCAAACTTTTTTATCTAGTTAATGGTGCTTGCCAAAGGCAAAGCTCCATTCTTATTCTTCTGCATACTTATTATTAATGGTGCTTGCCAAAGGCAAAGCTCCATTCTTAATCTTCTGCATACTTATTATTATTCTTCTTCTTCTGGACACTTTCGTCTGCGCGTAACTCGTCCCGCAGTTTTTGTCATAGACCCACGAATGAGGTGTCAAATCGACCGGCCTATTGAGGAGTGGTGTGCTATGACTTTTATAAGCGATCGGGTGTACGATGTTCGTCCGGCGGGCGAAAAATCAGGCGAAAAATCCCATAGACTTAACATTGCGACGAACTTTGACGAGTCATAGCTCCTAACGAGAATTTCGTAGAAACATGTGAGTTACCACGTTTGAAGAGGCTGACAGGCTCTCTCAGACCATACCTCAAAATGGGGTGTAAGTTGTACCCCTGGGGCGCAAGAGCTGCCCAAATTTGCCCCATAGACATACTATGGTGAAGCCGTGCCCATGAACCAGGAAGTACTGTGTTTTTCCTACTATGGGAAATTACATAGGGATTTTGTATTGAACATAACTCTGGATCACAATGACATAGAGACAAGGGGGTGGGCTCATTTCACTCAGGTGACCAATCAGTCTCCCAGGATCATTGTGAAGCTATCAAGCCACGCCCTAGCAACCATATAGAGCACCATAGCAACAAGTTCCATAGACTTCCATTGAAAAAGATCAAAGGAATATCTTTGGATAGAAGTGTCATAGAAACATGAGGGTGGGCTCATTTGACTTGGGGCAGCAAACGGCCAATCACGAATCACCTTCAAGACCTCCTAGCCACGCCCTAGCAACCATTAAGAGCACCCTAGCAACACAAAGCGAAGAGGGATATCTTCAAATCTGAATATCATGCAAGCATGGGGGTTGGTTTAAATCATTCATACTGGCAAGCAGCCTTTGGTGTATCATCATTGGCAGCTGCCAAGCCACTCCCTAGCAACCAAACAGAGTACCCTAGCAACCGTTTTTCAAGATGTATATCTCTGCATCAGAACATCGTAGAGACATGGGGATTGGCTTATATTGTCAAGCAGCCTTTGGAGTATCATCATTGTCAGCTGCCAAGCCACTCCCTAGCAACCAAACAGAGTACCCTAGCAACCGTTTAGCAAGACCTATATCTCTGCATCAGAGCATCGTAGAGACATGGCGGTTGGCTCTTTTGACTCATGCTAGCAATCTGGACTTCCAACATGATACACATGCTAGCAGTGAATAGCTACATGCTAATAACAATTAGCTAAGGGTTTAAACATGACACAAACTAGTGAAAATGTGTTAGCATCATGATAGTAGCATGTTAATCATGTTAGCATCATGCTAATCATGTTAGCATCATGCTAGTAGCATGTTAATCATGTTAGCAAACATGCTAATCATGTTAGCATCTTGTTAAAAACATGCTAGCAACATGCTAATCATGTTAGCATGTTGCTAGCATTATGCTAACATGATTAGCATCTTGTTAAAAACATGTTAGCAGTAGGCTAAGGGTGTTAGCATCATGCTAACAACATGCTAATCATGTTAGCATGTTGCTAGCATTATGCTAACATGATTAGCATCTTGTTAAAAACATCCTAGCAGTATGCTACGGGTGTTAGCATCATGCTAGTAACATGCTAATCATGTTAGCATGTTGCTAGCATTATGCTAACATGATTAACATCTTGCTGAAAACATCCTAGCAGTATGCTAATGGTGTTAGCATCATGCTAGCATCATGCTAATCAAGAGTGCCGAATTTTGCCACTGCAAGCACCATTCACATTTTCTTCAGGAAATGTACATTCTAGTTATTATTATTATTATTATTATTATTCCACACAAAAGTTTGGCGCGCTACTCCTCCCGCAGTTTTTGTCCTAGACCCATGAATGAGGTGTCAAATCGACCGGCTTATTGAGGAGAGGTGTGCTATGACTTTTATAAGCGATTGAGTGTACGATGTTCATCCGGCGGGCGAAAAAGTAGCGAAAAAAATCCCATAGACTTTGCATTGTGACAAACTTTGACGAGTCATAGCTCCTAACGAGAATTTCGTAGAAACATGTGGGTCACCACGATTGAAGGGGCTGACAGGCTCTGTCAGACCATAGCTCAAAATGGGGTGTAAGTTGTACCCCTGGGGCACAAGAGCTGCCCAAAGTTGCCCCATAGACATACTATGGTGAAGCCGTGCCCATGAACCAGGAAGTACTGTGTTTTTCCTACTATGGGAAATTACATAGGGATTTTGTATTGAACATAACTCTGGATCACAATGACATAGAGACAAGGGGGTGGGCTCATTTTACTCAGGCAACCAATCAGTCTCTCAGGATCATTGTGAATCTATCAAGGCACGCCCTAGCAACCATATAGAGCACCATAGCAACAAGATCCATAGACTTCCATTGAAAAAGATCAAAGGAATATCTTTGGATAAAAGTGTCGTACAAACAAGAGGGTGGGCTCATTTGACTCGAGGCAGCAAACCGCCAATCACAAATCACCTTAAAGACATCATAGCCACGCCTTAGCAACCATATAGAGCACCCTAGCAACCCAAAGCATAGGCAGATATCTTCAAATCTGAATATCATACAGGCATGGGGGTTGGTTTATATCATTCATACTGGCAAGCAGCCTTTGGTGTATCATCATTGGTAGCTGCCAAGCCACTCCTTAGCAACCAAACAGAGTACCCTAGCAACCATTTTGCAAGATCTATATCTCTGCATCAGAACATCGTACAGACATGGGGGTTGGTTTATATTGTCAAGCAGCCTTTGGAGTATCATCATTGGCAGCTGCCAAGCCACTCCCTAGCAACCAAACAGAGTACCCTAGCAACCGTTTTGCAACACCTATATCTCTGCATCAGAACATTATAGAGACATGGCGGTTGGCTCTTTTGACTCATGCTAGCAAACTGGACTTCCAACATGCTACACATGCTAGCAGTGAATAGCTACATGCTAATAGTGATTAGCTTAAGGTTTAAACATGACACAAACTAGTAAAAATGTGTTAGAATAATGCTAGTGGCATGTTAATTGTGTTAGCATTATGCTAGTAGCATGCTAATCATGTTAGCATCATGCTAGCAAACATGCTAATCATGTTAGCATCTTGTTAAAAACATGCTAACAACATGGTAATCATGCTAGCATCATGCTAGCATTATGCTAATGATGTTAGCATGTTGCTAGCATTATGCTAACATGATTAGCATCTTGTTAAAATCATGCTAGCAAAATGGTAATCATGCTAGCATCATGCTAGCATTATGCTAATCATGTTAGCATGTTTGCTAGCATTATGCTAACATGATTAGCATCTTGTTTAAAACATGCTAGCAGCATGCTAAGGGTGTTAGCATCATGCTAGCAAACATGCTAATCATGTTAGCATGTTGCTAACATAATGCTAACATGATTAGCATCTTGTTAAAATAATGCTAGCAACATGTTAATAATGCTAGCAACATGGTAATAATGCTAGCATCATGCTAGCATTATGCTAATCATGTTAGCATGTTGCTATCATTATGCTAACATGACTAGCATTTTGTTTAAAACATGCTAGCAGCATGCTTAGGGTGTTAGCATCATGCTAGCAACATGCTAATCATGTTAGCATCTTGCTAAAAACATCCTAGCAGGACGGTAATTATGTTAGCATCATGCTAATCAAGAGTGCCGAGTTTTGCCACTGCAAGCACCATTCACATTTTCTTCAGGAAATGTACATTCTAGTATTGTAATTACTATTCACCTAGACAAAACTTTGGCGCGTAACTCATCCCGCACCGTTTGTCGTAGACCCACGAATGAGGTGTCAAATCGGCCGGCTTATTGAGGAGAGGTGTGCTATGACTTTTCTAAGTGATCGGGTGTACGATGTTCGCACAGCGGACGAAAAATCGTCTGAAAAATGTCCCATAGACTTAACATGGGGTCAAAATCTGTGAGATCATATCTTTGGATCAGAAGGTCATAGAGACTTGGGGCTGGGCTCTTTTGATTCGGCCAGCCAATAAGTAGTGACACAGCAACTTCATAGCCACGCCCTAGCAACCAATTACAGCACCCTAGCAACCGGGGCCGAATTTTGCCACTGCAAGCACCATTCACATTTTCTTCAGGAAATGTACATTCTAGTATTGTAATTACTATTCACCTAGACAAAACTTTGGCGCGTAACTCATCCCGCACCGTTTGTCGTAGACCCACGAATGAGGTGTCAAATCGGCCGGCTTATTGAGGAGAGGTGTGCTATGACTTTTCTAAGCGATCAGGTGTACGATGTTCGCACAGCGTACGAAAAAAACAGCTGAAAAACTCCCATAGACTTAACATGGGGGCCAAATCTGTGAGATCATTTCTTTGGTTTAGAAGGTCATAGAGACTTGGGGCTGGGCTCTTTTGATTCGGCCTATCAAGCAGCTAATAAGTAGTTCGTCGCCATACCCTAGCAACCAATTACAGCACCCTAGCAACCGGGTGCCGAATTTTGCCACTGCAAGCACCATTCACATTTTCTTCAGGAAATGTACATTCTAGTTAATGGTGCTTGCCAAAGGCAAAGCTCCATTCTTATTCTTCTGCATACTTATTCTTCTTCTTCTTCTTCTTCCACTTTTTTTTCTGCGCGCTACTCCTCCCGCAGTTTTTGTCCTAGACCCATGAATGAGGTGTCAAATCGACCGGCTCATTGAGGAGAGGTGTGCTATGACTTTTATAAGCGATCAGGTGTACGATGTTCGTCCGGCGGGCGAAAAAGTAGCGAAAAAAATCCCATAGACTTTGCATTGGGACAAACTTTGAAGAGTAATAGCTCCTAACGAGAATTTCATAGAAACATGTGGGTTACCACGTTTGAAGAGCCTGATAGGCTCTCTCAGACCATACCTCAAAATGGGGTGTAAGTTGTACCCCTGGGGCGCAAGAGCTGCCCAAAATTGCCCCATAGACATACTATGGTGAAGCCGTGCCCATGAACCAGGAAGTACTGTGTTTTTCCTACTATGGGAAATTACATAGGGATTTTGTATTGAACATAACTCTGGATCACAATGTCATAGAGACAAGGGGGTGGGCTCATTTTACTCAGGCAACCAATCAGTCTCTCAGGATCATTGTGAAGCTATCAAGCCACGCCCTAGCAACCATATAGAGCACCATAGCAACAAGATCCATAGACTTCCATTGAAAAAGATCAAAGGAATATCTTTGGATAGGAGTGTCATAGAAACATGAGGGTGGGCTCATTTGACTCGGGGCAGCAAACGGCCAATCACGAATCACCTTAAACACTTCATTGCCACGCCCTAGCAACCATTTAGAGCACCCTAGCAACCCAAAGCAAAGAGGGATATCTTCAAATCTGAATATCATAGAGGCATGGGGGTTGGTTTATATCATTCATACTGGCAAGCAGCCTTTGGTTTATCATAACTGGCAGCTGCCAAGCCACTCCCTAGCAACCAAACAGAGTACCCTAGGAACCATTTAGCAAGATCTATATCTCTGCATCAGAACATCGTAAAGACATGGGGGTTGGTTATATTGTCAAGCAGCCTTTGGAGTATCATCATTGGCAGCTGCCAAGCCACTCCCTAGCAACCAAACAGAGTACCCTAGCAACCGTTTTGAAACACCTATATTTCTGCATCAGAACATTATAGAGACATGGCGGTTGGCTCTTTTGACTCATGCTAGCAAACTGGACTTCCACCATGCTACACATGCTAGCAGTGAATAGCTACATGCTAATAGTGATTAGCTTAAGGTTTAAACATGACACAAACTAGTAAAAATGTGTTAGAATAATGCTAGTGGCATGTTAATTGTGTTAGCATGATGCTAGTAGCATGCTAATCATGTTAGCATCATGTTAGCAAACATGCTAATCATGTTAGCATCTTGTTAAATACATGCTAACAACATGGTAATCATGTTAGCATCATGCTAGCATTATGCTAATGATGTTAGCATGTTGCTAGCATTATGCTAACATGATTAGCATCTTGTTAAAATCATGCTAGCAACATGGTAATCATGCTAGCATCATGCTAGCATTATGCTAATCATGTTAGCATGTTTGCTAGCATTATGCTAACATGATTAGCATCTTGTTTAAAACATGCTAGCAGCATGCTAAGGGTGTTAGCATCATGCTAGCAACATGCTAATCATGTTAGCATGTTGCTAACATAATGCTAACATGATTAGCATCTTGTTAAAATAATGCTAGCAACATGGTAATCATGCTAGCATCATGCTAGCATTATGCTAATCATGTTAGCATGTTGCTAGCATTATGCTAACATGACTAGCATTTTGTTTAAAACATGCTAGCAGCATGCTTAGGGTGTTAGCATCATGCTAGCAACATGCTAATCATGTTAGCATTTTGCTAAAAACATCCTAGCAGGACGGTAATTATGTTAGCATCATGCTAATCAAGAGTGCCGAGTTTTGCCACTGCAAGCACCATTCACATTTTCTTCAGGAAATGTACATTCTAGTATTGTAATTACTATTCACCTGAACAAAACTTTGGCGCGTAACTCGTCCCGCACCGTTTGTCGCAGACCCACGAATGAGGTGTCAAATCGACCGGCTTATTGAGGAGAGGTGTGCTATGACTTTTCTAAGCGATTGGGTGTACGATGTTCGCACAGCGTACGAAAAAACGGCTGAAAAAACTCCCATAGACTTAACATGGGGGCCAAATCTGTGAGATCATATCTTTGGTTTACATGGTCATAGTGTAATGAAGGGTCAACAGAGTGTGGATCCATTTGCAGCTTTTTATTAAAACACAGCAGTGTTTACAAACAAGGGCAGAGCAGTACCGTGAACAGGGACAGGCAGGGGTCGAGGCTGGCAGCAGAGAAGCAGAGTCGGGTCACAGGCAGAGATCAAGACAGGCGGCAAACAAACACAGTCCAGGGCACAGGCAGAGATCGGGGTAGGCAGCAAAGGTTCAGCAGAGAGTAACAGTCCAAGTAACAACGAAATAACAGTCCAGGGAATAACGCTCAGAAATGACCACCGTAGCAAATCAAGACTTCGCGATGTATGAATGCAAGTGTGTGTGTTATATAGGGTGTGTGTGATGCCGTGCAGGTGTGTGTGCAATCAGTCCCAGGAATGAGGGCCTATGGGTAATGGAGTCCGAATGAGATTCAGTATTCCGGTGATGGCTCCCTCCGGCGGTCCGGAGGATGAGACGAGGGAGCCACATTCATGACAGAGCCCCCACCCTGCGAGCGGCTCCAGACGCGAGGAGGCGGACGCCGGGGTCTACCACGTGGTCGAGGGGCCGGCCTCTCCGGGTGCGTCCGATGGAATTCCTCCATGAGTGTGGGGTCTAGGATATCATCCCGGTTGACCCAGGATCGCTCCTCCGGTCCGTACCCCTCCCAGTCGACCAGGTATTGTAGTCTCGGACCCCGACGCCTGGAATCGAGCAGTTCCCGAACTCCGTAAGCCTCCTCGCCCTCAATTACCAGCGGTGGGGGATGACGGCCCTCGGCTCCCTCCGGCTCTCCTCTCGGACCCCCGGAGGGTTTCAGCAGCGAAACATGGAAAGTGGGAGAAACACGATAGTTAGCAGGTAAACTTAACCGAAAAGAGACAGGAGTGATCTGTTTAACAATTTGGAAAGGCCCTACAAACCTGGGACTGAGTTTCTTGGATGGAAGTCTTAGTCGGAGGTCTCTCGTGGAGAGCCAGACCCATTGACCCACGGTGTACTGGGGATTGGGGCGTCGGTGTCGGTTGGCCTGTATCTCCTGTCGCCGAACTGCCCGTTGCAGGTGGTGATGAGCCAAGTTCCAAGTCTCCTCGCTCCTTTGTAACCATTCGTTGACAGAGGGCAGGTCGGAGGGTTCACCAGACCACGGGAACATTGGTGGTTGAAATCCTAAGACACATTGGAAGGGAGTGATACCCGTGGCCGGTTTTCTCAGAGAATTCTGGGCATACTCCGCCCACATCAGATACCGGCTCCATTCAGCTTGGTTCTGCTGACAGTAGGTGCGAAGGAACCGTGTGATCTCCTGGTTTAACCGTTCAGTCTGGCCATTAGATTCTGGGTGGTAGCCCGATGTCAGGCTGATATTGACGTTCAGTTGTTTAAAGAACGCTGCCCACACACGAGAGGTAAACTGTGGTCCCCTATCTGATACGATATCCTCAGGCAGCCCATAGAATCTGAACACGAAGTTGCATAATAGTTCCGCAGTCTCGAAGGCAGTAGGAAGTTTAGGAAGGGGAATGAGGCGGCAGGCTTTGGAGAATCGGTCAACAACCGTGAGTATTGTGGTGTTGCCCTGTGACAGTGGTAGATCGGTTACGAAGTCTATGGCTATGTGTGACCAGGGACGTTGTGGAATGGGTAGTGGCTGAAGCAGGCCAGCAGGAGATTGATGTGGTGTCTTGGATGTCTGACAAGCGGTGCAGTGGTGGATGAACTGGGTGACGTCACGGAGCATGGTGTCCCACCAGAACCGGTTTTGCAAGAGGTGATGAGTGGCGGTGATTCCTGGGTGTCCAGAGCTGGGCAGATCGTGAACGTGATGCAGGAGCCTCTCCCTCAGAGCAACTGGTACGAACAGACGGTTAGGGGGACATGTAGTTGGAGGAGCAGACTGTTCGTTGGCCTGTGTGATCTCGGATATTACATCCCACTGGATGGGTGCGAGAAGCAGAGTGTCAGGAATGATATGTTCTGCGTGTTCGGTACGTTCTAGGTGTTCAGCTTGCCTGGATAGTGCATCGGCTTTCGTGTTCTTGGACCCAGGTCTGTATGTCACCTTGAACTGGAAGCGAGTAAAGAACATTGCCCACCGAGCCTGGCGAGGGTTAAGCCGTTTGGCTGAGCGGAGGTACTCTAGATTTTTATGGTCCGTGAGTACCGTGAACGGATGCTGGGCTCCCTCCAACCAATGACGCCATTCTTCCAGCGCCGCCTTCATTGCCAGCAATTCACGATCTCCCACATCATAATTACGTTCAGCCGCGGATAACTTTCTGGAGTAAAAAGCACAAGGAAACATTTTCTCTGGGGTACCTTGGCGTTGGGAGAGAATGGCACCAATGCCCGTGCTGGAGGCATCAACCTCTACTATGAAGGGCCTTTCAGGATCAGGATGACGAAGTATGGGAGCTGTAGTGAACCGTTCCTTCAATCCTTTAAAAGCCGCCTCTGCCTCTGGGGACCAGTGCAGCCGAGATGTGTGGCGCTTAGTCATGGAAGTTAAAGGGGCTGCAACGCTGCTGAAGCCTCGTATAAACCGTCTGTAGAAATTAGCGAAGCCCAGGAATCTCTGTAGTTCCTTTAGCGTGCGTGGTTTCGGCCAGTCCAGTACGGCTTTCACCTTCGTGTCATCCATTGCGATGCCGTCCTGACTGATAACATACCCCAAGAAGGAGGTTGAAGTCTGGTGGAACTCACACTTCTCTGCTTTTGCGTATAACTGGTGTTGGATGAGTCTTTGTAGCACGGTCCGAACATGTTGTATGTGTTCCTCCAGTGTATTGGAATATATGAGGATGTCGTCGATGTAGACGATAACCCAACGGTTCAACATGTCTCTGAACACATCATTAATGTAGGATTGGAAGACGGATGGACTGTTGGAGAGCCCGAACGGCATAACAAGGGTTTCATAGTGACCGGTGGTTGTGGAGAATGCCGTCTTCCATTCGTCCCCCTCACGTATCCGAATGAGATTGTAGGCGCAGCGGAGGTCGAGTTTCGTGAAGTATCTGGCTTGTCTTAGTTGCTCCAGAGCGGCAGGTACTAATGGTAATGGGTAGCGAAACTTGACTGTGATCTCGTTCAGACCTCGATAGTCAATGCAGGGTCTCAGACCTCCATCTTTTTTTTTAACAAAGAAGAACCCTGATGATGCTGGGGACGTTGATGGTCGAATAAAACCTTTGGCTAGTTCCTCCTCAATGTAAGCTTTCATGGCCGCGGACTCTGGTTGTGACAGGGGAAAAATTCTGCCTTTGGGAGGCGAGGTGTCGGGTAGCAAGTCTATAGCGCAGTCTCCAGGTCGGTGAGGTGGTAACTCTGTAGCTTTTTGTTTGCTAAAGGCTATGGCCAGGTCTGTGTACTCAGCTGGGATGTCAAGCTGTCCAGGGATGGTTTCCTGTATTTCCACAGAGCGAATGGGTAAAGGAGTGACGTGTTTTAAACAGTTCTGATGGCAAAGAGTGTCCCACTGCAGGATTTGACCCTCCTTCCAGGAGATATGCGGGTTATGGGTACGAAGCCATGGTATACCAAGGATGATGGGGTTGTTAGGTGAGTGGATGACGTAGAAGCGGATGGGTTCTTGATGAAGGATTCCTACTTGGAGTTTAAGTTCGTCGGTGATATGAGCGATTTTTCCTCCTCCAATAGGTTTCCCGTCTAGCGCCTCCACTGTTAAGGGAAAGTGGCAGTCAGTTAAGGGGATATGGTGATCTTTAATGAACGTGTCAGACATGAAGTTTCCCGCAGCTCCAGAATCCAGCAGGGCGTGAGTGAGTATGTTCCGTTCATGAAAGGTGATCTGGACAGGAATTTTGAGGCAGTTAGATGCGTAATCAGAGGTAAGAGGGGAACTCACCGCCCGGGAGCTGGTTGATGTAGGTCGAACTGGACAGTTAGCCCTGACGTGGCCAGCCTGGCCGCAGTACAGACAGAGATGCATCTGCCGCCTCCTCTCTCTTTCCTCCGGCAGAAGTGGAGTGTATCCGATTTGCATGGCTTCGGGGCCAATGTTGGTTGCGCTGGGACTCCGTGCAGGACGCCTGGTACGAAGGAGATTATCAATGTGAATAGCAAGTTCGATAAATGTGTTTAGTGAGCTTCCCTCATCGCGGCAAGCGAGTTCTGCTTGTAATTCCAGCGATAACCCTCGACGAAACAGCAGTTTCAGTGTATCCTCCACCCAGTTAGTTTGAGCTGCTAGAGTGCGGAATTGCAGGGCATATTCAGAGGCAGTTGTTTTACCTTGCGTGAGAGAGATTAACTGGTCACCTGGACTCTGACCGCCGGCAGGATGTTCGAACACCTCTCTGAATTGTTGCAGAAACTCAGTGAAAGTGGGGAATATCGAGCTGTCATTCCTCCAAACAGCGGTAGCCCAGTCCAAAGCCTTACCCGTCAGTAAAGAGCAGACAAATGATATTCTACTCATCTCGGTGGTATACAGAGAGGGCTGTTGGTTAACATACAGGGAGCACTGTAGCAGAAAGCCCTTACACTTGGCCGGGGTACCGTCAAACTTCTCGGGAAGGGCCAGGCGGGGATTGACAGCGGGAGGAGACGGGAGTGTTGGTGTGGCAGACGCCATGGGAGGCGGCGTGGCGACCTCGGTGGGATTGAGCCGTAGGCCCTGTAGAGTCTTTACTAGTTCCTCCGTTAATGAAGTTAGTCGACTCAGCTGATGATGATGCATCGCTAGCTGGTTGGCTTGAGCGGAGAGCTCGGAAGAAATTTGCATTAGAGCTGCTGGATCACTGGGTGGCGAAGTCTTCTGTAATGAAGGGTCAACAGAGTGTGGATCCATTTGCAGCTTTTTATTAAAACACAGCAGTGTTTACAAACAAGGGCAGAGCAGTACCGTGAACAGGGACAGGCAGGGGTCGAGGCTGGCAGCAGAGAAGCAGAGTCGGGTCACAGGCAGAGATCAAGACAGGCGGCAAACAAACACAGTCCAGGGCACAGGCAGAGATCGGGGTAGGCAGCAAAGGTTCAGCAGAGAGTAACAGTCCAAGTAACAACGAAATAACAGTCCAGGGAATAACGCTCAGAAATGACCACCGTAGCAAATCAAGACTTCGCGATGTATGAATGCAAGTGTGTGTGTTATATAGGGTGTGTGTGATGCCGTGCAGGTGTGTGTGCAATCAGTCCCAGGAATGAGGGCCTATGGGTAATGGAGTCCGAATGAGATTCAGTATTCCGGTGATGGCTCCCTCCGGCGGTCCGGAGGATGAGACGAGGGAGCCACATTCATGACACATAGAGACTTGGGGCTGGGCTCTTTTGGCTCGGCCTATCAAGCCGCCAATAAGTAGTGACTTTATGGCCACGCCCTAGCAACCAATTACAGCACCCTAGCAACCGAGCAGCGAATTTTGCCACTGCAAGCACCATTCACATTTTCTTCAGGAAATGTACATTCTAGTATTGTAATTACTATTCACCTGAACAAAACTTTGGCGCGTAACTCGTCCCGCACCGTTTGACGTAGACCCACAAATGAGGTGTCAAATCGACCGGCTTATTGAGGAGAGGTGTGCTATGACTTTTCTAAGTGATCGGGTGTACGATGTTCGCACAGCGTACGAAAAAAACGGCTGAAAAAACCTCCCATAGACTTAACATTGGGTCAAAATCTGTGATATCACATCTTTGGATCAGAAGGTCATAGAGACTTGGGGCTGGGCTCTTTTGATTCGGCCAGCCAATAAGTAGTGACACAGCAACTTCATAGCCACGCCCTAGCAACCAATTACAGCACCCTAGCAACCGGGGCCGAATTTTGCCACTGCAAGCACCATTCACATTTTCTTCAGGAAATGTACATTCTAGTATTGTAATTACTATTCACCTGAACAAAACTTTGGCGCGTAACTTGTCCCGCACCGATTGTCGTAGACCCACGAATGAGGTGTCAAATCGACCGGCTTATTGAGGAGAGGTGTGCTATGACTTTTCTAAGCGATCGGGTGTACGATGTTCGCACAGTGTACGAAAAAAACGGCTGAAAAAACTCCCATAGACTTAACATGGGGGCCAAATCTGTGAGATCATATCTTTGGTTTAGAAGGTCATAGAGACTTGGGGCTGGGCTCTTTTGACTCGGCCTATCAAGCCGCAAATAAGTAGTGACTTCATGGCCACGCCCTAGCAACCAATTACAGCATCTTAGCAACCGAGTGGCGAATTTTGCCACTGCAAGCACCATTCACATTTTCTTCAGGAAATGTACATTCTAGTTATTATTATTCTTCTTCTTCCACTTTTTTTTCTGCGCGCTACTCCTCCCGCAGTTTTTGTCCTAGACCCATGAATGAGGTGTCAAATCGACCGGCTCATTGAGGAGAGGTGTGCTATGACTTTTATAAGCGATCGAGTTTACGATGTTCGTTCTGCGGGCGAAAAAGTAGCGAAAAAAATCCCATAGACTTTGCATTGTGACAAACTTTGACGAGTCATAGCTCCTAACGAGAATTTCGTAGAAACATGTGGGTCACCACGATTGAAGGGGCTGACAGGCTCTGTCAGACCATAGCTCAAAATGGGGTGTAAGTTGTACCCCTGGGGCACAAGAGCTACCCAAAGTTGCCCCATAGACATACTATGGTGAAGCCGTGCCCATGAACCAGGAAGTACTGTGTTTTTCCTACTATGGGAAATTACATAGGGATTTTGTATTGAACATAGCTCTGGAACACAATGACATAGAGACAAGGGGGTGGGCTCATTTCACTCAGGTGACCAATCAGTCTCTCAGGATCATTAAGAAGCTATCAAGCCACGCCCTAGCAACCATATAGAGCACCATAGCAACAAGTTCCATAGACTTCCATTGAAAAAGATCAAAGGAATATCTTTGGATAGGAGTGTCGTACAAACATGAGGGTGGGCTCATTTGACTCGAGGCAGCAAACCGCCAATCACAAATCACCTTAAAGACATCATAGCCACGCCTTAGCAACCATTTAGAGCACCCTAGCAACCTAAAGCATAGGCAGATATCTTCAAATCTGAATATCATAGAGGCATGGGGGTTGGTTTATATCATTCATACTGGCAAGCAGCCTTTGGTTTATCATTTCTGGCAGCTGCCAAGCCACTCCCTAGCAACCATACAGAGTACCCTAGCAACCGTTTTGCAAGATCTATATCTCTGCATCAGAACATCGTAAAGACATGGGGGTTGGTTTATATTGTCAAGCAGCCTTTGGAGTATCATCATTGGTAGCTGCCAAGCCACTCCTTAACAACCAAACAGAGTACCCTAGCAACCGTTTAGCAAGATCTATATCTCTGCATCAGAGCATCATAGAGACATGGCGGTTGGCTCTTTTGACTCATGCTAGCAAACTGGACTTCCAACATGCTACACATGCTAGCAGTGAATAGCTACATGCTAATAGTGATTAGCTTAGGGTTTAAACATGACACAAACTAGTAAAAATGTGTTAGCATCATGCTGGTAACATGCTAATTGTGTTAGCATCATGTTAGTAGCATGCTAATCATGTTAGCATCATGCTAGCAAACATGCTAATTATGTTAGCATCTTGTTAAAAACATGCTAGCAACATGGTAATCATGCTAGCATCATGCTAGCATTATGCTAATCATGTTAGCATGTTGCTAGCATTATGTTTACATGATTAGCATCTTTCTAAAAACATGCTAGCAGCATGCTAAGGGTGTTAGCATCATGCTAGCAACATGCTAATCATGTTAGCATGTTGCTAGCATTATGCTAACATGATTAGCATCTTTCTAAAAACATGCTAGCAGCATGCTAAGGGTGTTAGCATAATGCTAGCAACATGCTAATCATGTTAGCATCTTGCTAAAAACATCCTAGCAGGACGGTAATTATGTTAGCATCATGCTAATCAAGAGTGCCGAGTTTTGCCACTGCAAGCACCATTCACATTTTCTTCAGGAAATGTACATTCTAGTTATTATTCTTCTTCTTCTGGACACTTTCGTCTGCGCGTAACTCGTCCCGCAGTTTTTGTCATAGACCCACGAATGAGGTGTCAAATCGACCGGCCTATTGAGGAGTGGTGTGCTATGACTTTTATAAGCGATCGGGTGTACGATGTTCGTCCGGCGGGCAAAAAATCGGGCGAAAAATCCCATAGACTTAACATTGCGATGAACTTTGACGAGTCATAGCTCCTAACGAGAATTTCGTAGAAACATGTGAGTTACCACGTTTGAAGAGGCTGACAGGCTCTCTCAGACCATACCTCAAAATGGGGTGTAAGTTGTACCCCTGGGGCGCAAGAGCTGCCCAAATTTGCCCCATAGACATACTATGGTGAAGCCGTGCCCATGAACCAGGAAGTACTGTGTTTTTCCTACTATGGGAAATTACATAGGGATTTTGTATTGAACATAACTCTGGATCACAATGACATAGAGACAAGGGGGTGGGCTCATTTCACTCAGGTGACCAATCAGTCTCCCAGGATCATTGTGAAGCTATCAAGCCACGCCCTAGCAACCATATAGAGCACCATAGCAACAAGTTCCATAGACTTCCATTGAAAAAGATCAAAGGAATATCTTTGGATAGAAGTGTCATAGAAACATGAGGGTGGGCTCATTTGACTCGGGGCAGCAAACGGCCAATCACGAATCACCTTCAAGACCTCCTAGCCACGCCCTAGCAACCATTAAGAGCACCCTAGCAACACAAAGCAAAGAGGGATATCTTCAAATCTGAATATCATGCAAGCATGGGGGTTGGTTTAAATCATTCATACTGGCAAGCAGCCTTTGGTGTATCATCATTGGCAGCTGCCAAGCCACTCCCTAGCAACCAAACAGAGTACCCTAGCAACCGTTTTTCAAGATGTATATCTCTGCATCAGAACATCGTAAAGACATGGGGGTTGGTTTATATTGTCAAGCAGCCTTTGGAGTATCATCATTGGTAGCTGCCAAGCCACTCCTTAGCAACCAAACAGAGTACCCTAGCAACCGTTTAGCAAGATCTATATCTCTGCATCAGAGCATCATAGAGACATGGCGGTTGGTTTATATTGTCAAGCAGCCTTTGGAGTATCATCATTGGTAGCTGCCAGGCCACTCCCTAGCAACCAACCAGATTACCCTAGCAACCGTTTTTCAAGATCCATATCTCTGCATCAGAACATCATAAAGACATGGGGGTTGGTTTATATTGTCAAGCAGCCTTTGGAGTATCATCATTGGCAACTGCCAAGCCACTCCCTAGCAACCAAACAGAGTACCCTAGCAACCATTTAGCGATGCCTATATCTCTGCATCAGAACATCGTAGAGACATGGGGGTTGGCTTTTTTGACTCATGCTAGCAAACTGTACTTGCAACATGCTACACATGCTAGCAGTTAATAGCTACATGCTAATAGTGATTAGCTAAGTGCTAAAGTGGGCTGAGAACATGCTAAGAACTCTATAGAAACTCCATAGTAACTATCTGTGCCAACTACCAACCACCTAGTAACATTGTAGTTAATGGTGCTTGCCAAAGGCAAAGCTCCATTCTTAATCTTCTGCATACTTATTATTATTAATGGTGCTTGCCAAAGGCAAAGCTCCATTCTTAATCTTCTGCATACTTATTATTATTATTATTAATGGTGCTTGCCAAAGGCAAAGCTCCATTCTTAATCTTCTGCATACTTATTATTATTATTATTATTATTATTATTATTATTATTCCACACAAAAGTTTGGCGCGCTACTCCTCCCGCAGTTTTTGTCCTAGACCCATGAATGAGGTGTCAAATCGACCGGCCCATTGAGGAGAGGTGTGCTATGACTTTTATAAGCGATCGGGTGTACGATGTTCGTCCAGTGGGCGAAAAATCGGGCGAAAAATCCCATAGACTTAACATTGTGATGATATTTGACGAGTCATAGCTCCTAATGAGGATTTCATAGAAACATGTGGGTTACTACGTTTGAAGGGGCTGACAGGCTCTGTCAGACCATATCTCAAAATGGGGTGTAAGTTGTACCCCTGGGGCGCAAGAGCTGCCCAAAGTTGCCCCATAGACATACTATGGTGAAGCCGTGCCCATGAACCAGGAAGTACTGTGTTTTTCCTACTATGGGAAATTACATAGGGATTTTGTATTGAACATAACTCTGGATTACAATGTCATAGAGACAAGGGGGTGGGCTCATTTTACTCAAACAACCAATCAGTCTCTCAGGATCATTGTGAAACTATCAAGCCACGCCCTAGCAACCATATAGAGCACCTTAGTAACAAGCTCCATAGACTTCCATTGAAAAAGATCAAATTAATATCTTTGGATAGGAGTGTCATACAAACATGAGGGTGGGCTCATTTGACTCGAGGCAGCAAACCGCCAATCACAAATCACCTTAAAGTCATCATAGCCACGCCTTAGCAACCATTTAGAGCACCCTAGCAACCCAAAGCATAGGCAGATATCTTCAAATCTGAATATCATAGAGGCATGGGGGTTGGTTTATATCATTCATACTGGCAAGCAGCCTTTGGTTTATCATTACTGGCAGCTGCCAAGCCACTCCCTAGCAACCAAACAGAGTACCCTAGCAACCGTTTTGCAAGATCTATATCTCTGCATCAGAACATCGTAAAGACATGGGTGTTGGTTTATATTGTCAAGCAGCCTTTGGAGTATCATCATTGGTAGCTGCCAAGCCACTCCCTAGCAACCAAACAGAGTACCCTAGCAACGATTTAGCAAGATCTATATCTCTGCATCAGAGCATCATAGAGACATGGCGGTTGGCTCTTTTGACTCATGCTAGCAAACTGGACTTCCAACATGCTACACATGCTAGTGGTGAATAGCTACATGCTAATAGTGATTAGCTTAGTGTTTAAACATGACACAAACTAGTAAAAATGTGTTAGCATCATGCTGGTAGCATGCTAATTGTGTTAGCATCATGGTAGTAGCATGCTAATCATGTTAGCATCATGCTAGCAAACATGCTAATCATGTTAGCATCTTGTTAAAAACATGCTAGCAACATGGTAATCATGCTAGCATCATGCTAGCATTATGCTAATCATGTTAGCATGTTGCTAGCATAATGCTAACATGATTAGCATCTTGTTAAAATCATGCTAGCAACATGGTAATCATGTTAGCATCATGCTAGCATTATGCTAATCATGTTAGCATGTTGCTAGCGTTATGCTAACATGATTAGCATCTTGTTAAAATCATGCTAGCAACATGGTAATCATGCTAATCATGTTAGCATGTTGCTAGCATTATGCTAACATGATTAGCATCTTGTTAAAATAATGCTAGCAACATGGTAATCATGCTAGCATAATGCTAGCATTATGCTAATCATGTTAGCATGTTGCTAGCATTATGCTAACATGATTAGCACCTTGTTTAAAACATGTTAGCAGCATGCTAAGGGTGTTAGCATCATGCTAACAACATGCTAATCATGTTAGCATGTTGCTAGCATTATGCTAACATGATTAGCATCTTGTTAAAAACATCCTAGCAGGATGCTACGGGTGTTAGCATCATGCTAGTAACATGCTAATCATGTAAGCATGTTGCTCGCATTATGCTAACATGATTAGCATCTTGCTGAAAACATCCTAGCAGTATGCTAATGGTGTTAGCATCATGCTAGCATCATGCTAATCAAGAGTGCCGAATTTTGCCACTGCAAGCACCATTCACATTTTCTTCAGGAAATGTACATTCTAGTTAATGGTGCTTGCCAAAGGCAAAGCTCCATTCTTAATCTTCTGCATACTTATTATTATTATTATTATTATTATTATTATTATTATTATTATTCCACACAAAAGTTTGGCGCGCTACTCCTCCCGCAGTTTTTGTCCTAGACCCATGAATGAGGTGTCAAATCGACCGGCTTATTGAGGAGAGGTGTGCTATGACTTTTATAAGCGATTGAGTGTACGATGTTCGTCCGGCGGGCGAAAAAGTAGCGAAAAAAATCCCATAGACTTTGCATTGTGACAAACTTTGACGAGTCATAGCTCCTAACGAGAATTTCGTAGAAACATGTGGGTCACCACGATTGAAGGGGCTGACAGGCTCTGTCAGACCATAGCTCAAAATGGGGTGTAAGTTGTACCCCTGGGGCACAAGAGCTGCCCAAAGTTGCCCCATAGACATACTATGGTGAAGCCGTGCCCATGAACCAGGAAGTACTGTGTTTTTCCTACTATGGGAAATTACATAGGGATTTTGTATTGAACATAACTCTGGATCACAATGACATAGAGACAAGGGGGTGGGCTCATTTTACTCAGGCAACCAATCAGTCTCTCAGGATCATTGTGAAGCTATCAAGGCATGCCCTAGCAACCATATAGAGCACCATAGCAACAAGATCCATAGACTTCCATTGAAAAAGATCAAAGGAATATCTTTGGATAAAAGTGTCGTACAAACAAGAGGGTGGGCTCATTTGACTCGAGGCAGCAAACCGCCAATCACAAATCACCTTAAAGACATCATAGCCACGCCTTAGCAACCATATAGAGCACCCTAGCAACCCAAAGCATAGGCAGATATCTTCAAATCTGAATATCATACAGGCATGGGGGTTGGTTTATATCATTCATACTGGCAAGCAGCCTTTGGTGTATCATCATTGGTAGCTGCCAAGCCACTCCTTAGCAACCAAACAGAGTACCCTAGCAACCATTTTGCAAGATCTATATCTCTGCATCAGAACATCGTACAGACATGGGGGTTGGTTTATATTGTCAAGCAGCCTTTGGAGTATCATCATTGGCAGCTGCCAAGCCACTCCCTAGCAACCAAACAGAGTACCCTAGCAACCGTTTTGCAACACCTATATCTCTGCATCAGAACATTATAGAGACATGGCGGTTGGCTCTTTTGACTCATGCTAGCAAACTGGACTTCCAACATGCTACACATGCTAGCAGTGAATAGCTACATGCTAATAGTGATTAGCTTAAGGTTTAAACATGACACAAACTAGTAAAAATGTGTTAGAATAATGCTAGTGGCATGTTAATTGTGTTAGCATTATGCTAGTAGCATGCTAATCATGTTAGCATCATGCTAGCAAACATGCTAATCATGTTAGCATCTTGTTAAAAACATGCTAACAACATGGTAATCATGCTAGCATCATGCTAGCATTATGCTAATGATGTTAGCATGTTGCTAGCATTATGCTAACATGATTAGCATCTTGTTAAAATCATGCTAGCAAAATGGTAATCATGCTAGCATCATGCTAGCATTATGCTAATCATGTTAGCATGTTTGCTAGCATTATGCTAACATGATTAGCATCTTGTTTAAAACATGCTAGCAGCATGCTAAGGGTGTTAGCATCATGCTAGCAAACATGCTAATCATGTTAGCATGTTGCTAACATAATGCTAACATGATTAGCATCTTGTTAAAATAATGCTAGCAACATGGTAATAATGCTAGCAACATGGTAATAATGCTAGCATCATGCTAGCATTATGCTAATCATGTTAGCATGTTGCTAGCATTATGCTAACATGACTAGCATTTTGTTTAAAACATGCTAGCAGCATGCTTAGGGTGTTAGCATCATGCTAGCAACATGCTAATCATGTTAGCATCTTGCTAAAAACATCCTAGCAGGACGGTAATTATGTTAGCATCATGCTAATGAAGAGTGCCGAGTTTTGCCACTGCAAGCACCATTCACATTTTCTTCAGGAAATGTACATTCTAGTATTGTAATTACTATTCACCTGAACAAAACTTTGGCGCGTAACTCGTCCCGCACCGTTTGTCGTAGACCCACAAATGAGGTGTCAAATCGACCGGCTTATTGAGGAGAGGTGTGCTATGACTTTTCTAAGCGATCGGGTGTACGATGTTCGCACAGCGTACGAAAAAAACGTCTGAAAAAACTCCCATAGACTTAACATTGGGTCAAAATCTGTGAGATCATATCTTTGGATCAGAAGGTCATAGAGACTTGGGGCTGGGCTCTTTTGACTCAGCCTATCAAGCCGCCAATAAGTAGTGACTTCATGGCCACGCCCTAGCAACCAATTACAGCACCCTAGCAACCGAGTGGCGAATTTTGCCACTGCAAGCACCATTCACATTTTCTTCAGGAAATGTACATTCTAGTATTGTAATTACTATTCACCTAGACAAAACTTTGGCGCGTAACTCATCCCGCACCGTTTGTCGTAGACCCACGAATGAGGTGTCAAATCGACCGGCTTATTGAGGAGAGGTGTACTATGACTTTTCTAAGTGATCGGGTGTACGATGTTCGCACAGCGTACGATAAAAACGGCTGAAAAACTCCCATAGACTTAACATTGGGTCAAAATCTGTGAGATTATATCTTTGGATCAGAAGGTCATAGAGACTTGGGGCTGGGCTCTTTTGATTCGGCCAGCCAATAAGTAGTGACACAGCAACTTCATAGCCACGCCATAGCAACCAATTACAGCACCCTAGCAACCGGTGCTGAATTTTGCCACTGCAAGCACCATTCACATTTTCTTCAGGAAATGTACATTCTAGTTAATGGTGCTTGCCAAAGGCAAAGCTCCATTCTTATTCTCCTGCATACTTATTATTATTATTCTTCTTCTTCTGGACACTTTCGTCTGCGCGTAACTCGTCCCGCAGTTTTTGTCCTAGACCCATGAATGAGGTGTCAAATCGACCGGCTCATTGAGGAGTGGTGTGCTATGACTTTTATAAGCGATTGGACCAACGATGTTCGCACAGCGGACGAAAAAGCGGCCAAAAAAGTCCCATTGACTTGCATTGAAAAATTCAAATTCACGAACATTCCGTCTCTCTCAACTGTCACTTTCTCACACACACTCACACATGCAGGCCCTTAAAAGCCTTTCTCTCTCAGACACAGACACTCATTTTCTTCCACTTTTATTTCTGCGCGCTACTCCTCCCGCAGCGTTTGTCCTAGACCCATGAATGAGGTGTCAAATCGACCGGCTCATTGAGGAGATATGTGTTATGATTTTTATAAGCGATCGGACCAACGATGTTCGCACAGGGGGGCGAAAAAGCGGCCAAAAAAGTCCCATTGACTTTCAATGGCGGAATCTTCAGAAATTTGAATTTCAACTGTCACTTTCTCACACACACTCACACACGCAGGCCCTTAGAAGCCTTTCTCTCTCAGACACAGACACTCATTTTCTTCCACTTTTATTTCTGTGCGCTACTCCTCCCGCAGCGTTTGTCCTAGACCCATGAATGAGGTGTCAAATCGATCGGCTCATTGAGGAGAGCTGTGCTATGACTTTTATAAGCGATCGGGTGTACGATGTTCGTCAGGCGGGCGAAAAAGTAGCGAAAAAAATCCATAGACTTTGCATTGCGACAAACTTTGACGAGTCATTGTTCCGAGCGAGAATTTCATAGAAACATGTGGGTTACCACGTTTGAAGAGGCTGGCAAGCTCTGTCAGCCCATACCTCAATATGGGGTGTAAGTTGTACCCCTGGGGCGCAAGAGCTGCCCAAAATTGCCCCATAGACATACTATGGTGAAGCCGTGCCCATGAACCAGGAAGTACTGTGTTTTTCCTACTATGGGAAATTACATAGGGATTTTGTATTGAACATAACTCTGGATTGCAGTGTCATAGAGACAAGGGGGTGGGCTCATTTTACTCAGGCAACCAATCAGTCTCTCCGGATCATTGTGAAGCTATCAAGCCACGCCCTAGCAACCATATAGAGCACCTTAGTAACATGCTCCATAGACTTCCATTGAAAAAGATCAAAGGAATATCTTTGGATAGGAGTGTCGTACAAACATGAGGGTGGGCTCATTTGACTCGAGGCAGCAAACTGCCAATCACAAATCACCTTAAAGACATCATAGCCACGCCTTAGCAACCATTTAGAGCACCCTAGCAACCCAAAGCATAGGCAGATATCTTCAAATCTGAATATCATAGAGGCATAGGGGTTGGTTTATAGCATTCATACTGGCAAGCAGCCTTTGGTTTATCATTACTGGCAGCTGCCAAGCCACTCCCTAGCAACCAAACAGAGTACCTTAGCAACCGTTTAGCAATATCTATATCTCTGCATCAGAGCATCATAGAGACATGGCGGTTGGCTCTTTTGACTCATGCTAGCAAACTGGACTTCCAACATGCTACACATGCTAGCAGTTAATAGCTACATGCTAATAGTGATTAGCTAAGTGCTAAAGTGGGCTGAGAACACGCCAGGAACTCTATAGAAACTCCACAGTAACTATCTGTGACAACTACCAACCACCTAGCAACACCCTAGCAACCACCCAGGTTACCATAGCAACCGCCTAGCAACCACCCAGAACACCATAGCAACCGCCTAGCAACACCTTAGCAACCATCCCAAGTACCTTAGCAACCGCCTAGCAACCGAGTGTCGAATTTTGCCACTGCAAGCACCATTCACATTTTCTTCAGGAAATGTACATTCTAGTATTGTAATTACTATTCACCTGAACAAAACTTTGGCGCGTAACTCATCCCGCACCATTTGTCGTAGACCCACAAATGAGGTGTCAAATCGACCGGCTTATTGAGGAGAGGTGTGCTATGACTTTTCTAAGCGATCGGGTGTACGATGTTCGCACAGTGTACGAAAAAACGGCTGAAAAATCTCCCATAGACTTAACATGGGGGCCAAATCTGTGAGATCATATCTTTGGTTTAGAAGGTCATAGACTTTGCATTGTGACAAACTTTGACGAGTCATAGCTCCTAACGAGAATTTCGTAGAAACATGTGGGTCACCACGATTGAAGGGGCTGACAGGCTCTGTCAGACCATAGCTCAAAATGGGGTGTAAGTTGTACCCCTGGGGCACAAGAGCTGCCCAAAGTTGCCCCATAGACATACTATGGTGAAGCCGTGCCCATGAACCAGGAAGTACTGAGGTGTCAAATGAGGTGTCAAATCGACCGGCTTATTAAGGAGAGGTGTGCTATGACTATTCTAAGCGATCGGGTGTACGATGTTCGCACAGCGTACGAAAAAAACGGCTGAAAAAACTCCCATAGACTTAACATGGGGGCCAAATCTGTGAGATCATATCTTTGGTTTAGAAGGTCATAGAGACTTGTGGCTGGGCTCTTTTGACTTGGCCTATCAAGCCGCCAATAGGTAGCTCATAGCCACGCCCTAGCAACCAATTACAGCACCCTAGCAACCGGTGCCGAATTTTGCCACTGCAAGCACCATTCACATTTTCTTCAGGAAATGTACATTCTAGTATTGTAATTACTATTCACCTGAACAAAACTTTGGCGCGTAACTCGTCCCGCACCGTTTGTCGTAGACCCATGAATGAGGTGTCAAATCGACCGGCTTATTGAGGAGAGGTGTGCTATGACTTTTCTAAGCGATCGTGTGTACGATGTCCGCACAGCGTACGAAAAAACGGCTGAAAAAACTCCCATAGACTTAACATTGGGTCAAAATCTGTGAGATCATATCTATGGATCAGAAGGTCATAGAGACTTGGGGCTGGGCTCTTTTGATTCGGCCAGCCAATAAGTAGTGACACAGCAACTTCATAGCCACACCCTAGCAACCAATTACATCACCCTAGCACCTGGGGCCGAATTTTACCACTGCAAGCACCATTCACATTTTCTTCAGGAAATGTACATTCTAGTATTGTAATTACTATTCACCTGAACAAAACTTTGGCGCGTAACTCGTCCCGCACCGTTTGTCGTAGACCCACAAATGAGGTGTCAAATCGACCGGCTTATTGAGGAGAGGTGTGCTATGACTTTTCTAAGCGATCGGGTGTACGATGTTCGCACAGCGTACGAAAAAAACGTCTGAAAAAACTCCCATAGACTTAACATTGGGTCAAAATCTGTGAGATCATATCTTTGGATCAGAAGGTCATAGAGACTTGGGGCTGGGCTCTTTTGACTCAGCCTATCAAGCCGCCAATAAGTAGTGACTTCATGGCCACGCCCTAGCAACCAATTACAGCACCCTAGCAACCGAGTGGCGAATTTTGCCACTGCAAGCACCATTCACATTTTCTTCAGGAAATGTACATTCTAGTATTGTAATTACTATTCACCTAGACAAAACTTTGGCGCGTAACTCATCCCGCACCGTTTGTCGTAGACCCACGAATGAGGTGTCAAATCGGCCGGCTTATTGAGGAGAGGTGTGCTATGACTTTTCTAAGTGATCGGGTGTACGATGTTCGCACAGCGGACGAAAAATCGTCTGAAAAATGTCCCATAGACTTAACATGGGGTCAAAATCTGTGAGATCATATCTTTGGATCAGAAGGTCATAGAGACTTGGGGCTGGGCTCTTTTGATTCGGCCAGCCAATAAGTAGTGACACAGCAACTTCATAGCCACACCCTAGCAACCAATTACAGCACCCTAGCAACCGGGGCCGAATTTTGCCACTGCAAGCACCATTCACATTTTCTTCAGGAAATGTACATTCTAGTATTGTAATTACTATTCACCTGAACAAAACTTTGGCGCGTAACTCGTCCCGCACCGTTTGTCGTAGACCCATGAATGAGGTGTCAAATCGACCAGCTTATTGAGGAGAGGTGTGCTATGACTTTTCTAAGCGATCGTGTGTACGATGTCCGCACAGCGTACGAAAAAACGGCTGAAAAAACTCCCATAGACTTAACATTGGGTCAAAATCTGTGAGATCATATCTATGGATCAGAAGGTCATAGAGACTTGGGGCTGGGCTCTTTTGATTCGGCCAGCCAATAAGTAGTGACACAGCAACTTCATAGCCACACCCTAGCAACCAATTACATCACCCTAGCAACTGGGGCCGAATTTTACCACTGCAAGCACCATTCACATTTTCTTCAGGAAATGTACATTCTAGTTATTATTATTATTAATGGTGCTTGCCAAAGGCAAAGCTCCATTCTTATTCTCCTGCATACTTATTCTTCTTCTTCTGGACAAAACTTCGGCGCGTAACTTGTCCCGCAGTTTTTGTCCTAGACCCATGAATGAGGTGTCAAATCGACCGGCTCATTGAGGAGAGGTGTGCTATGACTTTTATAAGCGATCGGACCAACGATATTCGCACAGCGGACGAAAAAGCGGCCAAAAAAGTCCCATTGACTTACATTGAAAAATTCAAATTCACGAACATTCCGTCTCTCTCAACTGTCACTTTCTCACACACACTCACACATGCAGGCCCTTAAAAGCCTTTCTCTCTCAGACACAGACACTCATTTTCTTCCACTTTTATTTCTGCGCGCTACTCCTCCCGCAGCGTTTGTCCTAGACCCATGAATGAGGTGTCAAATCGACCGGCTCATTGAGGAGAAATGTGTTATGATTTTTATAAGCGATCGGACCAACGATGTTCGCACAGGGGGGCGAAAAAGCGGCCAAAAAAGTCCCATTGACTTTCAATGGCGGAATCTTCAGAAATTTGAATTTCAACTGTCACTTTCTCACACACACTCACACACGCAGGCCCTTAAAAGCCTTTCTCTCTCAGACACAGACACTCATTTTCTTCCACTTTTATTTCTGTGCGCTACTCCTCCCGCAGCGTTTGTCCTAGACCCATGAATGAGGTGTCAAATCGACCGGCTCATTGAGGAGAGCTGTGCTATGACTTTTATAAGCGATCGGGTGTACGATGTTCGTCCGGCGGGCGAAAAAGTAGCGAAAAAAATCCCATAGACTTTGCATTGCGACAAACTTTGACGAGTCATTGTTCCGAGCGAGAATTTCATAGAAACATGTGGGTTACCACGTTTGAAGAGGCTGGCAAGCTCTGTCAGCCCATACCTCAATATGGGGTGTAAGTTGTACCCCTGGGGCGCAAGAGCTGCCCAAAATTGCCCCATAGACATACTATGGTGAAGCCGTGCCCATGAACCAGGAAGTACTGTGCTTTTCCTACTATGGGAAATTACATAGGGATTTTGTATTGAACATAACTCTGGATTGCAGTGTCATAGAGACAAGGGGGTGGGCTCATTTTACTCAGGCAACCAATCAGTCTCTCCGGATCATTGTGAAGCTATCAAGCCACGCCCTAGCAACCATATAGAGCACCTTAGTAACATGCTCCATAGACTTCCATTGAAAAAGATCAAAGGAATATCTTTGGATAGGAGTGTCGTACAAACATGAGGGTGGGCTCATTTGACTCGAGGCAGCAAACTGCCAATCACAAATCACCTTAAAGACATCATAGCCACGCCTTAGCAACCATTTAGAGCACCCTAGCAACCCAAAGCATAGGCAGATATCTTCAAATCTGAATATCATAGAGGCATAGGGGTTGGTTTATAGCATTCATACTGGCAAGCAGCCTTTGGTTTATCATAACTGGCAGCTGCCAAGCCACTCCCTAGCAACCAAACAGAGTACCCTAGCAACCGTTTAACAATATCTGTATCTCTGCATCAGAGCATCATAGAGACATGGCGGTTGGCTCTTTTGACTCATGCTAGCAAACTGGACTTCCAACATGCTACACATGCTAGCAGTTAATAGCTACATGCTAATAGTGATTAGCTAAGTGCTAAAGTGGGCTGAGAACACGCCAGGAACTCTATAGAAACTCCACAGTAACTATCTGTGACAACTACCAACCACCTAGCAACACCCTAGCAACCACCCAGGTTACCATAGCAACCGCCTAGCAACCACCCAGAACACCATAGCAACTGCCTAGCAACACCTTAGCAACCACCCCAAGTACCTTAGCAACCGCCTAGCAACCGAGTGTCGAATTTTGCCACTGCAAGCACCATTCACATTTTCTTCAGGAAATGTACATTCTAGTATTGTAATTACTATTCACCTGAACAAAACTTTGGCGCGTAACTCGTCCCGCACCATTTGTCGTAGACCCACGAATGAGGTGTCAAATTGACCGGCTTATTGAGGAGAGGTGTGCTATGACTTTTCTAAGCGATCGGGTGTACGATGTTCACACAGCGTACGAAAAAAACGGCTGAAAAAACTCCCATAGACTTAACATGGGGGCCAAATCTGTGAGATCATATCTTTGGTTTAGAAGGTCATAGAGTGTTGGGGCTGGGCTCTTTTGACTCGGCCTATCAAGCCGCCAATAAGTAGTGACTTCTTGGCCACGCCCTAGCAACCAATTACAGCACCCTAGCAACCGGGTGCCGAATTTTGCCACTGCAAGCACCATTCACATTTTCTTCAGGAAATGTACATTCTAGTATTGTAATTACTATTCACCTGAACAAAACTTTGGCGCGTAACTCGTCCCGCACCATTTGTCGTAGACCCACGAATGAGGTGTCAAATCGACCGGCTTATTGAGGAGAGGTGTGCTATGACTTTTCTAAGCAATCGGGTGTACGATGTTCGCACAGCGGACGAAAAAAACGGCTGAAAAAACTCCCATAGACTTAACATGGGGACCAAATCTGTGAGATCATATCTTTGGATTAGAAGGTCATAGAGACTTGGGGCTGGGCTCTTTTGACTCGGCCTATCAAGCCGCCAATAAGTAGTGACTTCATGGCCACGCCCTAGCAACCAATTACAGCACCCTAGCAACCGAGTGGCGAATTTTGCCACTGCAAGCACCATTCACATTTTCTTCAGGAAATGTACATTCTAGTATTGTAATTACTATTCACCTGAACAAAACTTTGGCGCGTAACTCGTCCCGCACCATTTGTCATAGACCCACGAATGAGGTGTCAAATCGACCGGCTCATTGAGGAGAGGTGTGCTATGACTTTTCTAAGCGATCGGGTGTACGATGTTCGCACAGCGTACGAAAAAACGGCTGAAAAAACTCCCATAGACTTAACATGGGGACCAAATCTGTGAGATCATATCTTTGGTTTAGAAGGTCATAGAGACTTGGGGCTGGGCTCTTTTTACTCGGCCTATCAAGCAGCCAATAACTATTGACTTCATAGCCTCACCCTAGCAACCAATTACAGCACCCTAGCAACCGGGTGCCGAATTTTGCCACTGCAAGCACCATTCACATTTTCTTCAGGAAATGTACATTCTAGTTATTATTATTATTCCACACAAAAGTTTGGCGCGCTACTCCTCCCGCAGTTTTTGTCCTAGACCCATGAATGAGGTGTCAAATCGACCGGCTCATTGAGGAGAGGTGTGCTATGACTTTTATAAGCGATCGGGTGTACGATGTTCGTCCGGCGGGCGAAAAAGTAGCGAAAAAAATCCCATAGACTTAACATTGGAACGAACTTTGACAAGTCATAACTCTGGATCACAATGTCATAGAGACAAGGGGGTGGTCTCATTTTACTCAGGCAACCAATCAGTCTCTCAGGATAACTTTGAAGATATCAAGCCACGCCCTAGCAACCATATAGAGCACCTTAGTAACAAGCTTCATAGACTTCCATTGAAAAAGATCAAATGAATATCTTTGGATAGAAGTGTCATACAAACATGAGGATGGGCTCATTTGACTCGAGGCAGCAAACCGCCAATCACAAATCACCTTAAAGACATCATAGCCACGCCTTAGCAACCATTTAGAGCACCCTAGCAACCCAAAGCATAGGCAGATATCTTCAAATCTGAATATCATAGAGGCATGGGGGTTGGTTTATATCATTCATACTGGCAAGCAGCCTTTGGTTTATCATTACTGGCAGCTGCCAAGCCACTCCCTAGCAACCAAACAGAGTACCCTAGCAACCGTTTTGCAAGATCTATATCTCTGCATCAGAACATCGTAAAGACATGGGTGTTGGTTTATATTGTCAAGCAGCCTTTGGAGTATCATCATTGGTAGCTGCCAAGCCACTCCCTAGCAACCAAACAGAGTACCCTAGCAACCATTTAGCAAGATCTATATCTCTGCATCAGAGCATCATAGAGACATGGCGGTTGGCTCTTTTGACTCATGCTAGCAAACTGGACTTACAACATGCTACACATGCTAGCAGTGAATAGCTACATGCTAATAGTGATTAGCTTATGGTTTAAACATGACACAAACTAGTAAAAATGTGTTAGCATCATGCTGGTAGCATGCTAATTGTGTTAGCATCATGGTAGTAGTATGCTAATCATGTTAGCATCATGCTAGCAAACATGCTAATCATGTTAGCATCTTGTTAAAAACATGCTACCAACATGGTAATCATGCTAGCATCATGCTAGCATTATGCTAATCATGTTAGCATGTTTGCTAGCGTTATGCTAACATGATTAGCATCTTGTTAAAATCATGCTAGCAACATGGTAATCATGCTAGCATCATGCTAGCATTATGCTAATCATGTTAGCATGTTGCTAGCATTAGGCTAATATGATTAGCATCTTGTTAAAATAATGCTAGCCACATGGTAATCATGCTAGCATCATGCTAGCATTATGCTAACATGATTAGCACCTTGTTTAAAACATGTTATCAGCATGCTAAGGGTGTTAGCATCATGTTATCAACATGCTAATCATGTTAGCATCTTGCTAAAAACATCCTAGCAGGACGGTAATTATGTTAGCATAGTTTTGCCACTGCAAGCACCATTCACATTTTCTTCAGGAAATGTACATTCTAGTTAATGGTGCTTGCCAAAGGCAAAGCTCCATTCTTATTCTCCTGCATACTTATTCTTCTTCTTCTGGACAAAACTTCGGCGCGTAACTTGTCCCGCAGTTTTTGTCCTAGACCCATGAATGAGGTGTCAAATCGACTGGCTCATTGAGGACAGGTGTGCTATGACTTTTATAAGCGATTGGACCAACGATGTTCGCACAGCGGACGAAAAAGCGGCCAAAAAAGTCCCATTGACTTACATTGAAAAATTCAAATTCACGAACATTCCGTCTCTCTCAACTGTCACTTTCTCACACACACTCACACACGCAGGCCCTTAGAAGCCTTTCTCTCTCAGACACAGACACTCATTTTCTTCCACTTTTATTTCTGCGCGCTACTCCTCCCGCAGCGTTTGTCCTAGACCCATGAATGAGGTGTCAAATTGACCGGCTCATTGAGGAGAGGTGTGCTCTGACTTTTATAAGCGATCGGACCAACGATGTTCGCACAGGGGGCGAAAAACCGGCCAAAAAAGTCCCATTGACTTTCAATGGCGGAATCTTCAGAAATTTGAATTTCAACTGTCACTTTCTCACACACACTCACACACGCAGGCCCTTAGAAGCCTTTCTCTCTCAGTCACAGACACTCATTTTCTTCCACTTTTATTTCTGCGCGCTACTCCTCCCGCAGCGTTTGTCCTAGACCCATGAATGAGGTGTCAAATCGACCGGCTCATTGGGGAGACCTGTGCTATGACTTTTATAAGCGATCGGGTGTACGATGTTCGTCCGGCGGGCGAAAAAGTAGCGAAAAAAATCCCATAGACTTTGCATTGCGACAAACTTTGACGAGTCATTGCTCCAAGCGAGAATTTCGTAGAAACATGTGGGTTACCACGTTTGAAGAGGCTGGCAAGCTCTGTCAGCCCATACCTCAATATGGGGTGTAAGTTGTACCCCTGGGGCGCAAGAGCTGCCCAAAATTGCCCCATAGACATACTATGGTGAAGCCGTGCCCATGAACCAGGAAGTACTGTGTTTTTCCTACTATGGGAAATTACATAGGGATTTTGTATTGAACATAACTCTGGATTACAGTGTCATAGAGACAAGGGGGTGGGCTCATTTTACTCAGGCAACCAATCAGTCTCTCAGGATCATTGTGAAGCTATCAAGCCACGCCCTAGCAACCATATAGAGCACCTTAGTAACATGCTCCATAGACTTCCATTGAAAAAGATCAAATGAATATCTTTGGATAGGAGTGTCGTACAAACATGAGGGTGGGCTCATTTGACTCGAGGCAGCAAACTGCCAATCACAAATCACCTTAAAGACATCATAGCCACGCCTTAGCAACCATTTAGAGCACCCTAGCAACCCAAAGCATAGGCAGATATCTTCAAATCTGAATATCATAGAGGCATAGGGGTTGGTTTATAGCATTCATACTGGCAAGCAGCCTTTGGTTTATCATTACTGGCAGCTGCCAAGCCACTCCCTAGCAACCAAACAGAGTACCTTAGCAATCGTTTAGCAAGATCTATATCTCTGCATCAGAGCATCATAGAGACATGGCGGTTGGCTCTTTTGACTCATGCTAGCAAACTGGACTTCCAACATGCTACACATGCTAGCAGTGAATAGCTACATGCTAATAGTGATTAGCTAAGTGCTAAAGTGGGCTGAGAACATGCCAGGAACTCTATAGAAACTCCATAGTAACTATCTGTGACAGCTACCAACCACCTAGTAACACCATAGCAACCACCCTGGTTACCATAGCAACCGCCTAGCAACCACCCAGAACACCCTAGCAACCGCCTAGCAACACCGTAGTGACCACCCCAGGTACCTTAGCAACTGCCTAGCAACACCCTAGCAACCACCCAGGTTACCATAGCAACCACCTAGCAACCACCCAGAACACCCTAGCAACTGCCTAGCAACACCTTAGCAACCGCTCCAAGTACCTTAGCAACTGCCTAGCAACACCCTAGCAACCACCCAGGTTACCATAGCAACCGCCTAGCAACCACCCAGAACACCCTAGCAACCGCCTAGCAACACCGTAGTGACCACCCCAGGTACCTTAGCAACTGCCTAGCAACACCCTAGCAACCACCCAGGTTACCATAGCAACCACCTAGCAACCACCCAGAACACCCTAGCAACTGCCTAGCAACACCATAGCGACCACTCCAAGTACCTTAGCAACTGCCTAGCAACACCTTAGCAACCACCCAGGTTACCATAGCAACCGCCTAGCAACCACCCAGAACACCCTAGCAACACCTTAGCAACCACCCCAAGTACCTTAGCAACCGCCTAGCAACCGAGTGGGGATTTTGCCACTGCAAGCACCATTCACATTTTCTTCAGGAAATGTACATTCTAGTATTGTAATTACTATTCACCTGAACAAAACTTTGGCGCGTAACTCGTCCCGCACCGTTTGTCGTAGACCCACGAATGAGGTGTCAAATCGACCGGCTTATTGAGGAGAGGTGTGCTATGACTTTTCTAAGGAATCGGGTGTACGATGTTCGCACAGCGTACGAAAAATCGGCTGAAAAAAGTCCCATAGACTTAACATTGGGACAAAATCTAAGATATCATATCTTTGGATCAGAAGATCTTAGAGACTTGGGGCTGGGCTCTTTTGACTCGGCCTATCAAGCAGCCAATAAGTACTTCATAGCCATACCCTAGCAACCAATTACAGCACCCTAGCAACCGAGTCCGGTGTTTTGCCACTGCAAGCACCATTCACATTTTCTTCAGGAAATGTACATTCTAGTATTGTAATTACTATTCACCTGAACAAAACTTTGGCGCGTAACTCGTCCCGCACCGTTTGTTGTAGACCCACGAATGAGGTGTCAAATCGACCGGCTTATTGAGGAGAGGTGTGCTATGACTTTTCTAAGCGATCGGGTGTACGATGTTCGCACAGCGTACGAAAAAACGGCTGAAAAAACTCCCATAGACTTAACATGGGGGCCAAATCTGTGAGATCATATCTTTGGTTTAGAAGGTCATAGAGACTTGGGGCTGGGCTCTTTTGATTCGGCTTATCAAGCCGCCAATAAGTAGTGACTTCATGCCCACGCCCTAGCAACCAATTACAGCACCCTAGCAACCGAGCGGCGAATTTTGCCACTGCAAGCACCATTCACATTTTCTTCAGGAAATGTACATTCTAGTTATTATTCTTCTTCTTCCACTTTTTTTTCTGCGCGCTACTCCTCCTGCAGCGTTTGTCCTAGACCCATGAATGAGGTGTCAAATCGACCGGCTCATTGAGGACAGGTGTGCTATGACTTTTATAAGCGATCGGACCAACGATGTTCGCACAGCGGACGAAAAAGCGGCCAAAAAAGTCCCATTGACTTACATTGAAAAATTCAAATTCACGAACATTCCGTCTCTCTCAACTGTCACTTTCTCACACACACTCACACACGCAGGCCCTTAGAAGCCTTTCTCTCTCAGACACAGACACTCATTTTCTTCCACTTTTATTTCTGCGCGCTACTCCTCCCGCAGCGTTTGTCCTAGACCCATGAATGAGGTGTCAAATCGACCGGCTCATTGAGGAGAGGTGTGCTATGACTTTTATAAGCGATCGGACCAACGATGTTCGCACAGGGGGCGAAAAAGCGGCCAAAAAAGTCCCATTGACTTTCAATGGCGGAATCTTCAGAAATTTGAATTTCAACTGTCACTTTCTCACACACACGCACACACGCAGGCCCTTAGAACCCTGTCTCTCACTCACTCACTATTGATCACAGTGTGATAGAGACAATGGGGCGGGCTCATTTCACTCAGGCAACCAATCAGTGTCTCAGGATCATTGTGAAGCTATCAAGCCACGCCCTAGCAACCATATAGAGCACCATAGCAACAAGTTCCATAGACTTCCATTGAAAAAGATCAAAGGAATATCTTTGGATAGGAGTGTCATAGAAACACGAGGGTGGGCTCATTTGACTCGGGGCAGCAAACAGCCAATCACAAAATCACCTTAAACACTTCATAGCCACGCCCTAGTAACCATTTAGAGTACCCTAGCAACCCAAATCAAAGAGGGATATCTTCAAATCTGAATATCATAGAGGCATGGGGGTTGGTTTAGATCATTCATACTGGCAAGCAGCCTTTGGTTTATCATTACTGGCAGCTGCCAGGCCACTCCCTAGCAACTAAACAGAGTACCTTAGCAACCGTTTAGCAAGATCTATATCTCTGCATCAGAGCATCATAGAGACATGGCAGTTGGCTCTTTTGACTCATGCTAGCAAACTGGACTTCCAACATGCTACACATGCTAGCAATGAATAGCTACATGCTAATAGTGATAATAGCTAATTGCTAAAGTGGACTGAGAACATGCTAAGAACTCTATAGAAACTCCATAGTAACTATCTGTGACAACTACCAACCACCTAGTAACACCATAGCAACCACCCTGGTTACCATAGCAACCGCTTAGCAACCACCCAGAGCACCCTAGCAACACCATAGTGACCACCCCAGGTACCTCAGCAACTGCCTAGCAACACCCTAGCAACCACCCAGGTTACCATAGCAACCGCTTAGCAACCACCCAGAGCACCCTAGCAACACCATAGTGACCACCCCAGGTACCTCAGCAACTGCCTAGCAACACCCTAGCAACCACCCAGGTTAACATAGCAACCACCTAGCAACCACCAAGAACACCCTAGCAACCGCCTAGCAACACCTTAGCAACCACTCCGAGTACCTTAGCAACTGCTCAGCAACACCCTAGCAACCACTCAGGTTACCATAGCAACCGCCTAGTAACCATCCATAACACCCTAGCAACCACCTAGCAACACCTTAGCAACCACTCCAAGTACCTTAGCAACTGCCTAGCAACACCCTAGCAACCACCCAGGTTACCATAGCAACCGCCTAGCAACTGCTTAGAACACCTTAGCAACTGCCTAGCAACACCCTAGCAACCACCCACGTTACCATAGCAACCACCCAAAACACCCTAGCAACCGCTCAGAACACCTTAGAAACTGCCTAGGAACACCCTAGCAACCGAGTGGCGAATTTTGCCTCTGCAAGCACCATTCACATTTTCTTCAGGAAATGTACATTCTAGTTAATGGTGCTTGCCAAAGGCAAAGCTCCATTCTTATTCTCCTGCATACTTATTCTTCTTCTTCTGGACAAAACTTCGGCGCGTAACTTGTCCCGCAGTTTTTGTCCTAGACCCATGAATGAGGTGTCAAATCGACCGGCTCATTGAGGAGAGGTGTGCTATGACTTTTATAAGCGATCGGACCAACGATATTCGCACAGCGGACGAAAAAGCGGCCAAAAAAGTCCCATTGACTTACATTGAAAAATTCAAATTCACGAACATTCCGTCTCTCTCAACTGTCACTTTCTCACACACACTCACACATGCAGGCCCTTAAAAGCCTTTCTCTCTCAGACACAGACACTCATTTTCTTCCACTTTTATTTCTGCGCGCTACTCCTCCCGCAGCGTTTGTCCTAGACCCATGAATGAGGTGTCAAATCGACCGGCTCATTGAGGAGAAATGTGTTATGATTTTTATAAGCGATCGGACCAACGATGTTCGCACAGGGGGGCGAAAAAGCGGCCAAAAAAGTCCCATTGACTTTCAATGGCGGAATCTTCAGAAATTTGAATTTCAACTGTCACTTTCTCACACACACTCACACACGCAGGCCCTTAAAAGCCTTTCTCTCTCAGACACAGACACTCATTTTCTTCCACTTTTATTTCTGTGCGCTACTCCTCCCGCAGCGTTTGTCCTAGACCCATGAATGAGGTGTCAAATCGACCGGCTCATTGAGGAGAGCTGTGCTATGACTTTTATAAGCGATCGGGTGTACGATGTTCGTCCGGCGGGCGAAAAAGTAGCGAAAAAAATCCCATAGACTTTGCATTGCGACAAACTTTGACGAGTCATTGTTCCGAGCGAGAATTTCATAGAAACATGTGGGTTACCACGTTTGAAGAGGCTGGCAAGCTCTGTCAGCCCATACCTCAATATGGGGTGTAAGTTGTACCCCTGGGGCGCAAGAGCTGCCCAAAATTGCCCCATAGACATACTATGGTGAAGCCGTGCCCATGAACCAGGAAGTACTGTGCTTTTCCTACTATGGGAAATTACATAGGGATTTTGTATTGAACATAACTCTGGATTGCAGTGTCATAGAGACAAGGGGGTGGGCTCATTTTACTCAGGCAACCAATCAGTCTCTCCGGATCATTGTGAAGCTATCAAGCCACGCCCTAGCAACCATATAGAGCACCTTAGTAACATGCTCCATAGACTTCCATTGAAAAAGATCAAAGGAATATCTTTGGATAGGAGTGTCGTACAAACATGAGGGTGGGCTCATTTGACTCGAGGCAGCAAACTGCCAATCACAAATCACCTTAAAGACATCATAGCCACGCCTTAGCAACCATTTAGAGCACCCTAGCAACCCAAAGCATAGGCAGATATCTTCAAATCTGAATATCATAGAGGCATAGGGGTTGGTTTATAGCATTCATACTGGCAAGCAGCCTTTGGTTTATCATAACTGGCAGCTGCCAAGCCACTCCCTAGCAACCAAACAGAGTACCCTAGCAACCGTTTAACAATATCTGTATCTCTGCATCAGAGCATCATAGAGACATGGCGGTTGGCTCTTTTGACTCATGCTAGCAAACTGGACTTCCAACATGCTACACATGCTAGCAGTTAATAGCTACATGCTAATAGTGATTAGCTAAGTGCTAAAGTGGGCTGAGAACACGCCAGGAACTCTATAGAAACTCCACAGTAACTATCTGTGACAACTACCAACCACCTAGCAACACCCTAGCAACCACCCAGGTTACCATAGCAACCGCCTAGCAACCACCCAGAACACCATAGCAACTGCCTAGCAACACCTTAGCAACCACCCCAAGTACCTTAGCAACCGCCTAGCAACCGAGTGTCGAATTTTGCCACTGCAAGCACCATTCACATTTTCTTCAGGAAATGTACATTCTAGTATTGTAATTACTATTCACCTGAACAAAACTTTGGCGCGTAACTCGTCCCGCACCATTTGTCGTAGACCCACGAATGAGGTGTCAAATTGACCGGCTTATTGAGGAGAGGTGTGCTATGACTTTTCTAAGCGATCGGGTGTACGATGTTCACACAGCGTACGAAAAAACGGCTGAAAAAACTCCCATAGACTTAACATGGGGGCCAAATCTGTGAGATCATATCTTTGGTTTAGAAGGTCATAGAGTGTTGGGGCTGGGCTCTTTTGACTCGGCCTATCAAGCCGCCAATAAGTAGTGACTTCTTGGCCACGCCCTAGCAACCAATTACAGCACCCTAGCAACCGGGTGCCGAATTTTGCCACTGCAAGCACCATTCACATTTTCTTCAGGAAATGTACATTCTAGTATTGTAATTACTATTCACCTGAACAAAACTTTGGCGCGTAACTCGTCCCGCACCATTTGTCGTAGACCCACGAATGAGGTGTCAAATCGACCGGCTTATTGAGGAGAGGTGTGCTATGACTTTTCTAAGCAATCGGGTGTACGATGTTCGCACAGCGGACGAAAAAACGGCTGAAAAAACTCCCATAGACTTAACATGGGGACCAAATCTGTGAGATCATATCTTTGGATTAGAAGGTCATAGAGACTTGGGGCTGGGCTCTTTTGACTCGGCCTATCAAGCCGCCAATAAGTAGTGACTTCATGGCCACGCCCTAGCAACCAATTACAGCACCCTAGCAACCGAGTGGCGAATTTTGCCACTGCAAGCACCATTCACATTTTCTTCAGGAAATGTACATTCTAGTATTGTAATTACTATTCACCTGAACAAAACTTTGGCGCGTAACTCGTCCCGCACCATTTGTCATAGACCCACGAATGAGGTGTCAAATCGACCGGCTCATTGAGGAGAGGTGTGCTATGACTTTTCTAAGCGATCGGGTGTACGATGTTCGCACAGCGTACGAAAAAACGGCTGAAAAAACTCCCATAGACTTAACATGGGGACCAAATCTGTGAGATCATATCTTTGGTTTAGAAGGTCATAGAGACTTGGGGCTGGGCTCTTTTTACTCGGCCTATCAAGCAGCCAATAACTATTGACTTCATAGCCTCACCCTAGCAACCAATTACAGCACCCTAGCAACCGGGTGCCGAATTTTGCCACTGCAAGCACCATTCACATTTTCTTCAGGAAATGTACATTCTAGTTATTATTATTATTCCACACAAAAGTTTGGCGCGCTACTCCTCCCGCAGTTTTTGTCCTAGACCCATGAATGAGGTGTCAAATCGACCGGCTCATTGAGGAGAGGTGTGCTATGACTTTTATAAGCGATCGGGTGTACGATGTTCGTCCGGCGGGCGAAAAAGTAGCGAAAAAAATCCCATAGACTTAACATTGGAACGAACTTTGACAAGTCATAACTCTGGATCACAATGTCATAGAGACAAGGGGGTGGTCTCATTTTACTCAGGCAACCAATCAGTCTCTCAGGATAACTTTGAAGATATCAAGCCACGCCCTAGCAACCATATAGAGCACCTTAGTAACAAGCTTCATAGACTTCCATTGAAAAAGATCAAATGAATATCTTTGGATAGAAGTGTCATACAAACATGAGGATGGGCTCATTTGACTCGAGGCAGCAAACCGCCAATCACAAATCACCTTAAAGACATCATAGCCACGCCTTAGCAACCATTTAGAGCACCCTAGCAACCCAAAGCATAGGCAGATATCTTCAAATCTGAATATCATAGAGGCATGGGGGTTGGTTTATATCATTCATACTGGCAAGCAGCCTTTGGTTTATCATTACTGGCAGCTGCCAAGCCACTCCCTAGCAACCAAACAGAGTACCCTAGCAACCGTTTTGCAAGATCTATATCTCTGCATCAGAACATCGTAAAGACATGGGTGTTGGTTTATATTGTCAAGCAGCCTTTGGAGTATCATCATTGGTAGCTGCCAAGCCACTCCCTAGCAACCAAACAGAGTACCCTAGCAACCATTTAGCAAGATCTATATCTCTGCATCAGAGCATCATAGAGACATGGCGGTTGGCTCTTTTGACTCATGCTAGCAAACTGGACTTACAACATGCTACACATGCTAGCAGTGAATAGCTACATGCTAATAGTGATTAGCTTATGGTTTAAACATGACACAAACTAGTAAAAATGTGTTAGCATCATGCTGGTAGCATGCTAATTGTGTTAGCATCATGGTAGTAGTATGCTAATCATGTTAGCATCATGCTAGCAAACATGCTAATCATGTTAGCATCTTGTTAAAAACATGCTACCAACATGGTAATCATGCTAGCATCATGCTAGCATTATGCTAATCATGTTAGCATGTTTGCTAGCGTTATGCTAACATGATTAGCATCTTGTTAAAATCATGCTAGCAACATGGTAATCATGCTAGCATCATGCTAGCATTATGCTAATCATGTTAGCATGTTGCTAGCATTAGGCTAATATGATTAGCATCTTGTTAAAATAATGCTAGCCACATGGTAATCATGCTAGCATCATGCTAGCATTATGCTAACATGATTAGCACCTTGTTTAAAACATGTTATCAGCATGCTAAGGGTGTTAGCATCATGTTATCAACATGCTAATCATGTTAGCATCTTGCTAAAAACATCCTAGCAGGACGGTAATTATGTTAGCATAGTTTTGCCACTGCAAGCACCATTCACATTTTCTTCAGGAAATGTACATTCTAGTATTGTAATTACTATTCACCTGAACAAAACTTTGGCGCGTAACTCGTCCCGCACCGTTTGTCGTAGACCCACGAATGAGGTGTCAAATCGACCGGCTTATTGAGGAGAGGTGTGCTATGACTTTTCTAAGCGATCGGGTGTACGATGTTCGCACAGCGTACGAAAAATCGGCTGAAAAAACTCCCATAGACTTAACATGGGGGCCAAATCTGTGAGATCATATCTTTGGTTTAGAAGGTCATAGAGACTTGGGGCTGGGCTCTTTTGATTCGGCCAGCCAATAAGTAGTGACACAGCAACTTCATAGCCACGCCCTAGCAACCAATTACAGCACCCTAGCAACCGGGTTCCGAATTTTGCCACTGCAAGCACCATTCACATTTTCTTCAGGAAATGTACATTCTAGTATTGTAATTACTATTCACCTGAACAAAATTTTGGCACGTAACTCGTCCCGCACCGTTTGTCCTAGACCCACGAATGAGGTGTCAAATCGACCGGCTTATTGAGGAGAGGTGTGCTATGACTTTTCTAAGCGATCGAGTGTACGATGTTCGCACAGCGTACGAAAAGACGGCTGAAAAAACTCCCATAGACTTAACATGGGGGCCAAATCTGTGAGATCATATCTTTGGTTTAGAAGGTCATAGAGACTTGGGGCTGGGCTCGTTTGACTCGGCCATCCAATGAGTAGTGACACAGCAGCTTCATAGCCACGCCCTAGCAACCAATTACAGCACCCTAGCAACCGGGTGGCGAATTTTGCCACTGCAAGCACCATTCACATTTTCTTCAGGAAATGTACATTCTAGTTATTATTATTAATGGTGCTTGCCAAAGGCAAAGCTCCATTCTTAATCTTCTGCATACTTATTAATGGTGCTTGCCAAAGGCAAAGCATCAGTATTATTATTGCTCATACTTATTATTATAATTATTTTTCTGGACAAAAGTTTGGCGCGCTACTCCTCCCGCAGTTTTTGTCCTAGACCCATGAATGAGGTGTCAAATCGACCGGCTCATTGAGGAGACCTGTGCTATGACTTTTCTAAGCGATCGGACCAACGATGTTCGTACAGCGGATGAAAAAGCGGCCAAAAAAGTCCCATAGACTTGCATTGAAAAATTCAAATTCACGAACATTCCGTCTCTCTCAACTGTCACTTTCTCACACACACTCACACACGCAGGCCCTTAGAAGCCTTTCTCTCTCAGACACAGACACTCATTTTCTTCCACTTTTATTTCTGCGCGCTACTCCTCCCGCAGCGTTTGTCCTAGACCCATGAATGAGGTGTCAAATCGACCGGCTCATTGAGGAGATGTGTGTTATGACTTTTATAAGCGATCGGACCAACGATGTTCGCACAGGGGGCGAAAAAGCGGCCAAAAAAGTCCCATTGACTTTCAATGGCGGAATCTTCAGAAATTTGAATTACAACTGTCACTTTCTCACACACACCCACACACGCAGGCCCTTAGAACCCTTTCTCTCACTCACTCACTATTGATCACAGTGTCATAGAGACAAGGGGGCGGGCTCATTTCACTCAGGCAACCAATCAGTGTCTCAGGATCATTGTGAAGCTATCAAGCCATGCCCTAGCAACCATATAAAGCACCATAGCAACAAGTTCCATAGACTTCCATTGAAAAAGATCAAAGGAATGTCTTTGGATAGGAGTGTCATAGAAACATGAGGGTGGGCTCATTTCACTCGGGGCAGCAAACAGCCAATCACAAAATCACCTTAAACACTTCATAGCCACGCCCTAGTAACCATTTAGAGCACCCTAGCAACCCAAATCAAAGAGGGATATCTTCAAATCTGAATATCATAGAGGCATGGGGGTTGGTTTATATCATTCATACTGGCAAGCAGCCTTTGGTTTATCATTACTGGCAGCTGCCAAGCCACTCCCTAGCAACCAAACAGAGTACCCTAGCAACCGTTTAGCAAGATCTATATCTCTGCATCAGAACATCGTAAAGACATGGGGGTTGGTTTATATTGTCAAGCAGCCTTTGGAGTATCATCATTGGCAGCTGCCAGGCCACTCCCTAGCAACCAAACAGAGTACCTTAGCAACCGTTTAGCAAGATCTATATCTCTGCATCAGAGCATCATAGAGACATGGCGGTTGGCTCTTGTGACTCATGCTAGCAAACTGGACTTCCACCCTAGCAACCGCCTAGCAACACCGTAGTGACCACCCCAGGTACCTTAGCAACTGCCTAGCAACACCCTAGCAACCACCCGGGTTACCATAGCAACCACCTAGCAACACCCAGAACACCCTAGCAACCGCCTTGCAACACCTTAGCAACCGCTCCAAGTACCTTAGCAACTGCTTAGCAACACCCTAGCAACCACCCAGGTTACCATAGCAACCGCATAGCAACCACCCAGAACACCCTAGCAACCGCCTAGCAACACCATAGTGACCACCCCAGGTACCTTAGCAACTGCCTAGCAACACCCTAGCAACCACTCAGGTTACCATAGCAACCACCTAGCAACCACCAAGAACACCCTATCAACCGCCTAGCAACACCTTAGCAACCACTCCGAGTACCTTAGCAACTGCCCAGCAACACCCTAGCAACCACTCAGGTTACCATAGCAACCGCCTAGTAACCATCCAGAACACCCTAGCAACCACATAGCAACACCTTAGCAACTACTCAAGTACCTTAGCAACCGCCTAGCAACCACACAGAACACCCTAGCAACACCTTAGCAACCACCCCAAGTACCTTAGCAACCGCCTAGCAACTGAGTGCCGATTTTGCCACTGCAAGCACCATTCACATTTTCTTCAGGAAATGTACATTCTAGTTATTATTATTATTATTATTATTATTATTATTATTCCACACAAAAGTTTGGCGCGCTACTCCTCCCGCAGTTTTTGTCCTAGACCCATGAATGAGGTGTCAAATCGACCGGCCCATTGAGGAGAGGTGTGCTATGACTTTTATAAGCGATCGGGTGTACGATGTTCGTCCAGTGGGCGAAAAATCGGGCGAAAAATCCCATAGACTTAACATTGTGATGATATTTGACGAGTCATAGCTCCTAATGAGGATTTCATAGAAACATGTGGGTTACTACGTTTGAAGGGGCTGACAGGCTCTGTCAGACCATATCTCAAAATGGGGTGTAAGTTGTACCCCTGGGGCGCAAGAGCTGCCCAAAGTTGCCCCATAGACATACTATGGTGAAGCCGTGCCCATGAACCAGGAAGTACTGTGTTTTTCCTACTATGGGAAATTACATAGGGATTTTGTATTGAACATAACTCTGGATTACAATGTCATAGAGACAAGGGGGTGGGCTCATTTTACTCAAACAACCAATCAGTCTCTCAGGATCATTGTGAAACTATCAAGCCACGCCCTAGCAACCATATAGAGCACCTTAGTAACAAGCTCCATAGACTTCCATTGAAAAAGATCAAATTAATATCTTTGGATAGGAGTGTCATACAAACATGAGGGTGGGCTCATTTGACTCGAGGCAGCAAACCGCCAATCACAAATCACCTTAAAGTCATCATAGCCACGCCTTAGCAACCATTTAGAGCACCCTAGCAACCCAAAGCATAGGCAGATATCTTCAAATCTGAATATCATAGAGGCATGGGGTTGGTTTATATCATTCATACTGGCAAGCAGCCTTTGGTTTATCATTACTGGCAGCTGCCAAGCCACTCCCTAGCAACCAAACAGAGTACCCTAGCAACCGTTTTGCAAGATCTATATCTCTGCATCAGAACATCGTAAAGACATGGGTGTTGGTTTATATTGTCAAGCAGCCTTTGGAGTATCATCATTGGTAGCTGCCAAGCCACTCCCTAGCAACCAAACAGAGTACCCTAGCAACGATTTAGCAAGATCTATATCTCTGCATCAGAGCATCATAGAGACATGGCGGTTGGCTCTTTTGACTCATGCTAGCAAACTGGACTTCCAACATGCTACACATGCTAGCAGTGAATAGCTACATGCTAATAGTGATTAGCTTAGTGTTTAAACATGACACAAACTAGTAAAAATGTGTTAGCATCATGCTGGTAGCATGCTAATTGTGTTAGCATCATGGTAGTAGCATGCTAATCATGTTAGCATCATGCTAGCAAACATGCTAATCATGTTAGCATCTTGTTAAAAACATGCTAGCAACATGGTAATCATGCTAGCATCATGCTAGCATTATGCTAATCATGTTAGCATGTTGCTAGCATAATGCTAACATGATTAGCATCTTGTTAAAATCATGCTAGCAACATGGTAATCATGTTAGCATCATGCTAGCATTATGCTAATCATGTTAGCATGTTGCTAGCGTTATGCTAACATGATTAGCATCTTGTTAAAATCATGCTAGCAACATGGTAATCATGCTAGCATCATGCTAGCATTATGCTAATCATGTTAGCATGTTGCTAGCATTATGCTAACATGATTAGCACCTTGTTTAAAACATGTTAGCAGCATGCTAAGGGTGTTAGCATCATGCTAACAACATGCTAATCATGTTAGCATGTTGCTAGCATTATGCTAACATGATTAGCATCTTGTTAAAAACATCCTAGCAGGATGCTACGGGTGTTAGCATCATGCTAGTAACATGCTAATCATGTAAGCATGTTGCTCGCATTATGCTAACATGATTACCATCTTGCTGAAAACATCCTAGCAGTATGCTAATGGTGTTAGCATCATGCTAGCATCATGCTAATCAAGAGTGCCGAATTTTGCCACTGCAAGCACCATTCACATTTTCTTCAGGAAATGTACATTCTAGTATTGTAATTACTATTCACCTGAACAAAACTTTGGCGCGTAACTCGTCCCGCACCGTTTGTCGTAGACCCATGAATGAGGTGTCAAATCGACCAGCTTATTGAGGAGAGGTGTGCTATGACTTTTCTAAGCGATCGTGTGTACGATGTCCGCACAGCGTACGAAAAAACGGCTGAAAAAACTCCCATAGACTTAACATTGGGTCAAAATCTGTGAGATCATATCTATGGATCAGAAGGTCATAGAGACTTGGGGCTGGGCTCTTTTGATTCGGCCAGCCAATAAGTAGTGACACAGCAACTTCATAGCCACACCCTAGCAACCAATTACATCACCCTAGCAACTGGGGCCGAATTTTACCACTGCAAGCACCATTCACATTTTCTTCAGGAAATGTACATTCTAGTTATTAATGGTGCTTGCCAAAGGCAAAGCTCCATTCTTATTCTTCTGCATACTTATTATAATTATTTTTCTGGACAAAAGTTTGGCGCGCTACTCCTCCCGCAGTTTTTGTCCTAGACCCATGAATGAGGTGTCAAATCGACCGGCTCATTGAGGACAGGTGTGCTATGACTTTTATAAGCGATCGGACCAACGATGTTCGCACAGCGGACGAAAAAGCGGCCAAAAAAGTCCCATTGACTTACATTGAAAAATTCAAATTCACGAACATTCCGTCTCTCTCAACTGTCACTTTCTCACACACACTCACACATGCAGGCCCTTAAAAGCCTTTCTCTCTCAGACACAGACACTCATTTTCTTCCACTTTTATTTCTGCGCGCTACTCCTCCCGCAGTGTTTGTCCTAGACCCATGAATGAGGTGTCAAATCGACCGGCTCATTGAGGAGATATGTGTTATGATTTTTATAAGCGATCGGACCAACGATGTTCGCACAGGGGGGCGAAAAAGCGGCCAAAAAAGTCCCATTGACTTTCAATGGCGGAATCTTCAGAAATTTGAATTTCAACTGTCACTTTCTCACACATACTCACACACGCAGGCCCTTAGAAGCCTTTCTCTCTCAGACACAGACACTCATTTTCTTCCACTTTCATTTCTGTGCGCTACTCCTCCCGCAGGGTTTGTCCTAGACCCATGAATGAGGTGTCAAATCGATCGGCTCATTGAGGAGAGCTGTGCTATGACTTTTATAAGCGATCGGGTGTACGATGTTCGTCAGGCGGGCGAAAAAGTAGCGAAAAAAATCCCATAGACTTTGCATTGCGACAAACTTTGACGAGTCATTGTTCCGAGCGAGAATTTCATAGAAACATGTGGGTTACCACGTTTGAAGAGGCTGGCAAGCTCTGTCAGCCCATACCTCAATATGGGGTGTAAGTTGTACCCCTGGGGCGCAAGAGCTGCCCAAAATTGCCCCATAGACATACTATGGTGAAGCCGTGCCCATGAACCAGGAAGTACTGTGTTTTTCCTACTATGGGAAATTACATAGGGATTTTGTATTGAACATAACTCTGGATTGCAGTGTCATAGAGACAAGGGGGTGGGCTCATTTTACTCAGGCAACCAATCAGTCTCTCCGGATCATTGTGAAGCTATCAAGCCACGCCCTAGCAACCATATAGAGCACCTTAGTAACATGCTCCATAGACTTCCATTGAAAAAGATCAAAGGAATATCTTTGGATAGGAGTGTCGTACAAACATGAGGGTGGGCTCATTTGACTCGAGGCAGCAAACTGCCAATCACAAATCACCTTAAAGACATCATAGCCACGCCTTAGCAACCATTTAGAGCACCCTAGCAACCCAAAGCATAGGCAGATATCTTCAAATCTGAATATCATAGAGGCATAGGGGTTGGTTTATAGCATTCATACTGGCAAGCAGCCTTTGGTTTATCATTACTGGCAGCTGCCAAGCCACTCCCTAGCAACCAAACAGAGTACCTTAGCAACCGTTTAGCAATATCTATATCTCTGCATCAGAGCATCATAGAGACATGGTGGTTGGCTCTTTTGACTCATGCTAGCAAACTGGACTTCCAACATGCTACACATGCTAGCAGTTAATAGCTACATGCTAATAGTGATTAGCTAAGTGCTAAAGTGGGCTGAGAACACGCCAGGAACTCTATAGAAACTCCACAGTAACTATCTGTGACAACTACCAACCACCTAGCAACACCCTAGCAACCACCCAGGTTACCATAGCAACCGCCTAGCAACCACCCAGAACACCATAGCAACCGCCTAGCAACACCTTAGCAACCACCCCAAGTACCTTAGCAACCGCCTAGCAACCGAGTGTCGAATTTTGCCACTGCAAGCACCATTCACATTTTCTTCAGGAAATGTACATTCTAGTATTGTAATTACTATTCACCTGAACAAAACTTTGGCGCGTAACTCGTCCCGCACCGTTTGTCGTAGACCCACGAATGAGGTGTCAAATCGACCGGCTTATTGAGGAGAGGTGTGCTATGACTTTTCTAAGCGATCGGGTGTACGATGTTCGCACAGCATACGAAAAAACGGCTGAAAAATCTCCCATAGACTTAACATTGAGTCAAAATCTGTGAGATCATATCTTTGGATCAGAAGGTCATAGAGACTTGGGGCTGGGCTCTTTTGATTCGGCCAGCCAATAAGTAGTGACACAGCAACTTCATAGCCACGCCCTAGCAACCAATTACAGCACCCTAGCAACCGGTGCCGAATTTTGCCACTGCAAGCACCATTCACATTTTCTTCAGGAAATGTACATTCTAGTATTGTAATTACTATTCACCTGAACAAACTTTGGCGCGTAACTCGTCCCGCACCGTTTGTCGTAGACCCATGAATGAGGTGTCAAATCGACCGGCTTATTGAGGAGAGGTGTGCTATGACTTTTCTAAGCGATCGGGTGTACGATGTTCGCACAGCGTACGAAAAACGGCTGAAAAAAACTCCCATAGACTTAACATGGGGGCCAAATCTGTGAGATCATATCTTTGGTTTAGAAGGTCATAGAGACTTGGGGCTGGGCTCTTTTGACTCGGCCTATCAAGCCGCCAATAACTAGTGACTTCATGGCCACGCCCTAGCAACCAATTACAGCACCCTAGCAACCGAGTGGCGAATTTTGCCACTGCAAGCACCATTCACATTTTCTTCAGGAAATGTACATTCTAGTTAATGGTGCTTGCCAAAGGCAAAGCTCCATTCTTATTCTCCTGCATACTTATTCTTCTTCTTCTGGACAAAACTTCGGCGCGTAACTTGTCCCGCAGTTTTTGTCCTAGACCCATGAATGAGGTGTCAAATCGACCGGCTCATTGAGGACAGGTGTGCTATGACTTTTATAAGCGATTGGACCAACGATGTTCGCACAGCGGACGAAAAAGCGGCCAAAAAAGTCCCATTGACTTACATTGAAAAATTCAAATTCACGAACATTCCGTCTCTCTCAACTGTCACTTTCTCACACACACTCACACACGCAGGCCCTTAGAAGCCTTTCTCTCTCAGACACAGACACTCATTTTCTTCCACTTTTATTTCTGCGCGCTACTCCTCCCGCAGCGTTTGTCCTAGACCCATGAATGAGGTGTCAAATCGACCGGCTCATTGAGGAGTGGTGTGCTATGACTTTTATAAGCGATCTGATCAACGCTGTTCACACAGCGGACGAAAAAGTGGCCAAAAAAGTCCCATTGACTTGCATTGAAAAATTCAAATTCACGAACATTCCGTCAGTCTCAACTGTCACTTTCTCACTCACACACACACATGCAGGCCCTTAGAAGCCTTTCTCTGTCACTGTCTCTCACTCATTTGACATCTGATCAAGCAGCCAATCACTAATGACCTAAAATCTTCATCATAGCCACACCCTAGCAACCACCTCATAGACTTAACATTGACAATAGATGAGAGAAAAAAAATGAATCAGAACATCATAGAGACATGTGAGTTTGGCTCTTTTGATTTGGGCAGACATGCAGTCTATTAGTTTAAGCCTGCTAACTGTCTAGCTACACCTTAGCAACCATTTAGAGCACCCTAGCAACCCAAACCCAAAGTGGCATTATCTTCAAATCTGAACATTTGTTTATATAATTCATACAGACAATCAGCCTTTGGAGTATCATCACTGGCAGATGCCAAGCCACTCTCTAAAACCAAACAAAGTACCCTAGCAATCATTTAGCAAGACCTATATCTCTGCAGAGCATCGTAGAGACATGGTAGTTGGCTCTTTTGACTCATGCTAACAAAGTGTACTTTCAACACATGCTAGCGGTGAATAGTTATGCAAAGAAACACAAAACTGATGGGAACCACTCCCAGTGACTGGATCTAACACCTTAAGATGACACACAGCTCATATCTCTGTTGCTGTAAGTACTGAAAGTAAAAACACACGCGAAACCCCATGAGCGGCTCTCCCGCACTGTATGACTTGACAGACAACTAGTTGTCCAGTCCTGTTCACACAGCACAGATTTTGCAGTTGCAGTGCATCCTGAACTTTTTATTGTCACTCCCATAAATAACAATTCTGCATGTGAACGTAACCATATTAAAGATTCAAATACAGGACTGACAAACATATTCTGCTGCTGTGTGAATGTGGCCTTTGTGTGTGTGTGTGTGTGTGTGTGTGTGTGTGTATATATATATATATATAATTAGTAGTCAACATTTGAAATTGAAACATTTTGAAATGGTAAGCATGGTAACCAGAGTTTGCCAAGGTGGGAGGGGTTTCCTTTCCAACTGTATTGTTATTGTCATATACAAATATGAAATAGTTTATTAGGCATTGATATAACACAGCTTCTCATATATGCTCATTTCATTAATAATAATTGACAAGAGTATTCAATTTTTATACATATACGCATACTTGATATTTAAACCAGGGCTCGACACTTACTTTCTTCCAAGGAGCACCTGTGCTTCTTCATGGGGTGCAATAAAAAAAAAAGCAAATAATGTGTCTTTCCTTAACTATTTCTTCTAATATACACACACTTCAATAATAATAAAAAAATAATAAACAGATTTTGCCATAGTAGGCAGTGTTATAGATTTAGTTAATATTTTGAATTCAATTATTTTCTGCTTTCAATTTAATTTTTTTTTTTTTTGTGCCATTTTTATAACTTTGTTGTTTTTAACGTCTGTATAGTTTTTATTTATTTTTATTTCAGTTTCAGTTTAGTACATCAGGTTAATTAAACTAACTGGTTAATTTCAATTAAAAATACATATATAAAAAGGGGTAGCCTACGTTTTGTTTTATGTCAGTTAACATTTATTTATTTCAAGTAATGACAAATATTTTTCATGGTTTTAGTTTTGTTAAATAATAATATTGACACTAGTAAAACATTTTTATTTTCTACCGGATCTACATGTAAAAACATTACATCTACCGTCAATAATGTCCTAGTCTTTCCTTCCTGTGGGAGCATCCCAGACAGAAGCTACAAGTTTACTTTAAATTAAATTTAAATTCAATTTTAATTAGATTAAATAAGTTTGTGTAACCAAATAATAACCGGAGTGGACATTGCGTGACTTTTGTATAAACAACTCCGCAAATACACCGGACACTTATTTTGAAATGTCTATGCTTTATTGTTGCAGTCCACTCATTCAAATTCAAATGATGGAGATAAAATATGCATTCTTACAACCTATACAACATATTACAATAAAAACACTGTAAAGTAAACATTGTCATAATTGATCAACATTTTTTCATAAGCAGTCGCATAAATATGTGTTTTCATTGATTTGTGAACTGCTCTGAAGCAGTCTGAAGAACGCACAACAGCGCCACGCTCAGGCTTTGAAACGTAAAGCACTCGCATTTATTTAATTAAAATCAAAGCTTAAATTAACATTATTGTTATGATTTGTATAACATTATATTATGATTTATTACTTTAATTGTGGATTTGCCTCATCACAAAATTCTGTGAAAATAATATATAGCGAAGGTGTGATTCTATTGGTTGTACAATCAAAGCTCGCTGCTGATTGGCTGCGAAATCTACGCGCCGGAGCTGTTGCCAACGGATCGTCCCACTCTATTCTCTTGAGGTGAGTGAGACGGCTGTCGTTAAATATGCTGTATTATAAAGCCTTATAATGTGAAATGTAGCTCGTTATTTTAAATAAATGTTGGCAATATTATTCGTATTATAATGTGGGGTATAGTTTATATCGTTTTTGTTGATATTGAATGTACACATATCTCTGTAAAGATAATGTGTTTGATACTGTAAGTTAATGTTTACAGCTAAAGTTAGCCGTACTTCTACCTGTGTGCATATGTAATATGATATTGTGTGTGTGTGTGTGTGTGTGTGTGTTTAATGGATATTACGTCCTTTGGTTTTTGCCATTTGCAAAAACGTTACGTTAGTTAACTGTTACATAGCCTACTGCATGATGAGTGTATTAATTTTGGCGCTCATTTTAAGCTAATGTTGCAGCATCCACTATGGTATCTTATGAGATGATGTGCAAGTTTGTATTTTACATTCATGCATATGGATGCATAGATATTACGATGAAAAGTGTCGATTGCTGCATTAAATCGATTTAGATTTAGATTTTTGGTTCATGTCACTGAAAGACAGCGTTGACCAATCACACGCGTTATCGCTGAGCTTAGGAACGCAATATCCAATCGAAGGCGGTTGATTAGTCATCGGTGAAGAAACCCGGTGAGAACTGAATGCGCGCTCACTGACAGAATTCTCTGTCATAAACAACAAAGTGCAGATATGATGTATGTAAGAAATTCATTTATGCGATGTAGACAGATTTATTGAATCTAACGGGTCTTTTTGTCTATTTGAAGGTACTATTTGAGAGAAAACTGAGATTTTGCGATTTTGGTTCATTTAGCACCAATCTGCGCTGTCAATCATTTTGAATGGGTTTAAGTAGGATATAGATCTAGAATACAGCCAAATAATAACGCACAGTATGAATCATGTCGCATTGATTACTACTCTGACGACATTAACAGTAGCATACATTTTTATTATTAATATTACAATTGAATTAAAATTATTTTGACATTTATAGACGCAATATTTTTAGAAAATGTAATCTTAATGGTATAAGGAACAGCAGAGACTACATTTCACTTTAGAGCAGGTTGTCTGTGAGATGTTTACAGCTGAAAAATGTTTTCATTATTTGCAGTGAAAGTTTGTTATGTTGTGAGCTTTATGACATTCTTTTTTTCTCTGTTTCAGAATACTGTTTCATGAGCACTTCTTACTGCATTTTGAGGTAAGAGTTTATTTAGTAACATGGCCATAAATAGAAAATGCTTTATATTTTGGCTTGTTGATAAGAAAATAGTTTAAAAAATGATCAAGGTCATAAAAACTATGTTTTGTTAATACCACAAATAATTAAAACCACATTCATCCAGCCATTCTCCAAACCACTTGTCCTATACGGTAAACCTGGATAGATAACATAACAGGTTTTAGGCTGCATATTTGACATAACTCGGATTCTTGAAAATAAAAGAGTGTATAGAGGAAAATTCATTCATGAGATAAATTCCTAAAATTATATTCTACATATTTATTAAATATATAATTAATATTTAACATACAAAGAAGTAATGCACAATTGACTTGAGTTTAGTAATTTTTAATAATGTTGTCATTGTTATTATTTTTTTCCAGACTGACTGATCTGAGCACAACCCTTCGCTGCACTTTTTTCCTTGGTCAGTATTAATGTGGTTTCTTAAGTAGTACTGTGACATTTTCATCACATCACCATAATTGTAGTTCCTGTGACCTAATTTTTTTCTTTTTCTTTTCTTTTTCAGGTTCCTTGTGTTTTGCTTTTGGCTTTTTCTACAGAGAGCAGTTCATTTGTTCCTAGTACTTTTTGCTTGTAACTTAAATTGGAATTTAGATTTTCTGTATTCTGCATTTTTATTTAAATACAGCAGCTTATTTAGTTTATTTTAATTGACAGTTTTTATTTTTATTTTTTTAGATTTTTTATTTATTTTTTAGAATTAGATTTGTAGATCTAATTTATAAATATTAATTAGTCATTTTCTGGTTCTTTTTGTTCTACATTTTCATACATTAATCAGTTCATTTTACTTGTATTGTTTTTTTCTTGAAAAAAAAAAAAACCCTCAAAAAAAAAATTTGTTTATTGCATTTTACAAGTTTACACAGTGTCTCTTTCATTGTTGTTTAACTGTTTTTATTTCTTGAGACTACTACAGGTTTTATTTTTCAGGTTCAAGAGCTGTTGCGCCAGGAGGACTTTCAAAGTATGTGCCTATTAAAGTGAGAATGTCCTGTTAAAATGAATTTGACTAACAAATAAGTGTATTTCAGTATGTCTTTTTGTTGCACTACTTTTGATGATTAAAAAGAAACCCATGGGTTACTTTTAGGGGTAGGCAATATACCGGTATACACAATTAACTCGTAGAACTGTCTTGAGAGACACACGACATGAAGTTGCTGCTCGTAGAGTGCTTTAGAACTGAAAAGCTTTTTGCCTACTAATTAGGCTCGAACAGTTAAATGTGCATACATATGTCAAAGTGGCATACATTCAAACCATTTATTCAGACCTTATCCTTGGAACATTTCATTCATTAATACAGTTTATTCACTATAGTTTAGAAAAATGGTAATAAAATATGACAAGATCTCAGAGTTAAACTGTGTCAGAAAAAAAAAAAATCTTAATTATGTCAGATAACACTTAAGCAAAACATGGTCAGGTCAAAGTGTCTGAATAATTTTACTAGTAGTCCACTGTATGAAGACTTTTTGCGTATAATATGTCACACTTTATTTTGCTATCCTCACTTACATAAATGAACTATAGTTCCTGCACCCACTAGTAAAAATTTATCAAAAATGTCTGAATAATTTTTTAGTTTGACTGTATTTGCAAGAGTCATTTAAGAGTTTAAGAGTCTTAACCTAAACAGTTGAGATATAACTGAGAAATTGAGATAGAACAATGCACAAGTATAATGGATCTGTGCAGCTGGTCTTAAAGTGACAGCATCCAAATTTACCTGCTGGCATTTATTAATGCTATTAAACAACAAAAAAGAGATCTCTCAGTGCAAATAGAGTTAGATGTATTTGTCAAGATTTTTTTTTTCTCATCTTTTTATCTCTTGATATTGTAAAGGATGCCGCGTAAAGGAAAGAGATCTCAGGCTCAAAAAATCCGTTGGAGAAAGTTGACCTGGGAAGACCTGGAAGATGAACAGCCCAGTATTAACAAGGTACTATTGATATCTGTCTTGGATTACACCTTAATGTTTGGGACTATGGCTGTCATAATTCCTCAATTAAATATAAGTGCTTGATTAAAAAAAAAAAAAAAAAAAAATTGATTACAGTTTACCCATGACAGTAAACTGGCAAAATACCAGAAATGGTGCAAAATGCACCTTCACCTGTTTTTCATTTTGTGACTTTCATTTGAATAATTTTAAACCATTTCTTTCAGTCATATATTTCATCATTGCAGATTTCTTAAAATGGTTTTAAAATATCATGTCACAGCCCTAATAAAACGGAATTTACCAACAACTAAATTATATTGGGGTGGGCAAAGTAAACCATATACTGTTTTAGCATTAAATAACAGAAAATGTTACTTGACTTTTGTAATTCCAATTTTTAAGTATATTACTAAATTAATGTTCTGACTGCAAGGAAAATATTGATCATTTGTACACACCGGAAACAAACAAAATTTTGACTGGAACGTAACCAGAAACGGAAATGAAATCAAATTTAATTATTCTGAACAGAAACGCTAATTTGAAATGGACATTAACCGGTTAATAACATTATTTTATCGTTTAATATTTTGATTTGGCCCACGCTCTATAATACAAAGGAATGCTGGAACAGAAACGTTAAAATACCAATTCTGCTCAGAGTGGAACGATTCAATTTTTTTTTCATTTTTAAGCCCTGGTCCCCCCACCCCAATTCTTATCTTAAAATTGTTTATCTTAAAATTGTTTAGCAAAACTATGGAGTGCAATTTAACCTAGATTCTATAACACTAATTTTAAACAGCAGCCTGATTCCATGAATGATTATTTACAGGTTGAACAGGCAAGCACCAGTGCTGATGTAGCTCAGTTTTCAGATAGAGTGTATGCAGAAGGTGGTGATAGTGCACCCAGGGTTTTGTCTGTGCAGGCATCTCATTGTCAGAATGATGTAAGGTATGATGAATTCTCGAGAAATCATCAGTGCACGTGTGTAGCATTGACATTTTTGGCCAACCAGAGTGAAGGGATTCAGTTCAAAAGGCCTGACCTGGATAGAGTTTTAGAAGAGGGCGATGCTTTGTATGTCGGGATTAAAATGCAGCTTATTGCTGAAGAAAGATTTGATCAGAACCATCTCACTATGGAGGAAGTACCACTGAGTGTTTCAACATTTCACCAAACACTCAATGTGAGGAAGTCTGATGTGAGGATGGGATACCTGAGAGCCAGAGGGACCCCTGACATGGAAGGGTGGTGGATTCCTCTCACTGAAAGACTGCAGTGTCTCTCAACGGACGTCAGCCATGCACTGCTCACTGTTGCTCCAGAGTGTATTGCTGTTTTCAGAGACAGATCTGGAAGGTATGGATACTTCGATTCACACTCAAGGACTGCCGAAGGCTTGCCTACTCCTGGAGGAACTGCTGTAATGTTAACTTTCACCCACCTCAGTGACATGACAGACAGACTTCTCAAGCTCTTCCAGAATTATTCTCCTGAGGCCCGCTATGAATTCATGCCTTTGTCTTTTGAAACAGATCAACAGTCTGGCCAACTGCCTTCGTCGGTTTGTGAACAGGTATCACAAGTTATTTCAGCTCAACCAGAACCAGGAACAAATGCTGGAGCCAAAGTAAATCTTGTTAGCTCAGGAGCTAAAAACCAGGATAGGATAGATAAAAGAAATAAGCACAGGAGAAGAAGAGAAATGCGTAAAACAGCAGACATTATAAAACAACGTGGAGGACCTAAAGACACATCTGCAGCTGTCATGAGAAAACATAAAAAAAGGGAACAGGAGAGAAAGAGGTATGTCGGATGTTTGCAATACCGGACAAATAAAAAACAAACCATTAAGGAAAAATACAACCAGGATTCACACTTTAGAAACAAAAAGAAAGACTATATGGCCAGACGGTACAAAATAGATGAGGTTGTTCAGAAAAAGAAAGAAAACATGATGAGGAGGTACAACACAGATGTTTTTGTCCAGTCAAAGAAGAAAGAGTACATGGTGAGGAGATATGCATGTGACCCAGAGTTTAGAGCACATCACATCCTGAGATGTACCCTGCGCAAGACACAGAAATGTGTCGGTGATGCAACATATCATGTTCTTCATCGGTTGCAATGCGCACTCAGGATCAAAAATAAATATAAGGCGTACATCCGTTATAACCAGGAGACACCCCAGCCTTTGGTTAGCAAAGAGATGGAAACCGCCATACATGCGTTCCGGTGTAAAATTCGGCAAGGCCCTACACATGTCTGCACAGTCTGTCACAGAGCCCTGTTTCCTAATCAAGTCAAGGTCTGTAATAGAGCGAGTTACAACAAAAACGCTAATGTTTCAGCATCTTGCTTAACCGGGAAATATGTTCATGCATGTGATAGTGCCTGCTCAGGTCCTTGTGTAGTTCCGGAGGAGAGAAGACAGGAGTGGATTTGCCACACGTGTGACAACCATCTTAAAAGAGGAAACGTCTTCAATTGCTGCAGCTAACAAACTAGAGTTACCACCCATCCCTGCGGAACTGGTTGAATTGAATGTGCTTGAGCGCCAGCTTATTTCCAAAATCATACCGTTTGCAAAAATAGTTGCGTTGCCTAAAGGACAGCAAAGAGCAGTGCATGGTGCTGTTGTGTGTGTTCCCTCTGAGGTGGAATCGACGGTCAACAGTCTGCCAAGACCGAGTAGTGAGTCCCAGCTGCTGCAGGTGAAACTAAAGAGACACGTAAAGTTTAAAGGATACCAGCACTTCTATACCGTCAACTATGCATAACGTGCTTGCAGCCTTATCAAAGTTGAAAGCAGTGCATTCCGAGTACAGGGATATCTCCATAAGAGAAACTGCGATATTCGAAAGTCACGTAGATGAGGAAGATGACGCCACAGAGGAGCAACAAGTCGTCGAATGTTGCTGAGCAGGATAGACAAGAAGTTAGCGTCGAGGAGAAGATGAACTTAGACCTGGTCTCACATTAGACACATGTATGCAGCCACCTGACATCGGACAGGAGATCTTGTCGTACGGCGAGGGAATATTTAGCATCGCCTCCTGCTCAAGGACAAAAGCCTGTTGGATTTTTCAAAATCCCAAAGCTGGAAGCCATGGCGTTCCCTGTTCAAGTTCCCCACCGGACAGAATACAATTGACGAGGCAAGACAAATAGCAATATCTCCTAGTATGTATTTCAACGCAAGATTGTTCTGTGTGGACACTCGTTTTGCAAGCGATCAGAGTTACCTTTTCTTTGCCCAGTTTGTGACAGAGACTCAGCTCGCTAGAAATAGCATGAGTATACAGCTGCGCAAGGGCAAGCCTATTACAAGAGATGGCAGAAGAATATCCAACAGGCTGCTTCAGGACAACCGCTGAGATTGAACGATTGGTACACAACAGGGACGCCACGCGTTTTATGCAACCACTGAGAGGCTCTCCGTTTTACTGGGAGAAAACATTGAGAGATCTACAGGCTATGATTAGACAGCTAGGAACCCCTACGTTTTTTTGCACATTCAGTGCAGCCGAAATGCGATGGCCTGAAATAATAACCGCAATCAAGGCCCAGCAAGGTGAACAGATTGACTTTTCAACGCTTGACTGGATGACGAAATGTGAAATCCTCCGAAGCAACCCAGTCACCGTAATGCGCATGTTTGAGAAACGCGTGGATGCTCTAATGACCCATCTGCTTTTGTCGCCCGCTCAACCTATTGGTAAAGTAGAGGACTACTTTTACAGAGTTGAGTTTCAAGCCAGAGGAAGCCCACATATCCATCTACTTGTTTGGATAAAGGATGCACCCGAGTTTGAAAACGATGACGATAAGGTCGTGTGCGACTTCATTGACCGCTGCATATCGTGCCGTTTGCCTGATTCCGTGGCCGATCCTGAGCTTCACCGAATTGTCACAGAGGTTCAGCTTCACAGCAGGAACCACTCAAAGTCGTGTAAGAAAGGGAATGTATTATGTAGATTCGGGTTCCCCAAACTACCGATGTCCAGCACCACGATCACTCGTCCGCGACCACAGCGTCCTGAAGAAGAGGATGACCCGGACGCTTCTTCATCAGAAAGCTGCGTGTTCAGATCTAAAAACGCAATCGCTCGTCCACAACCACAGCGTCATGAAGAAGAGGATAGACAGAAAGACAGAAAGAAGGCGAGACAGGAGGCTGCTCAAAAAGCAATGAGCGAAGCCAGACTAAAACTTAAACCGGTGTGGGATTTGTTGAATGATCCCCAAGCCTCCTTTGACAGCTTGTCAGAGCTTCTGACAAAATGTAACATGACCGTGAAAGAGTACAAAGAAAACGTTGAGGCATTGTCCACTGCCAACGTGGTTTTGCTGAAGCGTGATCCAAAGGAGTCTTGGGTGAATGGATACAATCCTGATTTGTTGAGGGCATGGAACGCTAACATGGACATTCAGTTCGTTCTTGACCCTTTTAGCTGCGTCATGTATATGTTATCGTATATTTCTAAGCCGGAGCATGAAATGAACGAGGTACTGAAGAACGTCATCAAGGGCGTGCGCGAAACTAACGTTAACGAGGAAGACGAAATGAAGCACATAATGCAGGCCTACTCTAAACACCGGCAAGTAAGCGCTCAGGAGTCGGTGGCACGAACATGCAGCTTACCATTGAAGAAATGTTCACGAAGCGTTGTGTTTATACCGACGGACGACGACGCGCTGAAGATGAGTCTTCCCCTTAGTGCCCTTCAAAACAAACATCCCGATTCAGAGGATGTCTGGATGTCAGGGATAATAGATAAATATAGAGCAAGGCCGCAAACGCCGAGTTTGAAAAGATATGTCTGGCCGATTTTGCTTCGGAATACCGTATTGTGTATGGTCAGCAGACAAAAGGAAAAAATGTTCACGAGCTGCTCAACGGTATGGGATTTTTTCCAGAAACGAACTGTTGGTAAGGCTGCAGTTATTAGATATGCACGATATTCGGAAGAAAAACAACCTGAAAAGTTTTACTGTAGGTTACTTAAGCTTTACATGCCACATCGCTTCAATGCACAGCTAAAACCTCCTCGATTTCCAACGTATGAGCAGTTTTACAAATGTGCATCTGTGGAACTTCCTGCACACCCAGGTCTCCTGATACCTGTTCGTGCTGTAGTGCAAGCACACAAGGAGAAGTTCGAAAAACACAGTGAAGAAGTGGATAAGGCATTAGAACAGCTGCAACAGCAAGGACCACCGGAAAACGCTTGGACGGCATTTGCACCTGAAGTTGAAGTGGATCGTTTGGAGTGCGTTGCAGAACGAGAAGACGTCAATCCAGATGATGAGGATGTACAAGATGATGTCCCAGAGTATCAGATACTTGAACACGGAGATGGAGTCGTTCCTCAAGTAGAGGCACCGGAGCTCAGTATTGAATTTGTTCGGAAGCTGTTTAGAAGTCTAAATGAGACACAGGCAGCCATATTCTACACTGTCTGCAACTGGTGTCAGAAACGTGTGTGGGGTCAAAATCCAGAACAGTTTTTTTACTTCATGTCTGGTGGAGCTGGTTGTGGCAAATCGCACGTCATCAAGTGCATATATACGGAAGCAACCAAGATTCTGCGACAGCTGCCTCGACTGCGGGAGGAGGGGGATCTCTCCGTGCCTACAGTGCTCTTGAGTGCGTTTACTGGAACCGCAGCTTTCAATATTTCCGGTAAAACTCTGCACTCCATTTTAAAACTTCCGAGGAATCTGAAGCCACCATATCAAGGACTTGGAAATGCCCTGGATGAACTGCGTGCAAGATTACGCGATGTTGAGATTCTGATCATTGATGAAGTGTCTATGATTTCGAAGGACCTTTTCGCTTACATCAACTGGAGGTTTCAACAAATCAAAGGCAGCAAGAAACCTTTCGGGGGCATCTCTGTCCTCGCCGTTGGTGACTTTTACCAACTGCCACCTACCGGAAAAGCCAAACCACTCTGTGTCTACGAAGAAGATGTTTTGGACTTCTGGAAAGAACATTTCCAGATGATTACCCTCACAGAGGTGATGCGTCAGAAAGAAGACCTTGCTTTTGCCCAGCTTTTGAACAGAGTACGAGTGAAGAAGAAGACAGAAGATCTTGGCGAGGAAGATAGAGCTTTGTTACTCCAGGCTGTGAAGGATCCCAAAGACTGCCCGTGTGATGCACTGCACATATTTGCCACCAACAAGGAAGTTCACGGACACAACACTGAGACCATCCACGCTCTTCACACTGACATCATAACCATTGATGCCGAAGACTACAGGAAGGACCCAAGAACAGGAGGGATGAAGAAACAAAAGAAGCCTGTCATCGGAAAAAAGGACGACTTGCTTGACTCCATAGAAATTGCAGTGGGAGTTCGTGTAGTGATAACTAGGAATCTGGACGTTGAGGATGGAGTCGTTAATGGATGTTTTGGGAAAATTGCACATGTCGTCACTAAAACAGTAGATGGAGTAGACACTGTTAAAATGCTAGGGCTTCAGCTCGATAATCCAAACGCGGGGAAGAAACACCGCAGAAAGGTGCAAGGCGAAGAAGACAACTTGGTTTATATCGAGAGATCCGAAGAAAGCCTAAGAAAAGGAGCAGTTCGTCGTCAATTTCCTATTAAGTTAGCTTATGCCTGCACAGCTCACAAAGTGCAAGGCATGACGATGCAGAATGCCGTAGTGTCACTGAAGAAGATTTTCGAGCCAGGAATGGCCTACGTTGCACTCAGCAGAACGACATCGCTTCGTGGGTTACATATTACTGACTTCAGTGAAAAGAAGATTTATGCTGATCCTGCAGTCACCGCCTCGTTACAAAACATGCCAAGAGCGACATTTACAGGAATCATGCCACTTTTGCAGCACATTAGGGATACCGGCATAGATCAAACATTTAAAATAATTCATCATAACACAGAAGGACTGGCAGCCCACATTGAAGACATTAGATGCCATCATGAGCTGCTACTAGCAGACATTTTTTGCGTAACGGAAACGCACCTGACCGGATCATCCATTACACCCCATCTCCAATTGGACGGATACAACATGTTTATGCGCAACAGACATGTTTCCTACTCGACGCATCAAGACATCGCAAATAAAGGTGGAGGTGGAGTCGCGATCTATTGCAAAGAGCATATTTCAGCTCAGGCTAGGCAGTTTATACAGAACGTAACCGATCTGGAGTTTGTCGTCATCAAAATAGACAGTCCAATCAAAGCAACCATCGCTGCTGTGTATAGGCCGCCACACTACGGTTTCGAAGATTTCGTGAAGAACTTGAAGAGTCTGCTGGATTATTTGGACATCGTGGATGAACAGGTCATCGTCTGTGGCGACTTCAACGAGGATCTTTTAAGTGCAGGGGAAAAAACTGTTCTGGAATTATTCCGATCGAAACGATACACGCAACTGATCACCACAGCAACGTCTAAAAAGAACACTCTACTGGATCACATTTACATCTCTCATCCGGATTTGTGTCTTCAATCGGGTGTGTTACATAGTTATCATAGTTATCACAATCCTGTGTACTGTATTTTGCGTAAATGATTAGTCTCGTTCTGTACTGTAGTTTTTATGGTGGATGGGTATTGTTGTTTGTTGTGGTAATTGTTGTCTGTTGTGGTAATGGTGTGTTGCGTTGTTGCCATACGGAACCCGGGCCATTGAATGCTTTAACGACTACTTTGGAGGCGCTGATAGCCTTATAGCACCTGGGGGCGGCGCGTATGGTTGTGGTAATTGTGTGTTGCGTTGTTGCCATACGGAACCCGGGCCATTGAATGCTTTAACGACTACTTTGGAGGCGCTGATAGCCTTATAGCACCTGGGGGCGGCGCGTATGGTTGTGCTGCAGTTAGATTGTGGTGTCTATGGTCATATAAAGGTGTTATGGTCATATAAAGGTGTTATGGCACTGAGCTACGTAGAGAGCACAATCGCAGGAAGGAGTATGGAGTAGTGTGGCAGCTCCAGGGAGGACACTAGGAAGTTAAGGCAGGAGCAGCAGCATACAGGACACAGTGAGGATTAGTGTGGCAACTCCAGGGAGGACACAGACAGTGAGAGCAACATCGGCAGTAAGTCATAAAAGACAGTAAGGTAAAGTGAGAAGTAGTAAGAAACTGTTTTTGATTTTGACCTTAACATAACATTTGTTTAAAATGGATTTTGTGTTCAATCTGTACAACGTGTACTAGATGTATTATTTGCAGTCCTCTGCTATTCTGATATTGATATGTTCTCTTCTGTAAAGTTGCAGGAAGATTTTGGAGACAATGGCAGTCCTCTCCACCACTGTATATGAGTGTGCAATATACCATCTAAAGCTAAGTGTTAAAAGATCTCACTTCAGTCACTGTACTACTGCACATGATAACCACATTTAAAGGAATATTTTAATCTAATTTTGATTTTCATGTTTTTCAGGAACCGACAAGTCGGAATGTCTGAGAAGATCAAGTGTGCTACAACACTGATGATGAGCTTATGTGTTAATTTCTTTCAGTAAGTTTTAGATCTGAGTTTACTTTTTTATTATTAGTTTTTTAGTTCATTAGTTAGGGCTGGACGATATGGCCAAAATTTATATCACAATATAATTCTTAATTTCGGTTGATACGATATAATTCCGATATCGATATGAACTATATAATAGCCTCAGAAAAACTGCCAAGAACGGCCACAACGGATGTCTGTACCTACAAACGTCTGAAAAATGAATTTGCCAAATCTATGAAATCTCTTCCTATAAAACTATATAATATTTTAGAAATAAAAACAGTACAAATAAATTTATGTTCAGCTTTTATTTGTATTTAGCCTTCATACAAACATAAAAATAAACATAAGACTCACTTACTTTAGTAATATTAATATCTTTAACATTAAACTATAACGTAGGCTGATTTTATTATTCTTAAAGGGTCATGAAACCCCAAAACACTTTTTTTTTTTTAGATGTAATATAGGCTGCACATCATTGAAAACACTAAAGGTACTCAATGTTATTCATAAGTGAAAAATAGTTATTTTTGTTATTTTTTCAGAGCGATTTCTGTCTTCCTGTTTGAAAAGCTGAGTCGGAGCAACGTCACAAAATCTGACATAATCGTGTACTTTCGGCCCAAGTATGGGCATGGTCGAATATGCTGACGTAGACCGTTTCGAGCGAATCTTGACATATATATTCATGACATAAAGCTCATTTAATCCAATCACTGCGCTGTAGTATGCATACGATTATAATTGCATTATTATGCATGAGGAAGTATCACTTTTCTCGCCTCGGTCTCTTGTCATTCAGAGACATATCGTTGGAGCTCGTTTCCTCAGTGCTACAACACAATGTGTTTTCCTGAGACGCGACCAGAGCAGAGGTTTGTGTGCATGTGGATTGTTTTGCTGTAATCTACCAGCACAAATGGAAAATATGTTCGCATGAGATCGCATTACAGCGTAGAATTCAAATATCACAAAAGTGCGGCTCATTCACCTCTGCCTGCTCTAGCTGTGTTCAGACATGCGAGCCGCAGGCCGTTTCCCTCAGTACAGCAGCACGTGTGTTTGTATTTTGCTTGCGATGCGGTCAGAACTGGAGTTTGAATACGAACACATGAAAAATACGATTGTTATTTTGATAGCGCATATGATCGGTTTCAGCGCAGAGCTCCGTGATGAGTTTAATAACACTAGCCACGTGGCACATCTCATACTGAATAAAGTATCCGTGTTTAAAGTTTTTATTTCACACATTCTCCTGCACCAAACATTAACCAGCACGGTGTAGTTATGCACACATATTTTCATTAAGTTGCGGAAGCTTGATCCGTCGCATTTGCATCAGGTGTACTCATTTTGTAAAACGTGCCGCGTTCGCGTTTGATCTTAGCGTACAACTGTGCTGAGCACTGGCTGGTGGCTGCGTGTCTCTGTGGTGTACGTCATCACGCAAATAGCCAATCGCGTTCTGCTCTTTGTAACGGCTGCGCCACAAGTCAGTGAGAAATGCTGTAATGTATATATCGAAATACCGGAAATGTGTTTAAAAATCATATCACCATTATCGAAAAAAATTATATCGCGATATATATATTGATATTGAATTATTGTCCAGCCCTATCATTAGTAAATGTGTATGTAGTGATCCTGTCATTCATTTATTAATTTCATTGCTAGAGGACGGGACCAGATGTGTTTGGAGTAGAGGACAATGCTGACGACTGAAGAAGCAAAGGAAGAAGCACATTAAAGCACTGAGGTAAAGTTTGTCAATACTACTGGTAAGGTCTAGTGTTTCAGTGCATTTTATCATACAATGTGTTTGCTCAGAGGCATGTGCTTTGATGTGAAAGCTTAGATTTTAAAGTCTATGATGGTTCTCAGAAGTGAGAGAGCACAAATGTCTCTTGCAAGACATACATCTGACCTGAAACGTTATGCTCTATAAGTCTTGCAGAATGAAAACAATTGAATTCAGTTCACTAACATGATCATATCTGTTTTACCTTCTCTACCTCAGGGAGTCCAGCCTGTTTGCCGTGTCAGAGATGGCGGGAGATGCCTCATTACACCACTGATCACATCTAATCATTAGATGATCAATTAATTAATTTTAATATATTTATAAATGATCTTATTATCATATTAAATAATAGGTTTCAATTTAATATTTCATATATTAGCTTAAATAAGAATGTTATTATAATGTGTACGCCATGCCAGAGGAGGATGGGTTCCCCCTGATGAGTCTGGTTCCTCTCAAGGTTTTTTTTTATCTCCTTAAGAGTTTTTTTCTTGCCACCGTCGCCACTGGCTTGCTCACTGGGGGTGTTGTGTCAAATCCTGTGTCCTTCTCGGGTCCCTGCCGAACAGGGTTTCCAAAACAACAGTTTGCGAGTCGATGAACATTTTTATTATTAATTATATCATAAAAATTTAAATAAACACATTTAATTTGAAATAGAAATGAAATCATGTTATGGATTAGTCACTTAAGATAAAGCAGTAAGCCCTGTGACGCCATGGTTTACAGTGCTTTCAGAACTGCTGAGGGGCGTTGTTAAAAAGCCCCTCTGGTTTTCTGAAATCACAGGGCTTATGGGCTTATTCCTTTTATAAATACTTGCTCAGTAGTTCACAGAATCATGGACAGTAATTGAGTATTTTACAATTGCTTTGAACGCAACATGCACAAGGTTTACTTTATCTATACAATAATTCAAACACTTTCGCCAGTATTCTGCCAAAATAGAAACTGATGTGTTAGAAATGATGGAAGTGAAAAAAGGTTTTAAGATTTGAAAGTGAAGGATTTGAAACAAAAATTAACAAACAATTTAACAAATAAATTAGATACTATAAATAAAAAAAAAAGAATAAATTATATTCCTCTAGTAATATTGTATTATTGCAACAGTAAAGTATGTGAAAGTGAAGAATTTAAAACAAAAAAATAGTATTGTGTAAAATAAGTTAACAAATCAAATATATAATTTTCTCCTAGTAAAATTTTATTATTGCAACAGTAAGGTATTTATGTTTTTATTTTTATCATATTGGAGTTAATGCAGATATTAGATCATTTTAATATGAAGTTAAAATAATATTTAAATGTGAGCTAGTATGACATTATAGGGTGGGATTTGGCACAACAGGCGTTTTCTAAATCTTTTAATAAACATTTTGGTTGAATTGGCACATCACGTGTTTTTGTCTTTATTGAATCTTCTTCAGTGGCACATTAAAAATATGTGTTCTTGTGAACTTCACAGAAGGTCCAGGGGGTATTCCAGAAAGCAATGAGCAACTTATGGTCACATATACTCTCAGTTGATTAACCTAAACCTTGCTTACTCGAGGTATGCTGGTTTCAAAAACGATTTTTAGTCTTCTTTTTATCAAGGCCACACAATATGTCTGCATATTTTCTCTGTTCACTAATATTTTTCATTTTTAAATAAAATATTTAATGTCAGGACGATTGCAAAAAATTAAATAACCTTATGGTGTCCAGAAAACAATTTCATTAGTACATCGAGTTTAATTTATTGACTTTTTAATGCTTAGCATGAAATCTACTATAGTACTCGTATTAAGCTCGTGATTTTTTTAAGGGAGTGAATACACATAAATCTGCCACATAAACCAGCATTCTCAAATGGGCTGGAGGTAGCATGCAAGAGGTTCATTTGAAGTAAAGTATGTAACATCGGTGATTGTATATCAAGATTAGGAACATGTTTATGTTGTGAATTCACCGGAACAAGTAGAGAGAGTGCTCAAGTGGCGTCTGTCATTGCTAAGCAACAACGAGCTGCGCTCTCATGACGAAGCGGACATTTCAAGAAAAGAAGGGTGCTTCTCAATATTCCTATGACCCGAATACCGATCGAGCTCAGCCATCTTGAAGGACATCTCAATTCTCTAATTGCACCGCGAGGATCGAGGAGTGAGGAAGGTTCCCGAGGAGTCATGAGTGAGGATACACAGGTGCATCCTTTGCGGAAGTATTTCTCATCGAGAAACGTGACGCACGCATAAATTTTTCTTCCCCTTCATATCTGTCACAATAATTTTAATGTATGCAGTTTAAATAAACTTATTCATATTTATCATATATGTGTTAGACTCGCGATTCTTCACATGAGTGAATTAATACATAAATCTGCCAAAATACTACGTGTTTACAAGTGGGCAAGGGGTAAGCAATTGTGTTTAACAAGTAAGAGGTTCACGGTTCGAAACTACCCTTATAGCATTTTTTTCTAACACATAATAAAGGTTCACTAGTTGACATTAGTTACTACATTAGTTAACATGAACTAATGAACTGCATTTCTACATAATTTATTAATATTTGTTCATGTTAATTTCAACATTTATTAATACATTATTAAAAACGTGTTAACATTAGTCAATGCACTGAACTAACATGAACAGTGAACAACTGTTTTTTTTTCATGAACTAACGTTAAAAAAGATTACTAAATACAGTAATGTATTGCTCATGGTTAGTAAATGTTAGTTAATACATTACAATAAGGATCATTGGTTCAACTTTAAAATGATGATAGTTTTTTCCCAGTAAAATCAGTGATTGATGCTTTAGTTCAAGATCATGATGGTGCTTCAGTTTCAGGAAAGGATAAATGGATTTTCAGGTGTGCTCTTTTGATGCAGGTGAGAAACTCTAATGCATCTGTTTTGCATGGTTTATTGTGTAAAAAATATCAGTAATGACCAGGGGAGAAATTATACATATGCGTTGCTTTTAATTATAAACAAGACCGAAATACAACGGGACTCTTATTTTGAAATGTATGTCTTACTATTGGAGGCTGCTCATTCGATTTCAGATTAGGGAGATTAAATACACTCTTACAACAGTCTAAAATATATTACCATATATACACTGCAATATAAACATTTTCATAAATTATAAACAGCAATCGCTTGGCATAAATGTGGGATATTCTTTGATTGTGAACTGCTCTAAAGCGGTCGCTGCCTATAGAATGCAAAACAGCACCACCTTTTGACAATGAAACGTAGCGCTTATCTTAAATACTGGCGCCAAATTACAGCATCCTCACTCTTCTTTGAGATGGCAGATGACAGAGTAACTCGTGTCTGGATTGTTGGTAGCTCGATTATTCGAAGGCTGTATGCTCACATCCGTGAGCAGGGGCTCGACAGGAACCTTGGTCTTCGCTGCAGCATAACCTGGGAGGGCAGAGGAGGCAGACTCTGGGAGCAGTTGCTTCCAGTGTTGAGGTCTCTCAGGGCCAAAGCTTCAGCTCCCGACATCTTGGTTATTCACCTCGGTGGGAACAGCTTATGTCGGGAGGGCCGCAGCCGCCTGGATTTCTTTCAGGAAATGAAGACGGACCTGGCGGAAGTCTTAAGGTTGCTCCCCAGAACTAGGCTTCTTTTTTCATCCATTCTGCCTCGACTGAACTGGCGTGGGCAGACTGCTAGGTCTGCATACGGCGTTGAACGGAGGCGGCGGTGGCTGAACAGTGCGGTTGCAGGCTTCCTGGCAGAGAGACGACTGCGGTCAAGCCAGCCGCAGTTTGAAAATACACGGTCAAGCCAGCCGCCAAAAAAAAAAGTGTGTGCGCCTATTACTATAAATACGGTAATTTCAGGAACAGCAGAGAGAGAACGCGCTTTCAGAGCGCTCGAGTTGTCCATATCTATCTATCTCTATCTATCTATCTATCTATCTATCTATCTATCTATCTATCTATCTATATCTATCTTTATTCAGTCTAATATATAAAACATCTCTTTCTTTCTTTTTTTTTCTTTCTTTCTTTCTTTTTCTTTCTTCTAATATATCTCTCTTTTTCTTTCGATTATATATCCATCTCTCTTTTTTTCTTTCTAATGTTCTTTCTCTTACTATATCTTTCTTTTTTCTAATATATCTATTCTTTTTCTTTGTAATGTCTATCTTTCTAATATTTCTATCTCTCTGTTGTATTTTCATATATATATATATATATAGTATATATATATATATATATATACATAATGACAATTACTCTTGAATAAATTGTGTTACTGTCTGTCTTACTGCATAAGGATTACTGTCTGATTAGGCCTATAAAGACCTCATTTGAATAAGTAGAAACAAATGGTCTGTTTCTATAGGGGACGTCCCATAGAGTATGCATACCTCATATCGCTTTTACTGCAGCATTTTGGAGATATGCCACATTATTCGACTTCAAAGGCCTATAAACACTCATTTCAAATAAGAGAAAAACAAATGGTTGTTTCTATAGGGGACGTCCCATAGAGTATGCATACCCATATGAGTACATTTTACTGCAGCATTTTGGAGATATGCCACATTATTCACTTCAGGCCTATAAACACCTCATTTCAAATAAGTAGAAAAAACTAATGTTTGTTCTATAGGGGACATCCCATAGAGTATGCATACCATCATATGATATTTACTGCAGCATTTGGAGATATGCCACATTATTTAATTCAAGGCCTATAAACACCTCATTTCAAATAAGTAGAAAAAACTAATGGTCATTTCTATAGGGGACGTCCCATAGAGTATGCATACCTCATATATCCATTTTACTGCAGCATTGGAGAGATATTCCACTTCAAAGGCCTATAAACACCTCATTTCAAATAAGTAGAAAAAACTAATGGTTGTTTCTATAGGGGACGTCCCATAGAGTATGCATACCTCATATAGTTTTTACTGCAGCATTTGGAGATATGCCACATTATTACTTAGGCCTATAAACACCTCATTTCAAATAAGAAAAAAAAATGGTTGTTTCTATAGGGGACGTCCCATAGAGTATGCATACCTATCTGATACATTTTACTGCAGCATTGGAGATATTCCACTTCAAAGGCCTATAAACACCTCATTTCAAATAAGTAGAAAAAAAATGGTCTGTTTCTATAGGGGACGTCCCATAGAGTATGCATACCCATATGAGTACATTTTACTGCAGCATTTTGGAGATATGCCACATTATTCGACTTCAAAGGCCTATAAACACCTCATTTCAAATAGTAGAAAAAAAAGTGTTTCTATAGGGGACGTCCCATAGAGTATGCATACCTCATATGAGTACATTTTACTGCAGCATTTTGGAGATATGCCACATTATTGACTTCAAAGGCCTATAAAACTTCATTTCAAATAAGTAGAAAAAAAATGGTCTGTTTCTATAGGGGCGTCCCATAGAGTATGCATACCTCATTGAGTACATTTTACTGCAGCATTTTGGAGATTGCCACTTCAAAGGCCTATAAACACCTCATTTCAAATAAGTAAAAAACAATGGTTTTTCTATAGGGGACGTCCCATAGAGTATGCTCATATGAGTACATTTTACTGCAGCATTTTGGAGATTCCACTTCAAAGGCCTATAAACACCTCATTTCAAATAAGTAAAAAAAAATGGTTTGTTTCTATAGGGGACATCCCATAGAGTATGCATACCTCATATGAGTACATTTTACTGCAGCATTTTGGAGATATGCCACATTAAAGGCCTATAAAGACTTCATTTCAAATAAGTAGAAAAAAATAATGGTCTGTTTCTATAGGGGCATCCCATAGAGTATGCATACCGCATACTTTTTACTGCAGCATTATGGAGATATTCCACTTCAAAGGCCTATAAACACCTCATTTCAAATAAGTAGAAAAAAAAATGGTCTGTTTCTATAGGGGACGTCCCATAGAGTATGCATACCCCATATGAGTACATTTTACTGCAGCATTTCGGAGATATGCCACATTATTTGACTTTGGAGGCCTATAAAGACCTCATTTCAAATAAGTAGAAAAAAAAGAACATTTCTATAGGGGACGTCCCCTAGAGTATGCATGCCTCATATCTATCCTTTTTACTGCAGCATTATGGAGATATCCACTCCAAAGGCCTATAAACACCTCATTTCAAATAAGTAAAAAAACAAATGGTCTGTTTCTATAGGGGACGTCCCATAGAGTATGCATACCTCATATCTATCCTTTTTACTGCAGCATTATGGAGATAGATATTCCACTTCAAAGGCCTATAAACACCTCATTTCAAATAAGAAAAAACAAATGGTCTGTTTCTATAGGGGACGTCCCATAGAGTATGCATACCTCATATGAGTACATTTTACTGCAGAATTTTGGAGATATGCCACATTCAACATCAGGGGCCTATAAACACCTCATTTCAAATAAGTAGAAAAAAATAATGGTTTGTTTCTATAGGGGACGTCCCATAGAGTATGCATACCTCATATGAGTACATTTTACTGCAGCATTTTGGAGATATGCCACATTATTCAACTTCAAAGGCCTATAAACACCTCATTTCAAATAAGTAGAAAAAAACAATGTTTCTATAGGGGACATCCCATAGAGTATGCATACCTCATATGAGTACATTTTACTGCAGAATTTCGGAGATATTCCACTTCAAAGGTCTATAAACACCTAATTTCAAATAAGCAGAAAAAACAAATGGTCTGTTTCTATAGGGGACGTCCCATAGAGTATGCATACCTCATATGAGTCAATTTTACTGTAGAATCTTGGAGATATTTCACTTCAAGGTCTATAAAGACCTCATTTCAAATAAGTAAAAAACTAATGGTCTGTTTCTATAGGAGACGTCCCATAGAGTTTACTCCTCCTATGAGTACATTTTACTGTAGCATCTTGGAGATATTTCACATTATTTGACTTCAAAGGCCTATAAACAACTCATTTCAAATAAGTAGAAAAAACTAATGTTCTTTCCATAGGAGACATCCCATAGTGTATGCATACCTCATATGAGTCAATTTTACTGTAGAATCTTGGAGATATTTCACATAATTTGACTTTAAATGCCTATGAACACCTCATTTCAAATAAGTAAAAAAACAATGGTCTGTTTCTATAGGGGATGTCCCATACAGTATGCATATATCCTTTTTACTGCAGCATTTTGGAGATATGGCACATTATTTGACATCCTGTCGAGGCAGGGGCTGATGCCTGGGGAGTGAAGACTGCAGCATTTGAAGAGTGAAAATGCTGGAGTGAAGACTGCAGCATGGTGGTGGAGCTCCTGTGGGAGCACTCTGTTTGCATCTCGAGAGATAACACACTGTCCATTGTTTTACTCCCTCACGTATCCGGCCCCTCTGGGATTGGATGCAATGGTACAGACATGGCAGAGGCTGCGACTGTACATAAGTGGAATGTGTTCTCTGCATGTTGTAGAGGTTGTATGTTGGTTATCTCCTTCCACCTTGAAGGTATATGTGGCAGCCATCTCAGCTTACCATACTCCTCTGGATGGTACATCAGTGGGGAGACACCCATAGGTAACTCGCTTCCTTTGTGGCACTTTGAGGATAAGACCTAAGGTACATCAGAGGGTGCTGACTTGGGATTTGGCCATAGTCTTAGAAGGCCTATCTCTTTCTCCATTTGAGCCCATTGAAGAGGTTCCTGAGAAGTTCCTCACTCTCAAAACTCTGTTCTCCTCGCTATTTTGTCTCCAGAATTGGAGACCTTCAAGCTCTGTTGGTCTCTCCCTCCTGCCTGGACTTTGCTCCAGGCATGGTTAAAGCCTTCTTGTTTCCTTGGGAAGGTTATGTTCCTAAGGTTCCCACTAATGTGGCAGGCCCTATTATGCTGCAGGCCTCCTGTCCTCCTCCTTTCCAGGATTCAGACCAGGAGAAACTTAATTTTCTCTGTCCTTTCAGAGCTTTAGATGCTTCCATTCACAGAGCTGCCCTGTGGTGTGAATCTGAACTCTTTGTGTGTTTCGGGTCCCCTTGAAGAGGCCAACCTGCATCTAAACAAACTTTAAGTAAGTGGATAGTCGAGGCTATCTCATTTGCTTACAAGTTGGCTGGCCAACCGTCACCTCTTATGATCAGAGCCCACTCTACTCGGAGTATGGCTGCCTCTAAGGATTTGCTTTTTGGAGTCTCTCTTCAAGAAGTGTGTGATGCGGCAGGTTGTTCCTCGCCGCAAACGTTTGTCAGGTTTTATAACCTGGACCTGACCTTGACCCTGGGGTCACGATTTCACACAGACAGGCACTTGGTTTCACGGCGGCGTGGGTATATCGTTCCCAAAGTGCTTGACGCAGCACAATGTAAGGACTAAGGATGAACCAGACAAATTAATCATTTAGATGATTATTTCAAAACATAATTCCAGAAACCAAAAAGAATCTAATTTTCGGCTCCAGTCCATCTACAGAACCACCCCTGCTTGGTACTTTTATGGCACCCATGCTTCCTGACTGAAGGAGAGGAGACAAACCTTTAAGTCATTTGTAGAAACTAAATGGTCACCAGAAAATAAAGAATCTTTGATCTCCAGATCAAAAGAGACAGAGACTATGCAGGCCTGTTTCTCTGAGTGACCTAACTTTACAGAAAAACACACAGAGACTGTTTCTACAACTAAAAAAGCATTGAATTGTTCCAAACAATTTGTACCAAACATCTTTCAACTGCATACATTTTATATCATGTCTAAACATGCTACATGTAAGCTGTTATGCTTTAGAACACCCACAATTCATGAAAGTGTGATAACTTTTGAATGATTGATTGAAAGCATGTCTGGTCTGGTTTGAAATTAATTTAAATCTCAAATGTATGTTTAAATCATGGCTTGAATGAAATCTGTGTAAAATGTATCATATTCCATTTAATAGAAATCATGTCTAAATGGTGCTCTCTGGCAAAGCCGGTGATTCCAGAGACCGATAACGATAGATAAGGGTTATTTTGCCGCCTTCTAATGACTTTTGTCGCCTCAACTTTAATTCCAGCCACAACAAGAGACTTAATTTCATTTGCTAGCACGCTCAAACGTGATTGGTTTTTTACCTAACCACAATCCGGACCTGAAAAGATTCTGCAACAAATCATCGACTCTGAAAAACCCTTCTCTCCATTTGAAGTCAACAAGCAAGTACTACCAGATTCTAACACTTAACTGGTGCATTAAATTAATGATTCATATAGTTCGTTCAGGTCAGGTCTTTTAAAGTGCATATTTTGCTAAAAATCATGCTCATCATTTCATTCTCTCTCAAAACTCTTCTCTCATGTCCTTTCTTTCTGCAACGTGTATGAATGTTTGCGTGTTTTTGCGTGTTTGTGTTAGATTAGTTTGTGTTAGAATAAATAAAGTCTCTTGTAGATTTTAAAAGAAAGTGTCTTGTATTATGTGCTCGAAAAAGTAATGTCTTAAACTGTCAATCTTAAAGTTACTGCACTCTGATTAGAGTTTTTACGATAGTGGATATTAATATCCGCTACAAGAGCTTATTACGGCCTGAGCAGATGAACGCTATATGATTCAGTTGCTCGGCTGTAAACTAAATGACTCTTTATAATTCACTATAAATCAATTATTTAATTCGAGCTGAATTCATTCCTAAAATGAGTTCCCTTGAAAGGAAACATCTCAGGTTACGTATGTAACCATGGTTCCCTGAGAGTAGTTATAGTTTCCTGGTCATGACGTCATGATCCCACTGGACTGATTTCACATGTGCTTCACAACGCAATCATGCAGAGGCATTCACAAAGCATTTGATGCAGCATCTTGTTCCCTCTCAGGGAACCAAGGTTACATACGTAACCTGAGACGTTTCTTTAGGTCCCCTACAAGAGCTGACTATGTTTTTTTTTAATACTTATAAGGACTTCATAATGTCCTTGAAAAATTGCATATTTCTCCCAAACACCACAGTTAGATTGCTACATATGAAGTGCGTATATAATGTGGGATGACCCCTACAGGAATATACCATCCATTTTTTTCGACTGATAGGAAACAGGGATTGGCTGGGCATTAATGCCTGACACACCTCCACTGAAACTGACCATTAGTTTTTCTGTTACTTATTAGAAATGGGGACTTTATAGGCATCTGAAGTAGTAAAATGTGATATATCTCCAAAATGCTGCAGTAGAATGGTTTCGTATGAGTTGTGCATATAGTATGGGACGTCCATTATAAGAACTTGCCAATACTTTTTTCTACTTATTAGAAAAGAGGACTTTATTGGCATCTGAAGTAGTAAAATGTGACATGCGTATCTCCAAAATGCTGCAGTAAAATGTTTTCATATGTGGTGTGTGTATATGGTACGGGATGTCCCCTATAAGAACTGGCCATTCGTTTTTTCTACTTATTAGAAATGAGGTTTTTATAGGTGAATAAAGTAGAATAAAGATGTGTGTCTCCAAAACGCTGCAGTAAAATGGTTTCATGTGTGTTGTGCATATAGTAAGGCACATCCCTTATGAGAACTGGGCATTATTTTTTCAACTTATGAGAAATGAGGACTTTATATGCATTTGAAGTAGTAAAATGTGACATATCTCCAAAACGCTGCAGTAAGATGTTTTCATATGTGGTGTGTATTTGGGATATCTCCTATAGAAAGTGACCTTTATATTTTTCTACTTATTAGAAATGAGGACTTTATAGGCCTCTGAAGTCGATTAATGTGACATTTCTCTAAAATGCTGCAGTAAAATGGTTCCATATGAGGTATGCATATTGTATGGAACATCCCCTTTAGAAACGAACTGTATAGGGAACCCAAAAACGGAATCCGACGGCCTGGGCGAAGGTTAACGCATGTATGTCTTTTCAGTGCCCCTGTGAAGTTCACTTAATTTCACTTGTTTAATCTGACTCCGATTTCAAATGATTATTAGTCTTAGGTTGTGTTTCCAATAAGAAATTAATCATTGGTTATGTATTAACTTAGATATTTGATTATTCTGGGTATCCTTTCAATTCTTCGTTCATCAAGGACCCAATGCCACACAGAGGTACTCTTCCCGGCTTTTGCGGTAAACTCACAAACATAAACTCGCCAGTCTGATCTTCGTCAGAGGGTGTAATAAGTTAGCTAAACCTTTAGTCAGTTGCCTACTGCTTACTCGAACAAAAGTGTATTTTAATTTAGCCACTTCCATACACCTTACTAAATCAGTGGTAAACTGAAATCAAAAGGTCTTCAGATGAAGTGCCTACTGCTCCTTCATTAATGCGTCTTCAGTTTGTTCTACCCTGGACACAGATTTACGGTAACATTAGCCTCCCATAATTTACTGCTAATAATGATATCAGGAGAATCCAGAGTAAATCAAATATAACCTTTTATGGTAACACTTTATAATAACTGCACGCTATGAATCATTAGTTAAGCATTAGTAAACGATTAATTCATCACTTATAAAGCATTAAAAGACATTAGTAAGCCATTTTATAAATACAGATATAAATGCTTTATTTTTGATTTATAAGCATATCTATAATGAGTTTAATAATTGTATTTATACTTTATAAATAACCAATTTATCATTTCTAAATTAAGTATAACATTATTTACAAATCAGTTATTCAGAAGTTGTCAGTGATTCATAAAATCATTTATTAAGTGTAAGTAAATGATTAATAAAATATTTAAACATTCATTTATACATCTTATTATTTAGACATATAATAATAGTTACTTAGTATGTTAATAAATGCTTTATTAACACATATTCCTATTGCAATTCATGATTAATTCAGATAATTATAAAATATTTAGAAGTGTTTAGTTAACAATTTTTGTGAGCTCATCTAAAGTGAGGACTATTTATGCTTTGTAAAGCTTTATAAATGAGATTTAAAGGTTCAGTGATCTTCTGCAGTGCTGTTCTCTCATGTTTTAAAGTTAGTAGTGAGGTAGTTTTGAATAAAGCATTTATTAACACACTGAGTAACTAATACTATATGTCTGAATATTGAGATGCATAAATGTACATTTAAATTTTATTAATCATTTACTGACACTAGACGTGTGAGGACAGTTTAGGGCAAGGCGTTGTCCTATGCTATTTCTTTTTTTTTTTTTACACAAGAGTTTTATTGCTTTATTGCAGGGTGCTTGATCTCAGTTTTTGTCTAAAACTGAAAATCAAGTCTTACAGAACCAATAGTTTTTTTCTAAATATTAGAAATGAGGTTTTTATAGGTGTATAAAATAGAACAATAACAAATAATAGATGTGAGGTATGCATACGTCCCTATAAAAGAAGACCATTGTTTTTTCCTATATATTTGAAAGTAGGTGTTTAAAGGACTCTGAAGTCAAATAATATGGCATATTTCCAAAATTCTGCAGTAAAAACAGTTTCATGAGGTATGCATGCTGTATGGGATGCCCCTTATAGAAACAGACCTTTGTTTTTTCTACTTATTTTAAATGAGGTTTATAGGCCTTAGATTCTACAGTAAAATTGACTCATATGAGGTATGCATACTCTATGGGACGCCCCTATAGAAACAGACTCTTCGTTTTTTCTACTTATTTGAAATGAGGTCTTTAAGGCCTCCAAAGTCATATAATGTGGCATATCTCCAAAATGCTGCAGTAAAATGTACTCATATGAGGTATGCATACTGTATGATGTCCCTATAGAAACTGACCATTAGTTTTTTCTACTTATTTGAAATGAGGTGTTTATAGGCCATTTGAAGTCAAATAATGTGGAATCTCCAAAATGCTGCAGTAAAATGTACTCATATGAGGTATGCATACTCTATGGGAGTCCCCTATAGAAACTGACCATTTTTTTCTACTTATTTGAAATGAGGTGTTTATAGGCCTTGAAGTCAAATAATGTGGCATATCTCCAAAATGCTGCAGTAAAATGTACTCATATGAGGTATGCATACTCTATGGGACGCCCCTATAGAAACTGACCATTATTTTTTTCTACTTATTTGAAATGAGGTTTTATAGGCCTCAAGAATAATGTGGCATATCTCCAAAATGCTGCAGTAAAATGTATCATATGGGTATGCATACTCTATGGGACGTCCCCTATAGAAACAGACCATTTGTTTTTTCTACTTATTTGAAATGAGGTGTTTATAGGCCTTTGAAGTCGATAATGTGGCATATCTCCAAATGCTGCAGTAAAATGTATGATATGAGGTATGCATACTCTATGGGACGTCCCCTATAGAAACAGTTCATTGTTTTTCTACTTATTTGAAATGTGTTTATAGGCCTTTGAAGTCGAATAATGTGGCATATCTCCAAAATGCTGCAGTAAAATGTACTGATATGAGGTATGCATACTCTATGGGACGCCCCCTATAGAAACTGACCATTATTTTTTTCTACTTATTTGAAATGGAGTCTTTATAGGCCTCCAAAGTCAAATAATGTGGCATATCCAAAATGCTGCAGTAAAATGTACTCATATGAGGTATGCATACTCTATGGGACGCCCCCTATAGAAACTGACCATTTTTTTCTACTTATTTGAAATGGAGTTTATAGGCCTCCAAAGTCAATAATGTGGCATATCTCCAAAATGCTGCAGTAAAATGTATCATATGGGTATGCATACTCTATGGGATGTCCCCTATAGAAACAACCATTAGTTTTTTCTACTTATTTGAAATGAGGTGTTTATAGGCCTTTGAAGTCGAATAATGTGGCATATCTCCAAAATGCTGCAGTAAAATGTACTCATATGAGGTATGCATACTCTATGGGACGCCCTATAGAAACATTATTTTTTTCTACTTATTTGAAATGTGTTTATAGGCCTGAAGTCGAATAATGTGGCATATCTCCAAAATGCTGCAGTAAAATGTACTCATATGAGGTATGCATACTCTATGGGACGCCCCCTATAGAAACACCAATTTTTTTCTACTTATTTGAAATGGAGTCTTTATAGGCCTCCAAAGTCAATAATGTGGCATATCTCCAAAATGCTGCAGTAAAATGTACTCATATGAGGTATGCATACTCTATGGGACGCCCCCTATAGAAACTGACCATTATTTTTTTCTACTTATTTGAAATGGAGTCTTTATAGGCCTCCAAAGTCAAATAATGTGGCATATCTCCAAAATGCTGCAGTAAAATGTACTCATATGGGGTATGCATACTCTATGGGATGTCCCCTATAGAAAAACCATTAGTTTTTTCTACTTATTTGAAATGAGGTGTTTATAGGCCTTTGAAGTCGAATAATGTGGCATATCTCCAAATGCTGCAGTAAAATGTACTCATATGGGGTATGCATACTCTATGGGACGTCCCCTATAGAAACAACCATTTTTTTCTACTTATTTGAAATGAGGTGTTTATAGGCCTTTGAAGTCGAATAATGTGGCATATCTCCGAAATGCTGCAGTAAAATGTACTCATATGGGTATGCATACTCTATGGGACGTCCCCTATAGAAACAGACCATTTTTTTTTCTACTTATTTGAAATGAGGTGTTTATAGGCCTTTGAAGTCGAATAATGTGGCATATCTCCGAAATGCTGCAGTAAAATGTACTCATATGAGGTATGCATACTCTATGGGACGTCCCCTATAGAAACAGTTCATGTTTTTTTCTACTTATTTGAAATGGGTGTTTATAGGCCTTTGAAGTCGAATAATGTGGCATATCTCCAAAATGCTGCAGTAAAATGTACTCATATGAGGTATGCATACTCTATGGGATGCCCCTATAGAAAGACCATTATTTTTTTCTACTTATTTGAAATGAGTTTATAGGCCAAAGTCAAATAATGTGGCATATCTCCGAAATGCTGCAGTAAAATGTACTCATATGGGTATGCATACTCTATGGGATGTCCCCTATAGAAACAGACCATTTGTTTTTTCTACTTATTTGAAATGAGTCTTTATAGGCCTCCAAAGTCAAATAATGTGGCATATCTCCAAAATGCTGCAGTAAAATGTACTCATATGAGGTATGCATACTCTATGGGATGTCCCCTATAGAAACAAACCATTAGTTTTTTCTACTTATTTGAAATGAGGTGTTTATAGGCCTCCAAAGTCAAATAATGTGGCATATCTCCGAAATGCTGCAGTAAAATGTACTCATATGGGTATGCATACTCTATGGGATCCCCTATAGAAACAGACCATTGTTTTTTCTACTTATTTGAAATGAGGTGTTTATAGGCCTTTGAAGTCAAATAATGTGGCATATCTCCAAAATGCTGCAGTAAAATGTACTCATATGAGGTATGCATACTCTATGGGACGCCCCCTATAGAAACAGACCATTATTTTTTTCTACTTATTTGAAATGAGTTTATAGGCCTCCAAAGTCAAATAATGTGGCATATCTCCAAAATGCTGCAGTAAAATGTATTTATGAGGTATGCATACTGTATGGGACGTCCCCTATAGAAACAGACCATTGGTATTTTCCACTTATTTAAATAAGGTCTTTATAGGCCTGATCAGACAGTAATCCTTATGCAGTAAGACAGTAACACAATTTAATTCAAGAGTAATTGTCATATATTATATATATATATATGAAAATAACAACAGAGAGATAGAAAGAAATATTAGAAAGATAGACATTACAAAGAAAAAGGAAAGAGATATATTAGAAAAAAGAAAGATATAATACAAAAAAAGAAAGATATGTTAAGAGAAAGAAAGAAATATCAGAAAGTCATTAGAAAGAAAAAAGAAATAGATATATTAGAAAAAAGAAAGATATAGTAAGAGAAAGAAACATTAGAAAGAAAAAAAGAAAGAGATGAATATATAATCGAAAGAAAAAAGATAGATATATTAGAAAAAGAAAGAAAGAAAGAAAGAAAGAAAGAGATGTTTTATATATTAGACTGAATATAGATAGATAGATAGATAGATAGATAGATAGATAGATAGATAGATAGATAGATAGATAGATAGATAGATAGATATGGGCAACTCAAGCGCTCTGAAAGCGCGTTCTCTCTCTGCTGTTCCTGAAATTACCGTATTTATAGTAATAGGCGCACACACTTTTTTTTTTGGCGGCTGGCTTGACCGTGTATTTTCAAACTGCGGCTGGCTTGACCGCAGTGAGAGACGGATGCGCTGCGTTCGTCATTCCAACATCGACCTGTCGCATCTGTCCAGGGACGGTGTCCACCTGAGCACAGAGGGGAATGAGCTTCTGCTGAGTAACCTCAGAGAAGCTCTGCAGGTAGAAGTCCGAAGATGAAGCCGCCAAATGTCCTTTTAAGGGCAGCAACGGCTCTTTTAAGAGCCACCCATTAATTCAAAATTAAGTGCATTTTTCTTCAAGTCTCCTCACATTACATAATTATTTTTTTAACAATGACACATGTATATTACAAACATTGATTAGACTGGCGATTATTGACATGACTGCATTAATACATAAAACCGCCGAAGTCTCTTGAGTTCCCGAGTGGACTAGGGGTTAGCAATTTTGTCTAGAATGCAAGAGGTTCAAGGTTCGAAACCACCCTCGTATCAGAATTTTTTCTAACACTTTATAATAAAGATTCATTAGTTGACATTAGTTACTACATTAGTTAACATGAACTAATAATGAACTGCACTTCTACAGCATTTATTAATCTTTGTTCATGTTAATTTCAACATTTACTAATACATTATTAACACTATGTTAACATTAGTTAATGCACTGTGAACTAACATTAACAAACAATAAACTTAATTTTCATGAACTAACGAAGATTACTAAATACAGTAATGTATTGCTCATGGTTAGTAAGTGTTAGTTAATACATTACATTTGAACTAATGGTCCTTAGTGTAATGTGATGATATTTTTTCCAAGTAAAATCAGTGATTGATGCTTTAGTTCAAGATCATGATGGCGCTTAAGTTTCAGGAAAGGATAAATGGATTTTCAGGTGTGCTCTTTTGTTGCAGGTGAGAAACTAGTCTGCAAATATAACCATAGTAACTGTGTAGCCTAGCAACCATTTAGTGCACCTTAGCAACCATATTGCAATATAAAGAAGACATATCTCAGCTCCACAACATCGTATAGACATGTTGGTTGGCTCCCTAGCGACCAATTACAGCACCCTAGCAACTGAGTGGCGAATTTTGCCACTGCAAGCACCATTCACATTTTCTTCAGGAAATGTACATTCTAGTATTGTAATTACTATTCACCTGAACAAAACTTTGGCGCGTAACTCGTCCCGCACCGTTTGACGTAGACCCACAAATGAGGTGTCAAATCGACCGGCTTATTGAGGAGAGGTGTGCTATGACTTTTCTAAGTGATCGGGTGTACGATGTTCGCACAGCGTACGAAAAAAACGGCTGAAAAAACCTCCCATAGACTTAACATTGGGTCAAAATCTGTGATATCACATCTTTGGATCAGAAGGTCATAGAGACTTGGGGCTGGGCTCTTTTGATTCGGCCAGCCAATAAGTAGTGACACAGCAACTTCATAGCCACGCCCTAGCAACCAATTACAGCACCCTAGCAACCGGGGCCGAATTTTGCCACTGCAAGCACCATTCACATTTTCTTCAGGAAATGTACATTCTAGTTATTATTATTATTCCACACAAAAGTTTGGCGCGCTACTCCTCCCGCAGTTTTTGTCCTAGACCCATGAATGAGGTGTCAAATCGACCGGCTCATTGAGGAGAGGTGTGCTATGACTTTTATAAGCGATCGGGTGTACGATGTTCGTCCGGCGGGCGAAAAAGTAGCGAAAAAAATCCCATAGACTTAACATTGGAACGAACTTTGACAAGTCATAACTCTGGATCACAATGTCATAGAGACAAGGGGGTGGTCTCATTTTACTCAGGCAACCAATCAGTCTCTCAGGATAACTTTGAAGATATCAAGCCACGCCCTAGCAACCATATAGAGCACCTTAGTAACAAGCTTCATAGACTTCCATTGAAAAAGATCAAATGAATATCTTTGGATAGAAGTGTCATACAAACATGAGGATGGGCTCATTTGACTCGAGGCAGCAAACCGCCAATCACAAATCACCTTAAAGACATCATAGCCACGCCTTAGCAACCATTTAGAGCACCCTAGCAACCCAAAGCATAGGCAGATATCTTCAAATCTGAATATCATAGAGGCATGGGGGTTGGTTTATATCATTCATACTGGCAAGCAGCCTTTGGTTTATCATTACTGGCAGCTGCCAAGCCACTCCCTAGCAACCAAACAGAGTACCCTAGCAACCGTTTTGCAAGATCTATATCTCTGCATCAGAACATCGTAAAGACATGGGTGTTGGTTTATATTGTCAAGCAGCCTTTGGAGTATCATCATTGGTAGCTGCCAAGCCACTCCCTAGCAACCAAACAGAGTACCCTAGCAACCATTTAGCAAGATCTATATCTCTGCATCAGAGCATCATAGAGACATGGCGGTTGGCTCTTTTGACTCATGCTAGCAAACTGGACTTACAACATGCTACACATGCTAGCAGTGAATAGCTACATGCTAATAGTGATTAGCTTATGGTTTAAACATGACACAAACTAGTAAAAATGTGTTAGCATCATGCTGGTAGCATGCTAATTGTGTTAGCATCATGGTAGTAGTATGCTAATCATGTTAGCATCATGCTAGCAAACATGCTAATCATGTTAGCATCTTGTTAAAACATGCTACCAACATGGTAATCATGCTAGCATCATGCTAGCATTATGCTAATCATGTTAGCATGTTTGCTAGCGTTATGCTAACATGATTAGCATCTTGTTAAAATCATGCTAGCAACATGGTAATCATGCTAGCATCATGCTAGCATTATGCTAATCATGTTAGCATGTTGCTAGCATTAGGCTAATATGATTAGCATCTTGTTAAAATAATGCTAGCCACATGGTAATCATGCTAGCATCATGCTAGCATTATGCTAACATGATTAGCACCTTGTTTAAAACATGTTAGCAGCATGCTAAGGGTGTTAGCATCATGTTATCAACATGCTAATCATGTTAGCATCTTGCTAAAAACATCCTAGCAGGACGGTAATTATGTTAGCATAGTTTTGCCACTGCAAGCACCATTCACATTTTCTTCAGGAAATGTACATTCTAGTTAATGGTGCTTGCCAAAGGCAAAGCTCCATTCTTAATCTTCTGCATACTTATTATTATTATTATTATTATTATTATTATTATTATTATTATTCCACACAAAAGTTTGGCGCGCTACTCCTCCCGCAGTTTTTGTCCTAGACCCATGAATGAGGTGTCAAATCGACCGGCTCATTGAGAAGAGGTGTGCTATGACTTTTATAAGCGATCGGGTGTACGATGTTCGTCCGGCGGGCGAAAAAGTAGCGAAAAAAATCCCATAGACTTAACATTGGAACGAACTTTGACAAGTCATAACTCTGGATCACAATGTCATAGAGACAAGGGGGTGGTCTCATTTTACTCAGGCAACCAATCAGTCTCTCAGGATAACTTTGAAGATATCAAGCCACGCCCTAGCAACCATATAGAGCACCTTAGTAACAAGCTTCATAGACTTCCATTGAAAAAGATCAAATGAATATCTTTGGATAGAAGTGTCATACAAACATGAGGATGGGCTCATTTGACTCGAGGCAGCAAACCGCCAATCACAAATCACCTTAAAGACATCATAGCCACGCCTTAGCAACCATTTAGAGCACCCTAGCAACCCAAAGCATAGGCAGATATCTTCAAATCTGAATATCATAGAGGCATGGGGGTTGGTTTATATCATTCATACTGGCAAGCAGCCTTTGGTTTATCATTACTGGCAGCTGCCAAGCCACTCCCTAGCAACCAAACAGAGTACCCTAGCAACCGTTTTTCAAGATGTATATCTCTGCATCAGAACATCGTAAAGACATGGGGGTTGGTTTATATTGTCAAGCAGCCTTTGGAGTATCATCATTGGTAGCTGCCAAGCCACTCCTTAGCAACCAAACAGAGTACCCTAGCAACCGTTTAGCAAGATCTATATCTCTGCATCAGAGCATCATAGAGACATGGCGGTTGGTTTATATTGTCAAGCAGCCTTTGGAGTATCATCATTGGTAGCTGCCAGGCCACTCCCTAGCAACCAACCAGATTACCCTAGCAACCGTTTTTCAAGATCCATATCTCTGCATCAGAACATCATAAAGACATGGGGGTTGGTTTATGTTGTCAAGCAGCCTTTGGAGTATCATCATTGGCAACTGCCAAGCCACTCCCTAGCAACCAAACAGAGTACCCTAGCAACCATTTAGCGATGCCTATATCTCTGCATCAGAACATCGTAGAGACATGGGGGTTGGCTTTTTTGACTCATGCTAGCAAACTGTACTTGCAACATGCTACACATGCTAGCAGTTAATAGCTACATGCTAATAGTGATTAGCTAAGTGCTAAAGTGGGATGAGAACATGCTAAGAACTCTATAGAAACTCCATAGTAACTATCTGTGCCAACTACCAACCACCTAGTAACACCATAGCATCCACCCAGGTTACCATAGCAACCGCCCAGAACACCCTAGCAACCGCCTAGCAACACCATAGTGACCACTCCAGGTACCTTAACAACTGCCTAGCAACACCTTAGCAACCACCCAGGTTACCATAGCAACCGCCTAGCAACCACCCAGAACACCCTAGCAACCGCCTAGCAACACCTTAGCAACCACCCCAAGTACCTTAGCAACTGCCTAGCAACCACCCTGGTTACCATAGCAACCGCCTAGCAACCACCCAGAACACCCTAGCAACCGCCTAGCAACCACCCAGAACACCCTAGCAACCGCCTAGCAACACCTTAGCAACCACCCCAAGTACCTTAGCAACTGCCTAGCAACACCCTAGCAACCACCCTGGTTACCATAGCAACCGCATAACAACCACCCAGAACACCATAGCAACCGCCTAGCAACGCCTTAGCAACCACCCCAAGTACCTTAGCAACTGCCTAGCAACACCCTAGCAACCACCCTGGTTACCATAGCAACCGCCTAGCAACCGCCTAGCAACCACCCAGAACATCCTAGCAACCGCCTAGCAACACCTTAGCAACCACCCAGGTTACCATAGCAACCGCCTAGCAACCACCCAGAACACCCTAGCAACCACCCAGGTTACCATAGCAACCGCCTAGCAACCACCCAGAACACCCTAGCAACCGCCTATCAACACCTTAGCAACCACCCAGGTTACCATAGCAATCGCCTAGCAACCACCCAGAACACCCTAGCAACCGTTTAGCAACACCTTAGCAACCACCCCAAGTACCTTAGCAACTGCCTAGCAACACCCTAGCAACCACCCAGGTTACCATAGCAACCGCCTAGCAACCACCCAGAACACCCTAGCAACCGCCTAGCAACCGAGTGGCGATTTTGCCACTGCAAGCACCATTCACATTTTCTTCAGGAAATGTACATTCTAGTATTGTAATTACTATTCACCTGAACAAAACTTTGGCGCGTAACTCGTCCCGCACCGTTTGTCGTAGACCCACAAATGAGGTGTCAAATCGACCGGCTTATTGAGGAGAGGTGTGCTATGACTTTTCTAAGCGATCGGGTGTACGATGTTCGCACAGCGTACGAAAAAACGGCTGAAAAAACTCCCATAGACTTAACATGGGGACCAAATCTGTGAGATCATATCTTTGGTTTAAAAGGTCATAGAGACTTAGGGCTGGGCTCTTTTGACTCGGCCTATCAAGCAGCTAATAAGTCGTTCATAGCCACGCCCTAGCAACCAATTACAGCCCCCTAGCAACCGGGTACCGAATTTTGCCACTGCAAGCACCATTCACATTTTCTTCAGGAAATGTACATTCTAGTATTGTAATTACTATTCACCTAGACAAAACTTTGGTGCGTAACTCGTCCCGCACCGTTTGTCGTAGACCCACGAATGAGGTGTCAAATCGACCGGCTTATTGAGGAGAGGTGTGCTATGACTTTTCTAAACGATCGGGTGTACGATGTTCGTACAGCGGACGAAAAAGCGGCCAAAAAAGTCCCATTGACTTTCAATGGCGGAATCTTCAGAAATTTGAATTTCAACTGTCACTTTCTCACACACTCACACACGCAGGCCCTCAGAAACCTTTCTGTCACTCATCACTATTGATCACAGTGTCATAGAGACAAGGGGTGGGCTCATTTCACTCAGACAACCAATCAGTGTCTCAGGATCACTGTTAAGCTATCAAGCCACGCCCTAGCAACCATATTGAGCACCATAGCAACAAGTTCCATAGACTTCCATTAAAAAAGATCAAAGGAATATCTTTGGATAAAAGTGTCATAGAAACATGAGGGTGGGCTCATTGACTGGGGTAACAAACGGCCAATCACAAATCACCTTGAACACTTCATAGCCACGCCCTAGCAACCATTTAGAGCACCCTAGCAACCCAAAGCATAGAGGGATATCTTCAAATTTGAATATCATAGTGGCATGGGGGTTGGTTTATATCATTTATACTGGCAAACATCCTTTGGTGTATCATCAGTGGCAGCTGCCAGGCCACTCCCTAGCAACCAAACAGAGTACCCTAGCAACCGTTTAGCGAGACCTATATCTCTGCATCAGAGCATCGTAAAGACATGGCGGTTGGCTCTTTTGACTCATGCTAGCAAACTGGACTTCCAACATGCTACACATGCTAGCAGTGAATAGCTACATGCTAATAGTGATTAGCTAAGTGCTAAAGTGGGCTGAGAACATGCCAGGAACTCTATAGAAACTCCATAGTAACTATCTGTGACAACTACCAACCACCTAGTAACACCATAGCAACCACCCTGGTTACCATAGCAACCGCCTAGCAACCACCCAGAACACCCTAGCAACCGCCTAGCAACACCGTAGTGACCACCCCAGGTACCTTAGAAACTGCCTAGGAACGCCCTAGCAACCGAGTGGCGAATTTTGCCACTGCAAGCACCATTCACATTTTCTTCAGGAAATGTACATTCTAGTATTGTAATTACTATTCACCTGAACAAAACTTTGGCGCGTAACTCGTCCCGCACCGTTTGTCGTAGACCCACGAATGAGGTGTCAAATCGACCGGCTTATTGAGGAGAGGTGTGCTATGACTTTTCTAAGTGATCGGGTGTACGATGTTCGCACAGCGTACGAAAAAACGGCTGAAAAAACTCCCATAGACTTAACATGGGGGCCAAATCTGTTAGATCATATCTTTGGTTGAGAAGGTCATAGAGACTTGGGGCTGGGCTCTTTTGACTCAGCCTATGAAGCAGCCAATAAGTAGTGACTTCTTAGCCACGCCCTAGCAACCAATTACAGCACCCTAGCAACCGAGTAGCGAATTTTGCCACTGCAAGCACCATTCACATTTTCTTCAGGAAATGTACATTCTAGTATTGTAATTACTATTCACCTGAACAAAACTTTGGCGCGTAACTCGTCCCGCACCGTTTGTCGTAGACCCACGAATGAGGTGTCAAATCGACCGGCTCATTGAGGAGAGGTGTGCTATGACTTTTCTAAGCGATCGGGTGTACGATGTTCGCACAGCGTGCAAAAAAAACGGCTGAAAAAACTCCCATAGACTTAACATTGGGTCAAAATCTGTGAGATCATATCATTGGATCAGAAGGTCATAGAGACTTGGGGCTGGGCCCTTTTGATTCGGCCAGCCAATAAGTAGTGACACAGCAACTTCATAGCCACGCCCTAGCAACCAATTACAGCACCCTAGCAACCGGTGCCGAATTTTGCCACTGCAAGCACCATTCACATTTTCTTCAGGAAATGTACATTCTAGTTAATGGTGCTTGCCAAAGGCAAAGCTCCATTCTTAATCTTCTGCATACTTATTATTATTATTATTATTATTATTATTATTATTATTATTCCACACAAAAGTTTGGCGCGCTACTCCTCCCGCAGTTTTTGTCCTAGACCCATGAATGAGGTGTCAAATCGACCGGCTCATTGAGGAGAGGTGTGCTATGACTTTTATAAGCGATCGGGTGTACGATGTTCGTCCGGCGGGCGAAAAAGTAGCGAAAAAAATCCCATAGACTTAACATTGGAACGAACTTTGACAAGTCATAACTCTGGATCACAATGTCATAGAGACAAGAGGGTGGTCTCATTTTACTCAGGCAACCAATCAGTCTCTCAGGATAACTTTGAAGATATCAAGCCACGCCCTAGCAACCATATAGAGCACCTTAGTAACAAGCTTCATAGACTTCCATTGAAAAAGATCAAATGAATATCTTTGGATAGAAGTGTCATACAAACATGAGGATGGGCTCATTTGACTCGAGGCAGCAAACCGCCAATCACAAATCACCTTAAAGACATCATAGCCACGCCTTAGCAACCATTTAGAGCACCCTAGCAACCCAAAGCATAGGCAGATATCTTCAAATCTGAATATCATAGAGCCATGGGGGTTGGTTTATATCATTCATACTGGCAAGCAGCCTTTGGTTTATCATTACTGGCAGCTGCCAAGCCACTCCCTAGCAACCAAACAGAGTACCCTAGCAACCGTTTTTCAAGATGTATATCTCTGCATCAGAACATCGTAAAGACATGGGGGTTGGTTTATATTGTCAAGCAGCCTTTGGAGTATCATCATTGGTAGCTGCCAAGCCACTCCTTAGCAACCAAACAGAGTACCCTAGCAACCGTTTAGCAAGATCTATATCTCTGCATCAGAGCATCATAGAGACATGGCGGTTGGTTTATATTGTCAAGCAGCCTTTGGAGTATCATCATTGGTAGCTGCCAGGCCACTCCCTAGCAACCAACCAGATTACCCTAGCAACCGTTTTTCAAGATCCATATCTCTGCATCAGAACATCATAAAGACATGGGGGTTGGTTTATGTTGTCAAGCAGCTTTTGGAGTATCATCATTGGCAACTGCCAAGCCACTCCCTAGCAACCAAACAGAGTACCCTAGCAACCATTTAGCGATGCCTATATCTCTGCATCAGAACATCGTAGAGACATGGGGGTTGGCTTTTTTGACTCATGCTAGCAAACTGTACTTGCAACATGCTACACATGCTAGCAGTTAATAGCTACATGCTAATAGTGATTAGCTAAGTGCTAAAGTGGGATGAGAACATGCTAAGAACTCTATAGAAACTCCATAGTAACTATCTGTGCCAACTACCAACCACCTAGTAACACCATAGCATCCACCCAGGTTACCATAGCAACTGCCCAGAACACCCTAGCAACCGCCTAGCAACACCATAGTGACCACTCCAGGTACCTTAACAACTGCCTAGCAACACCTTAGCAACCACCCAGGTTACCATAGCAACCGCCTAGCAACCACCCAGAACACCCTAGCAACCGCCTAGCAACACCTTAGCAACCACCCCAAGTACCTTAGCAACTGCCTAGCAACCACCCTGGTTACCATAGCAACCGCCTAGCAACCGCCTAGCAACCACCCGAACACCCTAGCAACAGCCTAGCAACCACCCAGAACACCCTAGCAACCGCCTAGCAACACCTTAGCAACCACCCCAAGTACCTTAGCAACTGCCTAGCAACACCCTAGCAACCCCTGGTTACCATAGCAACCGCATAGCAACCACCCAGAACACCATAGCAACCGCCTAGCAACGCCTTAGCAACCACCCCAAGTACCTTAGCAACTGCCTAGCAACACCCTAGCAACCACCCTGGTTACCATAGCAACCGCCTAGCAAACCGCCTAGCAACCACCCAGAACACCTAGCAACCGCCTAGCAACACCTTAGCAACCACCCAGGTTACCATAGCAACCGCCTAGCAACCACCCAGAACACCCTAGCAACCACCCAGGTTACCATAGCAACCGCCTAGCAACCACCCAGAACACCCTAGCAACCGCCTATCAACACCTTAGCAACCACCCAGGTTACCATAGCAATCGCCTAGCAACCACCCAGAAACCCTAGCAACCGTTTAGCAACACCTTAGCAACCACCCCAAGTACCTTAGCAACTGCCTAGCAACACCCTAGCAACCACCAGGTTACATAGCAACCGCCTAGCAACCACCCAGAACACCCTAGCAACCGCCTAGCAACCGAGTGGCGATTTTGCCACTGCAAGCACCATTCACATTTTCTTCAGGAAATGTACATTCTAGTATTGTAATTACTATTCACCTAGACAAAACTTTGGCGCGTAACTCATCCCGCACCGTTTGTCGTAGACCACGAATGAGGTGTCAAATCGGCCGGCTTATTGAGGAGAGGTGTGCTATGACTTTTCTAAGTGATCGGGTGTACGATGTTCGCACAGCGGACGAAAAATCGTCTGAAAAATGTCCCATAGACTTAACATGGGGTCAAAATCTGTGAGATCATATCTTGGATCAGAAGGTCATAGAGACTTGGGGCTGGGCTCTTTTGATTCGGCCAGCCAATAAGTAGTGACACAGCAACTTCATAGCCACACCCTAGCAACCAATTACAGCACCCTAGCAACCGGGGCCGAATTTTGCCACTGCAAGCACCATTCACATTTTCTTCAGGAAATGTACATTCTAGTATTGTAATTACTATTCACCTGAACAAAACTTTGGCGCGTAACTCGTCCTGCACCGTTTGTCGTAGACCCACGAATGAGTTGTCAAATCGACCGGCTTATTGAGGAGAGAGGTGTGCTATGACTTTTCTAAGCGATGGGTGTACGATGTTCGCAGAGCATACGAAAAAAACGGCTGAAAAAACTCCCATAGACTTAACATGGGGCCAAATCTGTGAGATCATATCTTTGGTTTAGAAGGTCATAGAGACTTGCGGCTGGGCTCTTTTGACTCGGCCTATCAAGCCGCCAATAAGTAGTGACTTCATGGCCACGCCCTAGCAACCGATTACAGCACCCTAGCAACCGAGCGGCGAATTTTGCCACTGCAAGCACCATTCACATTTTCTTCAGGAAATGTACATTCTAGTATGTAATTATATTCACCTGAACAAAACTTTGGCGCGTAACTCGTCCCGCACCGTTTGTCGTAGACCCACGAATGAGGTGTCAAATCGACCGGCTATTGAGGAGAGGTGTGCTATGACTTTTCTAAGGAATCGGTGTGTACGATGTTCGCACAGCGTACGAAAAATCGGCTGAAAAAAGTCCATAGACTTAACATTGGGACAAAATCTAAGATATCATATCTTTGGATCAGAAGATCTTAGAGACTTGGGGCTGGGCTCTTTTGACTCGGCCTATCAAGCAGCCAATAAGTACTTCATAGCCATACCCTAGCAACCAATTACAGCACCCTAGCAACCGAGTCCGGTGTTTTGCCACTGCAAGCACCATTCACATTTTCTTCAGGAAATGTACATTCTAGTTAATGGTGCTTGCCAAAGGCAAAGCTCCATTCTCTTCTGCATACTCTATTCTTCTTCTTCTTCTTCCACTTTTTTTTCTGCGCGCTACTCCTCCCGCAGTTTTGTCCTAGACCATGAATGAGGTGTCAAATCGACCGGCTCATTGAGGAGAGGTGTGCTATGACTTTTATAAGCAATCGGGTGTACGATGTTCGTCGGCGGGCGAAAAAGTAGCGAAAAAAAATCCCATAGACTTTGCATTGGACAAACTTTGACGAGTAATAGCTCCTAACGAGAATTTCATAGAAACATGTGGGTTACCACGTTTGAAGAGCCTGATAGGCTCTCTCAGACCATACCTCAAAATGGGGTGTAAGTTGTACCCCTGGGGCGAAGAGCTGCCCAAAGTTGCCCATAGACATACTATGGTGAAGCCGTGCCCATGAACCAGGAAGTACTGTGTTTTTCCTACTGGGAAATTACATAGGGATTTTGTATTGAACATAACTGGATCACAATGTCATAGAGACAAGGGGGTGGGCTCATTTTACTCAGGCAACCAATCAGTCTCTCAGGATCATTGTAAAGCTATCAAGCCACGCCCTAGCAACCATATAGAGCACCATAGCAACAGTTCCATAGACTTCCATTGAAAAAGATCAAAGGAATATCTTGGATAGGAGTGTCATAGAAACATGAGGGTGGGCTCATTTGACTCGAGGCAGCAAACCGCCAATCACAAATCACCTTAAGACATCATAGCCACGCCTTAGCAACCATATAGAGCACCCTAGCAACCCAAAGCATAGGCAGATATCTTCAAATCTGAATATCATAGAGGCATGGGGGGGTTTATATCATTCATACTGGCAAGCAGCCTTTGGTGTATCATCATTGGTAGCTGCCAAGCCACTCCTTAGCAACCAAACAGAGTACCCTAGTAACCATTTTGCAAGATCTATATCTCTGCGTCAGAACATCGTACAGACATGGGGGTTGGTTTATATTGTCAAGCAGCCTTTGGAGTATCATCATTGGCAGCTGCCAAGCCACTCCCTAGCAACCAAACAGAGTACCCTAGCAACCGTTTGCAACACCTATATCTCTGCATCAGAACATTATAGAGACATGGCGGTTGGCTCTTTTGACTCATGCTAGCAAACTGGACTTCCACCATGCTACACATGCTAGCAGTGAATAGCTACATGCTAATAGTGATTAGCTTAAGGTTTAAACATGACACAAACTAGTAAAAATGTGTTAGAATAATGCTAGTGGCATGTTAATTGTGTTAGCATGATGCTAGTAGCATGCTAATCATGTTAGCATCATGCTAGCAAACATGCTAATCATGTTAGCATCTTGTTAAAAACATGCTAACAACATGGTAATCATGCTAGCATCATGCTAGCATTATGCTAATGATGTTAGCATGTTGCTAGCATTATGTTAACATGATTAGCATCTTGTTAAAATCATGCTAGCAACATGGTAATCATGCTAGCATCATGCTAACATTATGCTAATCATGTTAGCATGTTTGCTAGCATTATGCTAACATGATTAGCATCTTGTTTAAAACATGCTAGCAGCATGCTAAGGGTGTTAGCATCATGCTAGCAACATGCTAATCATGTTAGCATCTTGTTAAAAACATCCTAGCAGGACGGTAATTATGTTAGCATCATGCTAATCAAGAGTGCCGAGTTTTGCCACTGCAAGCACCATTCACATTTTCTTCAGGAAATGTACATTCTAGTATTGTAATTACTATTCACCTGAACAAAACTTTGGCGCGTAACTCGTCCCGCACCGTTTGTCGTAGACCCACAAATGAGGTGTCAAATCGACCGGCTTATTGAGGAGAGGTGTGCTATGACTTTTCTAAGTGATCGGGTGTACGATGTTCGCACAGCGTACAATAAAAACGGCTGAAAAACTCTCATAGACTTAACATTGGGTCAAAATCTGTGAGATTATATCTTTGGATCAGAAGGTCATAGAGACTTGGGGCTGGGCTAATTGATTCGGCCAGCCAATAAGTAGTGACACAGCAACTTCATAGCCACGCCCTAGCAACCAATTACAACACCCTAGCAACCGGTGCCGAATTTTGCCACTGCAAGCACCATTCACATTTTCTTCAGGAAATGTACATTCTAGTATTGTAATTACTATTCACCTGAACAAAACTTTGGCGCGTAACTCGTCCCGCACCGTTTGTTGTAGACCCACGAATGAGGTGTCAAATCGACCGGCTTATTGAGGAGAGGTGTGCTATGACTTTTCTAAGCGATCGGGTGTACGATGTTCGCACAGCGTACGAAAAAACGGCTGAAAAAACTCCCATAGACTTAACATGGGGGCCAAATCTGTGAGATCATATCTTTGGTTTAGAAGGTCATAGAGACTTGGGGCTGGGCTCTTTTGATTCGGCTTATCAAGCCGCCAATAAGTAGTGACTTCATGCCCACGCCCTAGCAACCAATTACAGCACCCTAGCAACCGAGCGGCGAATTTTGCCACTGCAAGCACCATTCACATTTTCTTCAGGAAATGTACATTCTAGTTAATGGTGCTTGCCAAAGGCAAAGCTCCATTCTTAATCTTCTGCATACTTATTATTATTATTATTATTATTATTATTATTCCACACAAAAGTTTGGCGCGCTACTCCTCCCGCAGTTTTGTCCTAGACCCATGAATGAGGTGTCAAATCGACCGGCTCATTGAGGAGAGGTGTGCTATGACTTTTATAAGCGATCGGGTGTACGATGTTCGTCCGGCGGGCGAAAAAGTAGCGAAAAAAATCCCATAGACTTAACATTGGAACGATCTTTGACAAGTCATAACTCTGGATCACAATGTCATAGAGACAAGGGGGTGGTCTCATTTTACTCAGGCAACCAATCAGTCTCTCAGGATAACTTTGAAGATATCAAGCCACGCCCTAGCAACCATATAGAGCACCTTAGTAACAAGCTTCATAGACTTCCATTGAAAAAGATCAAATGAATATCTTTGGATAGAAGTGTCATACAAACATGAGGATGGGCTCATTTGACTCGAGGCAGCAAACCGCCAATCACAAATCACCTTAAAGACATCATAGCCACGCCTTAGCAACCATTTAGAGCACCCTAGCAACCCAAAGCATAGGCAGATATCTTCAAATCTGAATATCATAGAGGCATGGGGGTTGGTTTATATCATTCATACTGGCAAGCAGCCTTTGGTTTATCATTACTGGCAGCTGCCAAGCCACTCCCTAGCAACCAAACAGAGTACCCTAGCAACCGTTTTTCAAGATGTATATCTCTGCATCAGAACATCGTAAAGACATGGGGGTTGGTTTATATTGTCAAGCAGCCTTTGGAGTATCATCATTGGTAGCTGCCAAGCCACTCCTTAGCAACCAAACAGAGTACCCTAGCAACCGTTTAGCAAGATCTATATCTCTGCATCAGAGCATCATAGAGACATGGCGGTTGGTTTATATTGTCAAGCAGCCTTTGGAGTATCATCATTGGTAGCTGCCAGGCCACTCCCTAGCAACCAACCAGATTACCCTAGCAACCGTTTTTCAAGATCCATATCTCTGCATCAGAACATCATAAAGACATGGGGGTTGGTTTATGTTGTCAAGCAGCCTTTGGAGTATCATCATTGGCAACTGCCAAGCCACTCCCTAGCAACCAAACAGAGTACCCTAGCAACCATTTAGCGATGCCTATATCTCTGCATCAGAACATCGTAGAGACATGGGGGTTGGCTTTTTTGACTCATGCTAGCAAACTGTACTTGCAACATGCTACACATGCTAGCAGTTAATAGCTACATGCTAATAGTGATTAGCTAAGTGCTAAAGTGGGATGAGAACATGCTAAGAACTCTATAGAAACTCCATAGTAACTATCTGTGCCAACTACCAACCACCTAGTAACACCATAGCATCCACCCAGGTTACCATAGCAACCGCCCAGAACACCCTAGCAACCGCCTAGCAACACCATAGTGACCACTCCAGGTACCTTAACAACTGCCTAGCAACACCTTAGCAACCACCCAGGTTACCATAGCAACCGCCTAGCAACCACCCAGAACACCCTAGCAACCGCCTAGCAACACCTTAGCAACCACCCCAAGTACCTTAGCAACTGCCTAGCAACCACCCTGGTTACCATAGCAACCGCCTAGCAACCACCCAGAACACCCTAGCAACCGCCTAGCAACCACCCAGAACACCCTAGCAACCGCCTAGCAACACCTTAGCAACCACCCCAAGTACCTTAGCAACTGCCTAGCAACACCCTAGCAACCACCCTGGTTACCATAGCAACCGCATAGCAACCACCCAGAACACCATAGCAACCGCCTAGCAACGCCTTAGCAACCACCCCAAGTACCTTAGCAACTGCCTAGCAACACCCTAGCAACCACCCTGGTTACCATAGCAACCGCCTAGCAACCGCCTAGCAACCACCCAGAACATCCTAGCAACCGCCTAGCAACACCTTAGCAACCACCCAGGTTACCATAGCAACCGCCTAGCAACCACCCAGAACACCCTAGCAACCACCCAGGTTACCATAGCAACCGCCTAGCAACCACCCAGAACACCCTAGCAACCGCCTATCAACACCATAGCAACCACTCAGGTTACCATAGCAACCGCCTAGCAACCATCCAGAACACCCTAGCAACCACCTAGCAACACCGTAGTGACCACCCCAGGTACCTTAGCAACTGCCTAGCAACACCCTAGCAACCACCCAGGTTACCATAGCAACCGCCTAGCAACCACCCAGAACACCCTAGCAACCGCCTAGCAACCGAGTGGCGATTTTGCCACTGCAAGCACCATTCACATTTTCTTCAGGAAATGTACATTCTAGTATTGTAATTACTATTCACCTGAACAAAACTTTGGCGCGTAACTCGTCTCGCAGTTTTTGACGTAGACCCACGAATGAGGTGTTAAATCGACCGGCTTATTGAGGAGAGGTGTGCTATGACTTTTCTAAGCGATCGGGTGTACGATGTTCGCACAGCGTACGAAAAAACGGCTGAAAAAACTCCCATAGACTTAACATGGGGGCCAAATCTGTGAGATCATATCTTTGGTTTAGAAGGTCATAGAGACTTGGGGCTGGGCTCTTTTGACTCGGCCTATCAAGCCGCCAATAAGTAGTGACTTCATGGCCACGCCCTAGCAACCAATTACAGCACCCTAGCAACCGAGTGGCGAATTTTGCCACTGCAAGCACCATTCACATTTTCTTCAGGAAATGTACATTCTAGTATTGTAATTACTATTCACCTGAACAAAACTTTGGCGCGTAACTCATCCCGCACCATTTGTCGTAGACCCACAAATGAGGTGTCAAATCGACCGGCTTATTGAGGAGAGGTGTGCTATGACTTTTCTAAGCGATCGGGTGTACGATGTTCGCACAGCGTACAAAAAAAACGGCCAAAAAAGTCCCATAGACTTACATTGAAAAATTCAAAATCACGAACATTCCGTCAGTCTCAACTGTCACTTTCTCACACACACGCACACCTGAACAAAACTTTGGTGTGTAACTCGTCACGCACCCTTTGTCGTAGACCCACAAATGAGGTGTCAAATCGACCGGCTTATTGAGGAGAGGTGTACTATGACTTTTCTAAGTGATCGGGTGTACGATGTTCGCACAGCGTACGATAAAAACGGCTGAAAAACTCCCATAGACTTAACATTGGGTCAAAATCTGTGAGATTATATCTTTGGATCAGAAGGTCATAGAGACTTGGGGCTGGGCTCTTTTGATTCGGCCAGCCAATAAGTAGTGACACAGCAACTTCATAGCCACGCCATAGCAACCAATTACAGCACCCTAGCAACCGGTGCTGAATTTTGCCACTGCAAGCACCATTCACATTTTCTTCAGGAAATGTACATTCTAGTTATTATTCTTCTTCTTCCACTTTTTTTTCTGCGCGCTACTCCTCCTGCAGCGTTTGTCCTAGACCCATGAATGAGGTGTCAAATCGACCGGCTCATTGAGGACAGGTGTGCTATGACTTTTATAAGCGATCGGACCAACGATGTTCGCACAGCGGACGAAAAAGCGGCCAAAAAAGTCCCATTGACTTACATTGAAAAATTCAAATTCACGAACATTCCGTCTCTCTCAACTGTCACTTTCTCACACACACTCACACACGCAGGCCCTTAGAAGCCTTTCTCTCTCAGACACAGACACTCATTTTCTTCCACTTTTATTTCTGCGCGCTACTCCTCCCGCAGCGTTTGTCCTAGACCCATGAATGAGGTGTCAAATCGACCGGCTCATTGAGGAGAGGTGTGCTATGACTTTTATAAGCGATCGGACCAACGATGTTCGCACAGGGGGCGAAAAAGCGGCCAAAAAAGTCCCATTGACTTTCAATGGCGGAATCTTCAGAAATTTGAATTTCAACTGTCACTTTCTCACACACACGCACACACGCAGGCCCTTAGAACCCTGTCTCTCACTCACTCACTATTGATCACAGTGTGATAGAGACAATGGGGCGGGCTCATTTCACTCAGGCAACCAATCAGTGTCTCAGGATCATTGTGAAGCTATCAAGCCACGCCCTAGCAACCATATAGAGCACCATAGCAACAAGTTCCATAGACTTCCATTGAAAAAGATCAAAGGAATATCTTTGGATAGGAGTGTCATAGAAACACGAGGGTGGGCTCATTTGACTCGGGGCAGCAAACAGCCAATCACAAAATCACCTTAAACACTTCATAGCCACGCCCTAGTAACCATTTAGAGTACCCTAGCAACCCAAATCAAAGAGGGATATCTTCAAATCTGAATATCATAGAGGCATGGGGGTTGGTTTAGATCATTCATACTGGCAAGCAGCCTTTGGTTTATCATTACTGGCAGCTGCCAGGCCACTCCCTAGCAACTAAACAGAGTACCTTAGCAACCGTTTAGCAAGATCTATATCTCTGCATCAGAGCATCATAGAGACATGGCAGTTGGCTCTTTTGACTCATGCTAGCAAACTGGACTTCCAACATGCTACACATGCTAGCAATGAATAGCTACATGCTAATAGTGATAATAGCTAATTGCTAAAGTGGACTGAGAACATGCTAAGAACTCTATAGAAACTCCATAGTAACTATCTGTGACAACTACCAACCACCTAGTAACACCATAGCAACCACCCTGGTTACCATAGCAACCACCTAGCAACCATCCAGAACACCCTAGCAACCGCCTAGCAACACCATAGTGACCACCCCAGGTACCTTAGCAACTGCCTAGCAACAACCTAGCAACCACCCAGGTTACCATAGCAACCGCCTAGCAACCACCCAGAACACCCTAGCAACCGCCTAGCAACACCGTAGTGACCACCCCAGGTACCTTAGCAACTGCATAGCAACACCCTAGCAACCACCCAGGTTACCATAGCAACCACCTAGCAACCACCCAGAACACCCTAGCAACTGCCTAGCAACACCATAGCGACCACTCCAAGTACCATAGCAACTGCCTAGCAACACCTTAGCAACCACCCGGGTTACCATAGCAACCGCCTAGCAACCACCCTGAACACCCTAGCAACTGCCTAGCAACACCATAGCGACCACTCCAAGTACCATAGCAACTGCCTAGCAACACCTTAGCAACCACCCGGGTTACCATAGCAACCGCCTAGCAACCACCCAGAACACCCTAGCAACCGCCTAGCAACACCTTAGCAACCACCCAAAGTACCTTAGCAACTGCCTAGCAACACCCTAACAACCACCCTGGTTACCATAGCAACCACCTAGCAACCACCCAGAACATCCTAGCAACCGCCTAGCAACACCTTAGCAACCACCCCAAGTACCTTAGCAACTGCCTAGCAACACCCTAGCAACCACCCAGGTTACCATAGCAACCGCCTAGCAACACCTTAGCAACCACCCCAAGTACCTTAGCAACCGCCTAGCAACCGAGTGGCGATTTTGCCACTGCAAGCACCATTCACATTTTCTTCAGGAAATGTACATTCTAGTTAATGGTGCTTGCCAAAGGCAAAGCTCCATTCTTAATCTTCTGCATACTTATTATTATTAATGGTGCTTGCCAAAGGCAAAGCTCCATTCTTATTCTCCTGCATACTTATTATTATTCTTCTTCTTCTTCTTCCACTTTTTCGTCTGCGCGCTACTCCTCCCGCAGCTTTTGTCCTAGACCCATGAATGAGGTGTCAAATCGACCGGCCCATTGAGGAGTGGTGTGCTATGACTTTTATAAGCGATCGGGTGTACGATGTTCGTCCGGCGGGCGAAAAAGTAGCCGAAAAATCCCATAGACTTAACATTGCGACGAACTTTGACGAATCATAGCTCCTAACGAGAATTTCGTAGAAACATGTGGGTTACCACGTTTGAAGAGGCTGACAGGCTCTCTCAGACCATACCTCAAAATGGGGTTTAAGTTGTACCCCTGGGGCGCAAGAGCTGCCCAAAGTTGCCCCATAGACATACTATGGTGAAGCCGTGCCCATGAACCAGGAAGTACTGTGTTTTTCCTACTATGGGAAATTACATAGGGATTTTGTATTAAACATAACTCTGGATCACAATGTCATAGAGACAAGGGGGTGGGCTCATTTTACTCAGGCAACCAATCAGTCTCTCAGGATCATTGTGAAGCCATCAAGCCACGCCCTAGCAACCATATAGAGCACCATAGCAACAAGTTCCATAGACTTCCATTGAAAAAGATCAAAGGAATATCTTTGGATAGGAGTGTCATAGAAACATGAGGGTGGGCTCATTTGACTCGGGGCAGCAAACGGCCAATCACGAATCACCTTCAAGACATCATAGCCACGCCCTAGCAACCATTCAGAGCACCCTAGCAACCCAAAGCATAGAGGGGATATCTTCAAATCTGAACATCATAGAGGAATGGGGGTTGGTTTATAGCATTCATACTGGCAAGCAGCCTTTGGTTTATCATTACTGGCAGCTGCCAAGCCACTCCCTAGCAACCAAACAGAGTACCCTAGCAACCGTTTAGCAAGATCTATATCTCTGCATCAGAACATCGTAAAGACATGGGGGTTGGCTTATATTGTCAAGCAGCCTTTGGAGTATCATCATTGGTAGCTACCAGGCCACTCCCTAGCAACCAACCAGATTACCCTAGCAACCGTTTTTCAAGATCCATATCTCTGCATCAGAACATCATAAAGACATGGGGGTTGGTTTATATTGTCAAGCAGCCTTTGGAGTATCATCATTGGCAACTGCCAAGCCACTCCCTAGCAACCAAACAGAGTACCCTAGCAACCATTTAGCGATGCCTATATCTCTGCATCAGAACATCGTAGAGACATGGGGGTTGGCTTTTTTGACTCATGCTAGCAAACTGTACTTGCAACATGCTACACATGCTAGCAGTTAATAGCTACATGCTAATAGTGATTAGCTAAGTGCTAAAGTGGGCTGAGAACATGCTAAGAACTCTATAGAAACTCCATAGTAACTATCTGTGCCAACTACCAACCACCTAGTAACACCATAGCAACCACCCTGGTTACCATAGCAACCGCCCAGAACACCCTAGCAACCGCCTAGCAACACAGTAGTGACCACTCCAGGTACCTTAACAACTGCCTAGCAACACCTTAGCAACCACCCCAAGTACCTTAGCAACCGCCTAGCAACACCTTAGCAACCACCCCAAGTACCTTAGCAACCGCCTAGCAACCGAGTGGCGATTTTGCCACTGCAAGCACCATTCACATTTTCTTCAGGAAATGTACATTCTAGTATTGTAATTACTATTCACCTGAACAAAACTTTGGCGCGTAACTCGTCCCGCACCGTTTGTCGTAGACCCACAAATGAGGTGTCAAATCGACCGGTTTATTGAGGAGAGGTGTGCTATGACTTTTCTAAGCGATCGGGTGTACGATGTTCGCACAGCGTGCGAAAAAAACGGCTGAAAAAACTCCCATAGACTTAACATTGGGTCAAAATCTGTGAGATCATATCTTTGGATCAGAAGGTCATAGAGACTTGGGGCTGGGCCCTTTTGATTCGGCCAGCCAATAAGTAGTGACACAGCAACTTCATAGCCACGCCCTAGCAACCAATTACAGCACCCTAGCAACCGGTGCCGAATTTTGCCACTGCAAGCACCATTCACATTTTCTTCAGGAAATGTACATTCTAGTTATTATTATTATTCTTCTTCTTCCACTTTTTTTTCTGCGCGCTACTCCTCCCGCAGTTTTTGTCCTAGACCCATGAATGAGGTGTCAAATCGACCGGCTCATTGAGGAGAGGTGTGCTATGACTTTTATAAGCGATCGAGTTTACGATGTTCGTTCTGCGGGCGAAAAAGTAGCGAAAAAAATCCCATAGACTTTGCATTGTGACAAACTTTGACGAGTCATAGCTCCTAACGAGAATTTCGTAGAAACATGTGGGTCACCACGATTGAAGGGGCTGACAGGCTCTGTCAGACCATAGCTCAAAATGGGGTGTAAGTTGTACCCCTGGGGCACAAGAGCTACCCAAAGTTGCCCCATAGACATACTATGGTGAAGCCGTGCCCATGAACCAGGAAGTACTGTGTTTTTCCTACTATGGGAAATTACATAGGGATTTTGTATTGAACATAGCTCTGGAACACAATGACATAGAGACAAGGGGGTGGGCTCATTTCACTCAGGTGACCAATCAGTCTCTCAGGATCATTAAGAAGCTATCAAGCCACGCCCTAGCAACCATATAGAGCACCATAGCAACAAGTTCCATAGACTTCCATTGAAAAAGATCAAAGGAATATCTTTGGATAGGAGTGTCGTACAAACATGAGGGTGGGCTCATTTGACTCGAGGCAGCAAACCGCCAATCACAAATCACCTTAAAGACATCATAGCCACGCCTTAGCAACCATTTAGAGCACCCTAGCAACCTAAAGCATAGGCAGATATCTTCAAATCTGAATATCATAGAGGCATGGGGGTTGGTTTATATCATTCATACTGGCAAGCAGCCTTTGGTTTATCATTTCTGGCAGCTGCCAAGCCACTCCCTAGCAACCATACAGAGTACCCTAGCAACCGTTTTGCAAGATCTATATCTCTGCATCAGAACATCGTAAAGACATGGGGGTTGGTTTATATTGTCAAGCAGCCTTTGGAGTATCATCATTGGTAGCTGCCAAGCCACTCCTTAACAACCAAACAGAGTACCCTAGCAACCGTTTAGCAAGATCTATATCTCTGCATCAGAGCATCATAGAGACATGGCGGTTGGCTCTTTTGACTCATGCTAGCAAACTGGACTTCCAACATGCTACACATGCTAGCAGTGAATAGCTACATGCTAATAGTGATTAGCTTAGGGTTTAAACATGACACAAACTAGTAAAAATGTGTTAGCATCATGCTGGTAACATGCTAATTGTGTTAGCATCATGTTAGTAGCATGCTAATCATGTTAGCATCATGCTAGCAAACATGCTAATTATGTTAGCATCTTGTTAAAAACATGCTAGCAACATGGTAATCATGCTAGCATCATGCTAGCATTATGCTAATCATGTTAGCATGTTGCTAGCATTATGTTTACATGATTAGCATCTTTCTAAAAACATGCTAGCAGCATGCTAAGGGTGTTAGCATCATGCTAGCAACATGCTAATCATGTTAGCATGTTGCTAGCATTATGCTAACATGATTAGCATCTTTCTAAAAACATGCTAGCAGCATGCTAAGGGTGTTAGCATAATGCTAGCAACATGCTAATCATGTTAGCATCTTGCTAAAAACATCCTAGCAGGACGGTAATTATGTTAGCATCATGCTAATCAAGAGTGCCGAGTTTTGCCACTGCAAGCACCATTCACATTTTCTTCAGGAAATGTACATTCTAGTTATTATTCTTCTTCTTCTGGACACATTCGTCTGCGCGTAACTCGTCCCGCAGTTTTTGTCATAGACCCACGAATGAGGTGTCAAATCGACCGGCCCATTGAGGAGTGGTGTGCTATGACTTTTATAAGCGATCGGACCAACAATGTTCGCACAGGGGGCGAAAAAGCGGCCAAAAAAGTCCCATTGACTTTCAATGGCGGAATGTTCAGAAATTCAAATCTCAACTGTCACTTTCTCACACACACTCACACATGCAGGCCCTTAGAAGCCTTTCTCTCTCAGACACAGACACTCATTTTCTTCCACTTTTATTTCTGCGCGCTACTCCTCCCGCAGCGTTTGTCCTAGACCCATGAATGAGGTGTCAAATCGACCGGCTCATTGAGGAGAGGTGTGCTATGACTTTTATAAGCGATCGGACCAACGATGTTCGCACAGGGGGCGAAAAAGCGGCCAAAAATGTCCCATTGACTTTCAATGGCGGAATGTTCAGAAATTTGAATTTCAACTGTCACTTTCTCACACACACTCACACACGCAGGCCCTTAGAACCCTTTCTCTCACTCACTCACTATTGATCACAGTGTCATAGAGACAAGGGGGCGGGCTCATTTCACTCAGGCAACCAATCAGGCTCTCAGGATCAATGTGAAGCTATCAAGCCACGCCCTAGCAACCATATAGAGCACCATAGCAACAAGCTCCATAGACTTCCATTGAAAAATATCAAATATCTTTGGATAGAAGTGTCGTAGAAAAATGAGGGTGGGCTCATTTGACTCAGGGCAGCAAACAGCCAATCACGAATCACCTTAAAGACATCATAGCCACGCCCTAGCAACCATTTAGAGCACCCTAGCAACCCAAAGCATAGAGGGATATCTTCAAATCTGAATATCATAGAAGCATGGGGGTTGGTTTATATCATTCCTACTGGCAAGCATCCTTTGGTGTATCATCACTGGCAGCTGCCAAGCCACTCCCTAGCAACCAAACAGAGTACCTTAGCAACCGTTTTGCAAGATATATATCTCTGCATCAGAACATCGTAAAGACATGGGTGTTGGTTTATATTGTCAAGCAGCCTTTGGAGTATCATCATTGGTAGCTGCCAAGCCACTCCCTAGCAACCAAACAGAGTACCCTAGCAACCGTTTAACAAGATCTATATCTCTGCATCAGAGCATCATAGATACATGGCGGTTGGCTCTTTTGACTCATGCTAGCAAACTGGACTTCCAACATGCTACACATGCTAGCAGTGAATAGCTACATGCTAATAGTGATTAGCTAAGTGCTAAAGTGGGCTGAGAACACGCCAGGAACTCTATAGAAACTCCATAGTAACTATCAGTGACAACTACCAACCACCTAGTAACACCATAGCAACCACCCTGGTTACCATAGCAACCGCCTAGCAACCACCCAGAACACCCTAGCAACCACCTAGCAACACCGTAGTGACCACTCCAGGTACCTTCGCAACTGCCTACCAACACCATAGCAACCACCCAGGTTACCATAGCAACCGCCTAGCAACCACCCAGAACACCTTGGCAACCGCCTAGCAACACCTTAGCAACCACTCCAAGTACCTTAGCAACTGCCTAGCAACACCCTAGCAACCACTCAGGTTACCATAGCAACCGCCTAGCAACCACCCAGAACACCTTAGCAACCGCCTAGCAACACCTTAGCAACCACTCCAAGTACCTTAGCAACTGCCTAGCATCACCTTAGCAACCACCCAGGTTACCATAGCAACCGCCTAGCAACCACCCAGAACACCCTAGCAACCGCCTAGCAACACCATAGTGACCACCCCAGGTACCTTAGCAACTGCCTAGCAACACCTTAGCAACCACCCAGGTTACCATAGCAACTGCCTAGCAACCACCCAGAACACCCTAGCAACCGCCCAGCAACACCTTAGCAACCACTCCAAGTACCTTAGCAACTGCCTAGCAACACCCTAGCAACCACCATGGTTACCATAGCAACCACCTAGCAACCACCTAGAACACCCTAGCAACCACCTAGCAACACCTTAGCAACCACCCCAAGTACCTTAGCAACTGCCTAGCAACACCCTAGCAACCACCCCGGTTACCATAGCAACCGCTTAGAACACCTTAGCAACTGCCTAGCAACATCCTAGCAACCACCCAGAACACCCTAGCAACTGCCTAGCAATACCCTAGCAACCGCTCAGAACACCTTAGAAACTGCCTAGGAACACCCTAGCAACAGGTGCCAAATTTTGCCACTGCAAGCACCATTCACATTTTCTTCAGGAAATGTACATTCTAGTTCTTCTTCTTCTTCTTCTGGCCAAAATATCGGCACGCTACTCCTCCCGCAGTTTTTGTCCTAGACCCACGAATGAGGTGTCAAATCGACCGGCTCATTGAGGAGTGGTGTGCTATGACTTTTATAAGCGATCGGACCAACGATGTTCGCACAGGGGGCGAAAAAGCGGCCAAAAAAGTCCCATTGACTTTCAATGGCGGAATGTTCAGAAATTCAAATCTCAACTGTCACTTTCTCACACACACTCACACATGCAGGCCCTTAGAAGCCTTTCTCTCTCAGACACAGACACTCATTTTCTTCCACTTTTATTTCTGCGCGCTACTCCTCCCGCAGCGTTTGTCCTAGACCCATGAATGAGGTTTCAAATCGACCGGCTCATTGAGGAGAGGTGTGCTATGACTTTTATAAGCGATCGGACCAACGATGTTCGCACAGGGGGCGAAAAAGCGGCCAAAAAAGTCCCATTGACTTTCAATGGCGGAATGTTCAGAAATTTGAATTTCAACTGTCACTTTCTCACACACACTCACACACGCAGGCCCTTAGAACCCTTTCTCTCACTCACTCACTATTGATCACAGTGTCATAGAGACAAGGGGGCGGGCTCATTTCACTCAGGCAACCAATCAGGCTCTCAGGATCAATGTGAAGCTATCAAGCCACGCCCTAGCAACCATATAGAGCACCATAGCAACAAGCTCCATAGACTTCCATTGAAAATATCAAATATCTTTGGATAGAAGTGTCGTAGAAAAATGAGGGTGGGCTCATTTGACTCAGGGCAGCAAACAGCCAATCACGAATCACCTTAAAGACATCATAGCCACGCCCTAGCAACCATTTAGAGCACCCTAGCAACCCAAAGCATAGAGGGATATCTTCAAATCTGAATATCATAGAAGCATGGGGGTTGGTTTATATCATTCCTACTGGCAAGCATCCTTTGGTGTATCATCACTGGCAGCTGCCAAGCCACTCCCTAGCAACCAAACAGAGTACCTTAGCAACCGTTTTGCAAGATATATATCTCTGCATCAGAACATCGTAAAGACATGGGTGTTGGTTTATATTGTCAAGCAGCCTTTGGAGTATCATCATTGGTAGCTGCCAAGCCACTCCCTAGCAACCAAACAGAGTACCCTAGCAACCGTTTAACAAGATCTATATCTCTGCATCAGAGCATCATAGATACATGGCGGTTGGCTCTTTTGACTCATGCTAGCAAACTGGACTTCCAACATGCTACACATGCTAGCAGTGAATAGCTACATGCTAATAGTGATTAGCTAAGTGCTAAAGTGGGCTGAGAACACGCCAGGAACTCTATAGAAACTCCATAGTAACAACTACCAACCACCTAGTAACACCATAGCAACCACCCTGGTTACCATAGCAACCGCCTAGCAACCACCCAGAACACCCTAGCAACCACCTAGCAACACCGTAGTGACCACTCCAGGTACCTTCGCAACTGCCTACCAACACCATAGCAACCACCCAGGTTACCATAGCAACCGCCTAGCAACCACCCAGAACACCTTGGCAACCGCCTAGCAACACCTTAGCAACCACTCCAAGTACCTTAGCAACTGCCTAGCAACACCCTAGCAACCACTCAGGTTACCATAGCAACCGCCTAGCAACCACCCATAACACCTTAGCAACCGCCTAGCAACACCTTAGCAACCACTCCAAGTACCTTAGCAACTGCCTAGCATCACCTTAGCAACCACCCAGGTTACCATAGCAACCGCCTAGCAACCACCCAGAACACCCTAGCAACCGCCTAGCAACACCATAGTGACCACCCCAGGTACCTTAGCAACTGCCTAGCAACACCTTAGCAACCACCCAGGTTACCATAGCAACTGCCTAGCAACCACCCAGAACACCCTAGCAACCGCCCAGCAACACCTTAGCAACCACTCCAAGTACCTTAGCAACTGCCTAGCAACACCCTAGCAACCACCATGGTTACCATAGCAACCACCTAGCAACCACCTAGAACACCCTAGCAACCACCTAGCAACACCTTAGCAACCACCCCAAGTACCTTAGCAACTGCCTAGCAACACCCTAGCAACCACCCCGGTTACCATAGCAACCGCTTAGAACACCTTAGCAACTGCCTAGCAACATCCTAGCAACCACCCAGAACACCCTAGCAACTGCCTAGCAATACCCTAGCAACCGCTCAGAACACCTTAGAAACTGCCTAGGAACACCCTAGCAACCGGTGCCAAATTTTGCCACTGCAAGCACCATTCACATTTTCTTCAGGAAATGTACATTCTAGTTATATTTTTACTAGTAACAATTAAATTAAAGAGCTCAATAATTTAATTTGTACTAGTAACAATTACAATTACAGAGCTCTATAATTCAATTTTTACTAGTAACAATTATAATTGTAGAGCTCTCTAATTGAATTCTTACTAGTAACAATTACAATTATAGAGCTCTCTAATTGAATTCTTACTAGTAACAATTACAATTATAGAGCTCTCTAATTGAATTCTTACTAGTAACAATTACAATTATAGAGCTCTCTAATTGAATTCTTACTAGTAACAATTGAATTACAGAGCTCTCTAATTGATTTATTACTAGTAAAAATACACATTAAAGATATGTGTAATTGCAGAGCTCTATAATTGAATTACAGAGCTCTCTAATTCAATTGTTACTGGTAACAATTGAATTAGAGAGCTCTCTAATCGTAATTGTTACTAGTAACAATTGAATTACAGAGCTCTCTAATCATAATTGTTACTAGTAACAACTGAATTACAGAGCTCTCTAATCATAATTGTTACTAGTAACAATTGAATAAGAGAGCTCTGTAATTGAATTATAGAGCTCTATAATCAAATTGTTACTAGTAAGAATTCAATTGTAGAGCTCTCTAATTGCAATTCTTACTAGTAATAATTAAATTATAGAGCTCTCTAATTCAATTGTTACTAGTAACAATTTGATTATAGAGCTCTCTAATTGAATTACAGAGCTCTCTAATTGAATTGTTACTAGTAAGAATTAAGTTACAGAGCTCCATAATTCAGTTCTTACTAGTAACAATTAGAATTAGAGAGCTCTGTAATTGCAATCTTACTAGTACAAATTGAATTACAGAGCTCTACAATAGCAATTCTTACTAGTAACAATTGCATTACAGAGCTCTGTATTCGGCGACATATTATTATGCTAATCGTGCCTTATGCATATTCAACTGGGGTCAGTGGCGTAACTTTGTTTTACAAAGTGGGTGGGACAAGAATGTGTATGGGGGGGGGGGGGGTATGTTGTATTATTATTACAATAATAATAATAATATGATATTAAAATGATAAATGTGTTCAAATATGATAGTTTTCCTACATCTGCTATAATACAATGTCGTTAGTCTCGAGAGTATGTACATTAGTTAATAAATACGACGATCCGCCGTTGATAATTGAATGTCCTGATGGACTAGTGGCAGTTTCTCCGTTTAGGGTGCAAGAGGTTCCCGGTTCTAATCCAACCATGTGTAATTTTTTTTTTTTTTCTCATTAAAACCAAATATTTTCATCAGTGATTGTATATCAAGAGCAGAGACACGTTTATATGTATTTTGTTTTTTGTGATTTCAACGTATCGAATAGAGAGTCTCCGCAACAGCGATTGAAGTGCTAATCCGTGTGCACGAGCGCTGTGAACCCTGTTGCACGCGCCTCTGATAACAGTGACAACGAGCACTCAACAACATAATTTCAAAAACAACACATCCCAGCGCCAAATCGCCTATTATTAACACAAATTGATAATCAACTAGAGGTGTTTATTTTGTATTAGATATCCGCGATAATCATTCTATTATTGCATAACAATACTAAACACTATAAATATTTAAAATGAATTTATACTCCTTAATATCAAGTTTGTCAAAACACTTTGGGTGGCTTAGGGCATTTCACCCTATATTATGTTCAGTGACATGGAGTGTTCTTGGCTCTTAGCTTTACCAATATACAAAGGTGAATGAATATAACGACTAAATATAGGCTTTCATCAGGCATCATCTTAATTTTGCTTTAATGTGAACATGATTAATATGTTACCTAAGTCTGTAAAATATTTCAGGATACTTTAGAACCACAGGGCTTTTATTTTGAAACGCACTTTTGTAGGCGGGAAATCTGCAATCTGTTTTGCATCTCATGAATAGGAGTTTTTACTAGTAATAATACAATTATAGAGCTCTGTAATTAGAATTGTTACTAGTAAGAATTGAATTAAAGAGCTCTCTAATTCAGTTTTTACTAGTAACAATTACAATTAGAGAGCTCTCTAATTCAGTTTTTACTAGTAACAATTGAATTAGAGAGCTCTCTAGTGGAATTGTAGAGCTCTGCAATTGGATTATTACTAGTAACAATTGAATTAGAGAGCTCTCTAGTGGAATTGTAGAGCTCTGCAATTGGATTATTACTAGTAACAATTGAATTACAGAGCTCTGCAATTGAATTCTTACTAGTAATAAATGAATTGTAGAGCTCTCTAATTGGAATTGTTACTAGTAAAAACTGAATTATAGAGCTCTACAATTCAGTTGTTACTAGTAAGAATACAATTGCAGAGCTCTATAATTCAATTAGAGAGCTCTACAATCATAATTGTTACTAGTAAAAATTTAATTATAGAGCTCTATAATTGTAATTGTTACTAGTACAAATTAAATTATAGAGCTCTTTAATTTAATTGTTACTAGTAAAAATATAATTACGACGAGTAATGCTGGAACGTTTTTATGCTGAAACGGCCTTCCATACTTTTACTAGTAAAAACTTCATTCTTACTAGTAACAACTTCATTCTTACTAGTAACAACTTCATTCTTACTAGTAAGAATGAAGTTTTTACTAGTAAGAATGAAGTTTTTACTAGTGGAAATGTAATTCCTGATATCAACAATTCAGTTCTTGATATCAACAATTGATATCCTGGGAATGAATAAAAGTCAAAACGGCTTGTCGAAGTGTAGGTAAGGCGCGTTAAAAATAGTTTTGACGCAAACTGACAGAGGTTCGAATCCGCCTTTTGCCGAACTCGCTCTACTTCCTTTTCTCATCCATCAGATTGGAAAGGCATTTATCTTCAATAAAAATGAAGATATAAAAATAAAGATATTCGAAAAGTGTCGAACTTACGAACTTAAGAAATTAAAAAGACTTCCTATTTCTGCGGATTGTGCATTTTATAAGTCAAACTGCATCGTTGACAAAATGGATGTAAATTGACTACAATGCACTGCACCATGCAGCACCAAAATTCGCAATAATGGAAGTATACCGCTCAATTCATTTAGTGTATTTATGTATATTGATACACCGTTTACTCTTTTATGAAACTATCATAGTTAATGAAGCCCAAGTGCCACCTACAGGCCTATTAGTGTAGGCTGGTGAAATGGTGACATGAAAAGAAAGGACTTTATGATGTTACCATTTTTGATAATTATGCAGCATTATGAAAAAAGTCTCTTAATAAACTCCTCCTGCATTTATTTGATCAAAAACAGCAATATAGTAAAAGATGATTACAATTTACAGTGATGGTTTTCTATTTTAATATACTTTTAAATATAATTTATTCCTATAATTTATGCTGTTCTTTTCTAACATTTTATTCATCAAAGAATCTTGGAAAAAAAGTATCACAGGTTATAAAAAATATTAAGCAGCACAACTGTTTGTAACATTGATAATAAATCATCATATTAGAATGATTTCTGAAGGACCATGTGACACTGAAGACTGAAGTAATGATGCTAAAAAATTCAGTTTTGCTTCACATAAATCAATATATTTTGAAGTATATTAAAACAGAAAACCATTATTTTAACTGTAATAATATTTCACAATATTACTGTTTTTTCTGTATTTTTGATCAAATAAATGCAGCCCTCTTGCTAAAACATAACATATATATATATATATATATATGTTTTACATTGCCCCTTTTTTACATTTGAGCCCCTGCCCCTGAGGAACTCTCTGCATGTCCCTGTCTGTTATTATTGCACCGTTTAATGTACAACAACACTAATGTACAAATATTATCTGACACCATTTATAAGTAGCCTGTAAATATAGCATCTAACTACTATGTGCACTTATTGCAAAGAGAATACTTTTTTATAGGGCAAATAGAATATTTAGCTTTTTTCACTTAGTGTAAGTAGCATATAAGAAATGGTGCTATTTTCACTTAGTGTAAATAGATTCTGTTGCTATTTTCACTTGAAGCAATTTTCACATTTCGCAGTCTGTTCCCACGGATTTAAACTGTACTCATCCAAGAAGAGAACAGGCTTCCGGGTTATCGCAAATAAAATAATGATATTTTTATATAGGGCAAATAGAATGAATCTTAGGCCAATTACTTTTTGTGTAGGCCTATGTGGAATGCATCAAATTGTCTTAACTGCATGCTTAAAATAATTCTCTGAAGCACTTTTTTTCTAACTCAGAAGACACAGATTTTAGGGTAAGGTCAAGAAGGGATACAGCTACTGACACTGGGAATGCGCTAAATTAATATTTGGTCATTTCATTACTGTATGAGCACGAACAGCCCATTACCAACACATGTATATCAAACTTATAAAAACTTTGTAAACATGGAGAACAATAAATGAGCACACATGCTGAGTTTTATGAATTTATGATGCTGGTGGTGAGTGTAAAATCAAATTCAAAACAGCCATTTCACCTGGAAGATTAAGGCTGTGATATTAATGTTGGCCACTAGAGGGGGCCATACGATAAGGAATCTTTTAACCTTAATCTTTTCTCTATCATTTTTTTCTTTGTTTTTTCACTTTTACATGCCCCAATAAAATATTATTTGTCAAGTTTCCAGACATGATTGCTGTAGGCCTACTTTTAAAATGAAGAGACCATTTTATTCATCTCTTTTAACATAACATACACGATTCCGTTCTATTCCGTATTGTTTTGCAGGCAAAAGCTCAGTAAACTACAATCACCAAAACAACACTTCATGATAACAATGTAATGGAACAGTAGAGGCACTTTACCAAAACAGAAAAAAAAGTTTACGAATAAAGCATTCATTAGTTATTTTAGGTTTTAAGTAAACATTATAGTTATAAAGTAAAACGACAATAACAACGACAACAACAATAATAATAACAGGCTGACAACCCGATGGGCAAGATTACATTCTTATTAAATCATTGTCTCTTCCACTCCGAACCCACTACAATTGAGAGACATTCCAGATGCATATTTCATTCAAATATATTATGCAACTGGACTATCAGACGAGTTATCCAGTGTTATATTTAATGTGACATTAAAATGGCCGACGGGAATAGGAAAGAGGTTCAAAAAGACTTTATCATTCATCTTGTCCAATGTGGCCCTATACTTCAAGTTAATGGACAACATATTACTATAAACAAAAATAATACAAGTTATTAGCACATTACAGTGTAGCTATCATGCCATATTTACGCATCCATTGGACAGAGAGTGCAAATATTTCAGCTCATTATTAGGCTATCCCATATGAGAAGGTGTTGGTGTACATAATACATCAAAATGTACACTAAAAATGTTCAGTAGCCAATAACGTTTCATTACACTGTTTTATAATGCACAGGCCTTTAATCAAAGAGAAACACCGGCACGAATTTGGGCACGATGACGACACATTCTGTATTAGAGCCATATGTAAATGTCAGGGATGGAACAATAAAAAAATAGTCCATTGATGCATTAGAAAGTGTAATGAAAACAAAAATAAACATGAAAAACGACACAAGGTTATTTTTCTTGTCAGTGGTAAAATAAATGATACATGAATGCCTTGTTCATTTTTTCCCCTTAATTCTCTGAAGGACCCCGTGGCCAATAAAAACAAACAGGATGAAACTACTTTTTTTAACAAAAAAAAAAAAAAAAAATCAAGCCATAATATAATTTTTATGTTTTATTAACTAAACGAAAAAATAAAGGAGCCATTTCTCTGGACGGATGTTCTTCCTCCATCTTTGGCTTACAGAGGATTATGCAAAAACCACATCTCATTAATATTCATTAGCTCATTACCATAGCTATTCTTACCTGTAAAAATTGCGTTTCTAGATATCAGTAATTGAATTTTCACTAGTTGCAAGAGCAATTTCAGATATCAACTCTCTTTGTTGATATCAATAATTACATTGTTACTAGTAAAAATGCAAATTTTTGATATCAAGAATTCAATTGTCACTAGTTGAAATGTCAGTTCTTGATATCAACAATTTAATTTCTACTAGTAAAAATGTTCATTTTTGATATCTGAAAATGCATTTCTGATATCAACATAATTTCAGATATGTAAAATGGCTTTCTTACTAGTAACAATCACATTCATGATATCAGAAACTAACATTGTCACTAGTGACAATCAAATTATTGATATCAAAAATGAACATTGTTACTAGTAGCAATTCAATTGTTGATATCAATAACTGACATTTCAACTAGTGACAAATGAATTATTGATATCAAAAATTCGCATTTTTACTAGTAAGAATTGTATTTCTGATATGTGAAATTGGAATTTCAACTAGTAAGAACTCAATTCTTGATATCAACAATTGAATTTGAATGGCAGCCTATGGTGACATTTCACTAGTGAAAATACAATTACAGATATCAAGAATTCTAGTTTTTACTAGTGGAAATTCAAATGTTGATATCAAGAATACATATTTCTGCGAGTGATGACATCATTGTTGATATCAAGCATTAACATTTTTACTAGTGGAAATTCAAATATTGATATCAACAATTGTCATTGTTACTCGTAGAAATGTAATTCCAGATATCAAGAATTAACATTTTAACTAGTGAAAACTGAATTGTTGATATCAAAATTTCATATCCTGGGAATGATTAAAAGTCAAAACGGCTTGCCTATTGCCTTTCCCAGGATATAAATTGCTGATATCAAGAATCCTAGTTTTTACTAGTGGAAAATAATTCTTGATATCAAAAATTAGCATTTTAACTAGTGAAAATTGAATTGTTGATATCAAAAATTAACCTTGTTACTAGTGGAAATGTAATTCTTGATATCAAAAATTGCCATTGTTACTAGTGGAAATGTAATTCCTGATATCAAGAATTAGCATTTTAACTAGTGAAAACTGAATTGTTGATATCAAGAATTCATATCCTGAGAATGAATAAAAGTCAAAACGGCTTGCCATAGAAAATACAATTACAGATATCAAGAATTCTAGTTTTTACTAATGGAAATGTAATTCTTGATATCAAAAATTAGTATTTTAACTAGTGAAAATTGAATTGTTGATATCAAAAATTAACTTTGTTACTAGTGGAAATGTAATTTCTGATATCAAGAATTATCTTTTTAACTAGTGAAAATTGAATTGTTGATATCAAGAATTCATATCCTGAGAATGAATAAAAGTCAAAACGGCTTGCCATAGACTTGAGGGTAAGACCCAGTTGCAGCATTTATTCAAGGGAAATCCAAAATCGTAATCAGGGTGGAGTGCCCTCTGGTGGCTAACCAGGGCACTCCAACTGGTGATCATGACACAAGTGTCCAGAACACATACAATATTTGTTCTGTGAGGAAATACATAAATATATGTTTATAGACTAAATGAATTTCGATCATTTAAGCATAAACTCTCAGATTAAGAGGTATTTAAGATCATGAGACACATTTCTGAAAGCATGAGAAAGCATTTTTTTGAATGATGTGCATCTATATACAATTACATACAGTATATGGGATTATTAAGCAGTAGTGATTTAACTGCAATCTCAGTCAAACTTTCCCTCTTTTGATCTTCAGATGGTCCATTCATCCAAACTCACTCATAAGGGAAGATCAAACACAACTGTTCCAGTGTCATCAGGGCAATAGAGTAATTTACTGAACACATCAGATATTTGTACATGCACCACCTGCAATAGGTGGTTCCCAAGGGTGATAATGACAGGGAGAACCACATGAGTGTCAACAAGCTTGTTTACAAGTGTTGAGCAATGATTTCATGAACAGTCAGAATCCACTCACTGCTCAAACTGATTTCTGCTCACTTGTGTTTTGCAAACCGTCTAATTTTAACAAACATAACATCCATTTAGTACTTTAGTTTCACATAACAAAGTTGACAATGTAGTAGTTGACAACATGTTCTGTCAGGTTAATTTAAACACTGCCTACATCATGACACGATTATGATACATCACCATAAAGCGTTAAGACTTCTAATAATTTTTTTTCACTTATTCTGACTTTTATTTTAGCACTACACCCTCTCTCTCCTGTTTTACCTTCTCCTGTAATCATCTTTATACAGACCTTCGTTACAACGTTGGGGTTTTCTTCAGTGAATTTCAGCCCAGAGAGATTCTTTATTGTGTCAATATGCTGAGCATACTTGTTTTGTACAGCTTCTGTGTTGTCTATGTCTGCCTCCTCTCGAATATCTGTATCCTCTTTATCCAATTTTGGCATCACATAGCATTCCGGCTCTTTTACTGTCCCATCTTCATTCTCCACAATTATCACCTTAAAGAAGTGAGTTGGCGTTACTTTCCCTGCCTGCTTTTTCAATGTACTGAGGTCAGCAGGATCATAGAAATCCTCCACTTTAGTACCCTCTTTATTTTTTTTCCCTTTCAGGTAAAGTGGTCCAGAGTACACATGGACATTACAGACTTTATCATTCATAGCTTTTTCTCGACAGTAATTCTCAATAGTTTTCTAAGCACCATTGTTTTTTTTTTTTTTCCTGTGGTACCATGTTGCTCATCAGAAAAGTGTCATTATAGGCTTCCTTACACCATGTGTGATTGGCCGCCGCAGCAAGATGACCTTGTTCATACTTTTTGTCCTCAAATTCATTCTTTCCAAAGCTCCCGTGCTCCTTACAATTTTCCTTCAGAGTGTCTTTGTTCAGTATCTCATACACCCATTCAGCGTTCTTGGTTTCATCGTTGTATGACATGACATAAGATTTTCTTATCCTTAAGTCAGAATCTGAAGGACATCCGTTTACTAATTTATTGGATGACCTGATAATTGAATTTGGATCAACTTCTCTAGAGGCTGATATTTTAACAGACATTTCCAAGAAAGGGATCAGAATGTATTCGTTCTGGGATGAATTTCTCCCCTTACATACTCTCTTATTCATCATAACACCCTTCTTAACCACTGCAACGTCTTCTGCTTGAATCTAAATCAGTTTCTTGTGTCGTTTATTTGATATCAGCAGCTGACCAGCAATTACTGTGATTTTTTAAATACCAAATCTCTTTTCAATCTTTCTTTTAGTTTTCTCTAAACGGTCAGCACCATAAAAACAACAACAAATCCTTACTTATATAATCTAAAGGGTTTCTCCCCACTTTTTAACCATTTCCATCAGATTCAGGAGGCTGGTTTTGTACACAGTTCAAACTTCAAACAAAAGTTTAAACAAATCTCTCTTGACTCTGGTTTTATTGCTTCTTCAAAAGCTTCAGCTAAGGATCCTCTCTTCTTCCTGGCTAAAACAAACAATCAAACAAACAAACAAACAAAAGTGTCAAAATTCTCCTTAATTCAGGACTTCTAACTCATTCTTCCAGTTTCACAGACAAGGCTTAAAGGGTTAGTTCACCCCAAGAAATTTCTGTCATTAATTACTCACCCTCATGTTGTCCCAAACCCATAAGATCTAAGTAAATGTTGGGAACACAAATTAAGATTATTTTTGATGAAATCCAAAGGTTTCTGAACCACACATAGGCGGCGGCATCATTACATCTTTTGAGGTCCAGAAAAGTATTAAAGACATTGTTAAAATAATCAACATGACTGCAGTGGTTCAACCTTAATGTTCTGAAGTGATGAGAATACTTTTTGTGCGCAAAAACAAAACAAAAATAACAACTTTATTCAACAATATCTTCTCTTCTGAGTCATTCTCCTTCTCCTTCTACATCAGAACGCAGATGAACGTGAAGGTGCGATGAACACCTGAGCAGCACGACGCATGTGTGTGATTCTGACACAGGAGCGGCTAATAATGGATTACAGGTAGTGGCATTGTTTTGTCTCTAGATTTAAACCAGTAATGTTTTTTCTAAGGCATTTTTATAAAAGGTGCTTAAATATCCTGATTTAACAAAGGCCTAGTCTGGCTTAAGTTAAGCACTGTCTGTGAAACCGGGCCATTAAACAGAAACAGTAAGATTTACTCACATCAATGGGTATGTTGGGATCTGTCAGATAGACAGTAACTTCTGTGGCTCTGATATTACCTCGATTATGTTCTACAACAAACACATAGAAAAAATATATATATATTTCATAATGTACATAATGTTACTTTTCTTTGATCATCTCTTGATCATCTCTGTTTCTGGTTTTCTTTGCAATAAAGTATGTGTTTTGGTAAACACTGTTACAAAGACCACAAACTGAAATAAAATGCCAAGAGTCAAACTGCCCAATTAAACAGAGATCACCATAATGATGACCAGTCGTTTTCAATAAAACATCACCATATAAACCTCTGTTAATTCTGAACTGTAGACGAATGACAGAAATAAAGTCAGTCTGGTTTGTAATAAGAGAGATTTAAAGGTGGTACAGGGGATGTTTTCGTCGACTGAGTTTTTGAAATGAGCGCATGCGGAAGAACAATCCCCCTCCTTCACAGCTCATTTCAAGTGAACGCCTCCCAAAACTCGTGCACGAGTGTTTGTTTACCACCGGCATTCGCTGTGTTATTAAGCCGGGCACACATTTTACGACTAGCTAAAACATTCTGACTGTGCTCAACATACAGCGATTGTTTCCTGCTCCTGAAGCAGATTTATATACTTTCACATGGAATTTAAACACCGACTGTAATCGCAGACTGAACGCAACTGGCTCTGACTGGACGCGTTTGAGCGCGATCAGTCATAAGTATCAATTTACATTCATAATCGGCCTTACAATTGTTAAGCCGCGCACACACTTAGTGGATTCATTATGTCGGACTCACCGCAGGTGACTCATAATCTGCAGTTGTTACTCCTGACAAAAACATTGCATGCAGCGCCTGTGGAGTGTGGAAAGTTACTAGAGCGCGCAGCCGCGCGTCTCTCACAAGGAACGTCCTGGCAGTAATTGACAAGCCAGAGGGCCAATCCGCGCACGTCTCTCACAATGGCAGTGATTGACACGCCAGAGGGCCAATCGTTCACGCGATGATCGCGTAAACGATTGGCTGATGTTTTTAAGGCCCTACCTCGTGCACAGATGATATATATTAATATTATTCCTTTCAGTGCACCTAATAAATAGTCTTTTATCACTTAGTACAGACAGTTTCAAGTAATATTGCAAAAATGTATAAAACAAAACATCCTCTTTACCACCTTTAATGTCTTTTCTGTTGATTTCATCTAAGTCTGTGGCTGAAAGTTTTAGTTCTTGTGTTTCTCTTTCCTGATTGTGCTCGATATCACCAGGTGTCTTCAATAATCAAACATCCATCACTCATCAATCACTTATGAACATGTGAACACTGAACTGTGTTGATTTAATACCAAGGAATTTTCTGTGTAAATAGCACCATTTTAAGACTTTTTACTAAGACTAATAAGACTATTTACTATTTGACAGCTGTTTTTATCTCACAAATGTTTCTTTCACATGGTATTGCATTGTATTTGTTTATTTTTATTTTTGTATTAATTTATATTGTGTGTTTTTTTAACATTACTATCAACTTTTAGAAACCAAAACATTTTAATAACAAGCATTACATTTGAACTGCGTGTTCATAGTATATATGCCTTATTCAAATCTTAAACAATATTCATGTGAAACTGAAGCCATCAATTTAATATTTAATATTTGGATTAACCTGTTAACTGTCACCCCCACTTTTTTTTTTAGACAAGAAAATGCACTATCCAAACTTAAATGGTTGTAATTCAAGAATACTTTGGAGTATAGACATAAGGCTGGTCTTGTTTTAAAGATGAAATTTGGCAGATTATTGTAGACGTGAAATAACTTATGTAAGTGAAACAGAAAAAAAGTTATAGAAGTTTAAGTTTATGAAAATGTAAAATGTAAAAATATAATATTTTATATTTTATATAAAATATATATTTTACAAAACAAGTTTTACTCTAAAACTGCAAGGAAATCAAAGCCAAAAATCTGAACAAGTTGTGTTCCAAATTTCAGATTGATATCTCAAAAAATGAGCTTTCAGTAAGATTTTGTTTGGGCGCAGTACCACACTTTTTCACTAGATGACAACCAAGCTCCATTACTGACCATATAAAGGCACCTCCATTTCCATATATGGTTTGAGTGATCTGAACCATATATTTCCATTATTTTCATACAATTTATGAAGTAGACATCCTATATAGAAGTAGTATGGGAAGTTTGGCAGAAAATTGATATGAATTCAGCCTCTAATAAACATAAAAATAACATGTATGTGGGTTATAGATCACCGCCACAATCATAAATGTATTTTTTTTTCCTATTAAAAACATTTTCAGACCTTTTTTTCTCAAAAAATTGAATGGATGTTATCTTTTGAAATCTTGGCATGAAAACAAACATGTTTCAACCAATCTTTAATGATTTTTCATGTTCATCGCTATTTCAAAATAAAGGTCTGAACATGCCTTATGAGTATAAAAATATGCTTGTTGCAAATTGATAAATTACTGCTCCTCTGTAATTTATTTTGAAAATCAGTCACCAAATATGTAAACTAGAGATTCTAAGCTTTCAAATGATATATAGTTTGTCAAGATTAGTTTAGGTTTAGTATAGTATATTACTGTTTTAAATATGTAATGGCTGTGGGCCCACCGGTGGGCCCGTGACAGTTAACAGGTTAAGAGAATAAAATTAGCAGTAGAAATCGTGCACTTTCACTTTCGAGATTAAAGGGGTGGGGCAGAATCAGATATTTCTATTTTTAGAGCATCCCTAATTCACCCATAACCAGTGTGAGACAAAACAAAACATACATTCTGAATAAACCAAGATTCTTATGTTCCAATAGAACTGACATTCCAAGAATGTGCCATAAATCAGAAACGATTAGTTAGGTTTTAATAAAAGTCACAAATACATGCAAATGTAAAAAAAGTCAAACCTGATGAAATCTGTGTTCCAAACAGCAAACCGAGTTTTCTGCTGGATGTTATAAGAGATGTGTCTTGATTTCTTGAATTCTTCTTTGTTCTTTTGCCACTGCAGTGTGAGCTTAAATAGTAGCTTACTGGCATTACGCAGCATTCATGTCAGCCAATCAGAAAAGATCTATATGTTAAGGAGACATCAGACGTCTGCTCTATCTTTCTGGTAAATCATGTGACTTTCAATACAGAGACCACAGTGGATGGGTGGGGGGACCAATGACTTGCAAATTTGAATTTATTGAAAGGATAGCCCCTACAGATGAAACAACTCATTTTCGAGGGGGTCCCTCGAAAATGATAATCTGTGTGTGATCAATGAATGCTCACTGCATGTATAACTGTTTGTTCCTCTTTCCTATAGTGATTTAATATCAGGTGTTCATCTTCACTAATTCTCAATCATTTAATAACCTCATGAACTCCAGCACTGCTTCGGTGTTATTTTAACCCTCTGGTATTGCTCAAAACTGGAAGAATAACTGAAATGTAACTTTTTTTATTTTCAGTAAAACTAGTGTAATATATTTTTGTTCAATAATATTTTATCTATTTATTTTGAGAGAATATAATGGTATTAATATATTATGTAATAATTATGATAATTTGTTTTGCCATTGAAAAGAATACATTTTTTTATTTTCAATAATTTTATATTACTTTTCTATTGAAGTATTTGTATAAACAATGCATTTAAAATCCAATTTTTGAAGGCAGATTAGTACCATCTGGTGAGAGTAAAAAAACATCTGCAATTCCATGGTGTAACCACTAGATTCCTATATAACTCTATATAACAAGGCTTATAATCTGTAGTTGTTTAAGAGAAGAGAGCTTAATATGAACACTGCAGAGGTTCAAACAGGGCCTGATTTAAAGCATTCAGAACCATGGACAAGTCCCATGATGGGATCAGTTGCTTCGACACTGGTCTCAAACGCTTCACTCCCTTCATAAAACGGAATATAAGAGGATGCCGTCCCACCGAAATTCCTTCGAAGCCTACATGGCAAGCCAAAATTGCATCCAGGTAAACTTTAATGAGGACTCAAGGGTGCACAGAACACTCTCAAAGCATCCTGATAAAGAGTCAGAGGGTTCTGCTGAACTGATTCCATAAATGGAGTTCTGGCACCATCTAGTGGACAGATAGAAAAACGGCCAGGATCTTTGTGACTCAGAGACCACTTTATCTCTTGGTTATTTTTTATTTTATTTTATTTTATTTTATTTTATTTTATTTTATTTTATTTTATTTTATTTTATTTTATTTCATTTCATTTCATTTCATTTGTCTCCCTGCACCCTCTACATTGATCAACCAAGAATTTTTTATTTGCTTTGAACCCAAGGGCTGAGGTGCTTTGTGACATTACACTTGTGCCCATCAGACCAAATTCTTTTGCTGGCTGAGTTTTCTGCACTCAAACTTGTGGTATTGCTGTCAGCAGTCTGTGAACACTGTGTGTTGAGGGGGAGCTGAACTGGCTTGAACACAACTTAAAACCTATTTTTTTCACCCCCAAACTCCACATTGCCTACTTTTTTTTTCTTTTTTTCCTTTTTTTTTGTGGTGGACGTGGTGGACTTGGGAGAGGACATCACAGAAAACCCTAGGTGCTGTCCATCTCTCCCATGCAGAGATTGTGTCCTATGTGTCCCTTTTCTTTTTGTTGGAAGGGTTAGTGGACCTAGAATTTGCAGCCGCCACAAATGACTGCATTCCCCGTGGCTTATCATTCGAAGCAGTGGTGTCTAGTGGCCTGCTCTGCGCTCTGGGGTTTTTCAGTCCTGGACGCATTCAAAAACCTCCTGTTCTCCGTCTGAGGAACAGGTCGTGGGGGAACAGGAAGACACTGTGCTCTTTTATGTGGCAGATAGATGTCAAACGCCTCGCCTTCTTTTTTCTGAAGGTTGCACCTCTGTCTCATTATCATAACAGATTCTAACTGCACTGTGTTCGGAAACATCAGTCTTGACAACACATTTGTTACATGAAGTAATGCAGCGTAGGAGCTTCACAGAGAGGGGGGGGCTCCATAATCTATCATGCCTGAGGCGTTTCCCATAGTGAGATACCGAATGATTGTTAGAAAGAAAAACAGATTTAATTAATATTTGTAAAGCATATTTACACTGTCTGAATCGTTCCCTATCCCCATATAGTGCACTATGTGCAATTCACCGTGTAGAAAATAGTATATGTGAGAACAAGCGACCGATTTAACTTATAATGTAGGGGGCGGGAATTCTTCTGGATTCTAGAAAGCATTTGATTGGACAGAAAATCTGCTGAAGTGCAGAGTGATCAAAATCATTTATCCATATAAGTGAGAGACTGTAAGTTTTGAATGCTTGTTTCTCCTAAATGCAAATTTTGTCATTGTTTTGGAGAACAAAAAAGTCAAACTGGATTGTAGTGAAAACGCTGAGATCTTGAGAGATCTGTTAGTGTTTAATGTTCTGTTGCTGCCAGTCATTTGAATTAATTCAGGAAATACATGTAAAATATTTCTGTTAAAGTTTTTGCACTTTATTTAAATTAGGATATTTTACTTTAATTTTCCGTTTTGTTTGGCAGCCATTTCTTTTCTTTTCTTTTCTTTTCTTTTCTTTTCTTTTCTTTTCTTTCTTTTTTTCTTTTTTTTTCTTTTTTTACAATCAGTAGTGAGGAATGAGATAAATATCCCTGAATAAAAGTTTGGATTTGGATTTGTTCCTATAATAACTTGAGAGAGATAGGACTGAGAATTAAAGATTGATCATTTACTGAATGAGTTCAAGGGCAAACAGTTCAATCAACCGCATCACAGGAGGATCCACGTGCACAAACAACAGCTTCTTCTTTGCTGCTTTTTAGGCTAAGTTTAACTGCATTACTGTCATAAATATTCACATACAACTTTTAAATCTCACTCTACAACAGTTCCTCACAAAGCATCACATCCCGAAGATTTGGAATACAGCAGGAATATAGTAATAAAATGCAGTGTGTTTTGTTTTAAATTTTAATCAATTCAATATTGTAAACTGTAGTACTATTTAAAATTAATCTTTGAAATGCCATGTCATAACAGATAAAACATTATTTACAGATAAAACATAATTTCAAATGAAGTAAACTGTAAATCATTCAAGTCAACTGCATTAAAGTGCACTTAATTGGTCCAAGATCACAATCCTGATTTGAAGTAGAGGATCACTGGATTGATCTGAGTCACATTATATAATTATAAAATATAAATATAAAATATTTATAAATGAAGACAAAATAGCATTACATTCATAAAGTTTTATCCTTTATTGTCTACATATATTGCACATATATTTACACACACATTCATGGAATGAGTTACAATCAGCCGTTACAACAGACTTCCCAGCATGCTTTGCTTCTGATTGTTAAAGGAGAGTAAATGTTATTTTTTTCATATGTCATATTTTTCAATATATGAAAAGCGGTGATTCCTTATGTATTATTCAATATATTGTAATATATTTACGCAGTATATTTTTCTGTATATTTTCAAATATACTGTTAAATCATGTAATATATTGATCATTCATATATATATATATATATATATATATATATATATATATATATAGGGACATATATTTTCTTTCCATAAGGGTTCTCCCACCAACAATCAATGTTGTTTGCATTTATCATGCTGTGCCATCATTTCCACACATGGCCCAGATCTGACTGACAGGATACATGTCCAAGATCACTTGCTATGTAGAGTAATTTGAGAGTATTTACATTATTATTATTATTATTATAGTTATTATTTACCATATAATTATTTTAAAGAAGAACACTGAAATGTAATACCAAATGTCTGATCAAAATAAAAATCATGAACAGAATGTTTAATTTGCAGAACTGAGTGAAATGGCAGATATCAAGTGAATAAACAGGTTAAAGATTGAAATGGATGGAAATGGAGATATAACAGAATTAGTCCTTTCTTTTAGATGAGGGAAATCGTGGATGGCTGAAGCACACACCTCCATGACTGGTAAGACACACACAGGAACGACAGGGAAACATAATGGGAAACAGACGCTGGAGAATAGCGCTGGAAACAGGTTAGTCTTAGTCTAAACAAGACTGAACAATGAGGGAAGACGAGGTGTGTGCTTTAATGGTGCTGCTGATGAGGGTGATTGAGAAGTGTGAGAGCCAAGGAGGATGATGGGAAATGTAATACCTTAATTTATTTTCAACTGAAGAAAGAAAGATATAATCCTGGATGACATTTTAATTCTGAGTTGAACTCATCCTTTAAGTGTGTTAAGAAATATTGTCATTAAAGTGTACTCTTCTTAACTATACTTAAGTGGCCTTTAATTTTAATTATATTATATTATCTGCAAGTGCACTTTTTAAAAAGTATATTTCTCTCAGATTTGAAGTACACAAATGTACACTTTCAATAGAATTAAGCACACTTCTCTTTCACAAGGAAACGGTCTGTACTCTAGTTATACTTATTTCTCTTGGAAACATTTGGGATAATGTAAGTACACAAGTCAACAAAATATATAACATTGTTCTGGTGATTTTTGGATATTTAATATTATAATAAAAAGATTGTTGTGCCAATATAAATGAATTATTTCTGTTTTGAAGGTTGTTTTAACTTTTCTGTTTTAATTATCAGCATTTATGATAGTAATCGGTCATTCTAGAATTGTATCGTTGCCATTGAAAGACCCTTATCTGTCGATCTCTAGTTGTAAAGTGAACCTTAAATATTGAAAGTCATACAGATGAAGACATTTTTCATGAACAAATTGTTTGTATATTCTGCTCAGTATTTGTGTTGTACATCAAAAAGCTTAAAGATTTATATCTGCAGTAGGTCTACTATACATTTCACATTACCAAACCAAAGCTCTAATGCTGATTTTGCCTTTAAAGGTCAACATAAACTCGAGCTCGGTGCCTGAAGCTCTCCAGGAAGGCTCTGCGCATGTAGCGATCAGGAATTCCAGGATGAACGATGATCTGAGACACGGTGGTGCTTTTACCAGGCCCCAGTTTCCGATGGATCCGCAGGTCATAGTAGGACTGATTGTTGCGCTTGATAATGCCCTTCATGTTGATACGGAGATTATAAGTGTAGATCAGATTTGATTGGGCCTTGTCCACCAGGTACGCATTGTACCAGTGCCTGATTAAGATTTCTGCCTCGCTTTTCCATTGACTGCCATCAATGATGTCATTAGGAGCTGGCTCAGCAGTAAAGTTGGTTATTGTTTTGTTAGCTCTGTCCACCTGTGTGCATATCAGTTTTCTGTTTTTTAGGTCTCCTCTGTTGCGATTTTGAGAGGTGCCATAAGTGCACTCTCCAGATACAACAGGCCCGCAGTAATCATAATCTGACCATGAGGTCCAGCACCAGTTGTAACTTTCACCGTGTGTGCCACAGGGGTGATCTGAGCGACACGGCTTGTTTTTATAGGTTACATCCACATCTGGAGAGCAGTAGTCCCAGCTATCATCAGTGTGGCACCAGTAGTAATCATCACTCTCATGATATCGGCATTCGTCTACGCAAAAATGATCGTCCTTAGACCGATGGAGAAACATCTTTGGTTCCACGAGCCCACAGTGTCCCCAGCCTCCCTCCTCCAGATAGCACCAGTTGTAGCTTTCATCCCGATTCCTACATGGACTGTCTTCTCTACACAGGTTGACCTTGTAATCTGTGTATAGAAATGGTGAGCAGTAATCTTTTCCCCGTGCAGTATCGCACCAATACTTGCCATGATCTCTTCGGTTACAGTTGTCATAACACATCGCTCCTGTCTTAGATCCATAATAGATATTCTTATCTGTCATCAGGCCACAATATCCCCAAGAAAAGAAACCAGTTTTGCAATAATAGTAGCCTCCTCCACCCTTCCCACACTGACCGCATCCTCTACCCCAGTAGTCTGTTTTTTTTTTAGGTGAACAGTACATTGACCAGGTATTTCCATCTTTATCAGTAGACTTACACTTGTACTCATGACCCACAAGCTTGCAGTCTTCTTCACACTTTGTTCCAAGATAAGTAAAGTGAATCCTCCAATCACTTGGCCACACTGAACAGAAGAAACAGAGCAACACGAGAGAGGTGTGTAGATGTGCCATTCTTTCTGTAATGAGGAAAAAAATAACGAGTAAGTGGCAACATGGTGTACACTGTAAAAACGAAATAATAATACACTAATAATATCTACTCATTAAAATTGTAGCAACAGATTACAAGCAATTTTATTAATTCAATTAAACAACATTTCTAATTGAGTTAGAATTAATCAAATTACCTCCTTACAAATTAACCATTTAAATGAGTAACTGCAAACAGTACACACACAAAAAAAGAGTTACATTTAAACAAAAATAATAGTTATATGTTATATGTATACAAAAAAAAAAAAAAATTATGCTAAAAAAAATACTATACTTAATGGAATTGTTTTTTTTATTTAACACAAAAATAAGTTGGTATTATTTTTAATTAAAATAAGGATTAATTAAAATAATTTAATTAAATCTGATTTCAAGTCTGAATAACAAGCTGCTTAACCCTTTAAGGCCGGAAGGCTTTTTTAGGCATTTTTTTTTCTCTCGCTCTGAACGACATACACAAAAGTAAAGATTCATAACTCCAAAACTATATCAAGGACAGACAAAAGGTAGATATAATTTGATAGAATTTTTAAAAAAAGATTTTGACAATATAAACACATTACATTTAGACATTTTCATGCTGAGAAACTGCTGATAAAAGAATATATATATATATATATATATATATATAGTATATTATATATTATATTATATTATATTATATAATATATATAGTATATTATATTTATTTTTTTTTTGACACGCAATCACTCAGGAAGGAAATAAGATCAGAGAAAAATCACCTTTTTGGTGAAGTTCTCCTACATGTAAGCTGCATCTGGATCAAATTTTGTGGGGATGGCGAAAGTAATCAATGGTTACAGCATTTAGAACCACGGTTGTTAAAATTGTTCCAATATCTCATGATCAGTGCAATGGATTATGTTGATTTTGGGCTCATTTTAATCGTGAGAATCTGCTGTAAATATTGTTTTTCTATGATCCATGCATGTTTCATAAGTTCTGAGTGAAAAATGCCATGTGAAATCTACATATTTGTTTTTAATTGATAACTTTTTTTTTCTTCTATTTATCAACAAATAACTCAGCACTACTTAGGAGTTAATCAAACTGGCTACATGCATTGTAAAAATCAGGCTCTAAGCTTTTAAATTTATGTTTATTAAGTCAGTAGTTTTGAAAAATATGATTATTCATTTTTTTTTCGCAGGTAGCTGGAGCCCATGGGTGGTAAACTCTGGATTAGAGGTACTTCTCAGCACTTTTAGGAGTTTACCAAAATGGTTAGATGCAATAAAATGCTGAGTTTCTAAGCTTAAAAATGAAACAAGTCAAGTCACCTTTTTTTATATAGCGCTTTTTACAATGCAGATTGTGTCAAAGCAGCTTTACATTGATAACTGGTATATAATTTTGGCTGCACAGCAGCTCTTAAAGAAAATGGTGTCATTATTCATCTTAAGTAAATTAAACAAAAATAAAAAATAAAATTAACACTGAAGTTATGTTCAAGATAATAAGAACGAACCCTGCATATTATCCTATCCACCCTAAATAGTATTGAATATTACTAATGTCACATACTATTTAGGATGGATAGTATGCACATTGAGACACAGGCTAAGTAAATAATTGAGTGATGGTTGAAACATTATTGAAGACATCTGATTTTAACAAGAAGAATCATTAAAGGAGAAAGTCACAATTTTTAAGTCGCCGTTACGGAGATCGGTGTTTGCTTTAGTTGTGTGATCAGGTGTTGTTGGTTATGTTTTAATACAATCATCATTTGACCTGAATCACTGAACTCATTTAAAGCCTAATCTCTAAGATTTACCTTATTGAACACAGTGCTGTTTCAACAGTATAAAACTGTCTTTTACCATTTAGTCAGTGAGATTGTTAAAAGTTGCTCTGATTTAAAAAAATATATATATATTGTAGACAAATATATATATTTGACACAGACATCAGTGTATGAATCTCAACAATGATAAACAGGATATTCAGAGAAAAAGATTATCTCTGAACATCACAAAACAAGCTACTAAAAAGTCACATAAACAGCAAAAATTAAAGAGAATAGGAAGAATAAAATAAATTAGTAACACAATTGAGCTCATAATTATTCCTGCTCATAGGTGCCGATCCCGTGGGTGCTCCAGCATAGACCAGAAATGGTCGAGCACCCACGGAAAAATACGAGATATTCTCCATTGATTTTAACCAATAGAAAATCAATTGGAGCTTTCAGACACTATCTTCACCCTTTTTTATAGTTTATTTAAGGCCGTTTATATGGCAATATTTTAATGGCAAACGTCGAGAGCGCATCCAAGTTATGCGCGAGCACAAATGGCTCTGCTCTCGATCAGATACATCAGCACGCTCAAACTCTCCTTGCATGAGATATCAGCGAGAGCATGACTCGCGACAAAACTCGTGAAAAGAATGTGCTTTTTGGGTCGAAATTGTCATATTGCTGCACGGATATAATGCAAATAAAACATCAAGTTGACGTTGATTTGAGTTAAATAAGAAGCGAACTAGAGCTGAAACGTGTTGTTTTTGAAATCATGCATCGTGGCTCGTGCAAGTTAGTCTTCTGACATACGCGTCAATCTATTGCTTGACTCTTCTTTCCAGGGAAATCACTAACAAAATGCACACATACATTTTCCTGCTCTTGATATACAAACATTATTTAACTTCTTTGAACTTTATGAGGAAAAAAAACGATATGAGGGCACATTCGAACCATTGATAATTAGAGCACGGCTGGACCTCTGACTGTATTAACGAAAATTCTACCACTACACTGTTAGGGAACGCAAAAACAGAATGCGGATTTATCTGTAATATAATATATGGGGGTTGATGTGGGGCACTGGGCACCCACTGGCAAAAACATAAATCGGTGCCTATGTTCCTGCTGCAATGCATGATGGGAGCATGGATGTTTTTATTGGTAGCACCCAGAATGCACTGCAATATTTAATTTGCACTGCAACATAAAAGCTTTTTAATTGCCACCATTGTTGAGATTCCTAGGCTGATTCTTCATGTCTGTGTCTAAATGAAAGTTTTCTCATTAGAACAACTTTTTAAAAGCTGCCTGATTGTATTTATTTACACATCAGAGTTCACTCTTCCACCAGAACCTGACTTGCATACGTCTGTTTGTTAGGTATTATCAGGGGTGTGGACTTGAGTCACAAATTTGATGACTTCAAAACTGCAATCAATAACTTGTTTCTTCTCTTGATTTATTTTGTTATTGTTGTGCCAGGTCAGAAACCAACAAAAATGTCACCAAAATGAATTCATATGCCCACAAAATTCAAGATATGATTGCAAAAATGTACTTGTTTAAGATCTTGATATTAAAGTCCCTGTAAAGTCATTTTAAAGTATGTGTTCTGAGTTTGTCACACCACAGAAAAATGTGTTATTAACCACCCAGCCAAATGTGAATGATTAAAGAAATCGCCAAGTAAATGAAATAAGTTATCAAAATCTCAAAAAACTGAGCAGTATTTTCTGCTCTCAAACGCTGGGGGCGTGTCCGCTGTCGGCGCTGAAACCACACCCACTCGCGAGAGCTGCCGTCTCAACTGACTTGTCTAATGAGTCAAACATACTGATGCATATAAACAAAAGAATCACGTTAGAGGGTTGCAAATTTTAGTAGAGTTATTGTGGACTACCTACTAATCATACCATAAGCACACACGGCAACTTACACTCATTGGTGGGCACGAACTGCCAACTGCTGTCAAGTCGAGAGATGATGGCGCCACAAGACGGGAAGATGAGGACGGGAGAGACTCTGTCCGGTGTTCAGAAATATTTGGTGTCTGAGCAGAATTGTTTCTAATAACGTTATAAATGTTACAAATATATTGCTGAAACACATTACAAAGACTGTGAATTGTGTAGTGCTGAATTGGATTCATTTTGTCTCTAAAGTGATCGTTCTACACCGGATAGTTTTACAAACTTTCATCAGACAGCTGGAATTCACTGATAATCCGCTGTTTTTGGTGAATGGGGCTGAAAAGACTATCTCCCGCCTCGTCCTTAATCCTCCTGTCCCACGGACAACCGATGATATGGGGCCAGTGTTCTGAAATATTTGGTGTCTGATATTTTTTCGGTGACACTGGGTGGAGCTTAAATGAATATTCATAAGTTTCCTGTTTTGTGTTAAAGCACCTCGGAAAATTATTATTATTGCAGTATATTCACAATGAAATGTATTAGTCCTATTCTACAAGCTTTCCATAACAATTAAAATTTTAATTATATTAATTTAGCAGCTAAAATAATAGACCATGTAGCAGAAAAAAAGATAAAGAATGTATGCATGTCAGAAACAACTCTCAATCTGTTTTAAAAAATAATGTCTAGAAACAATTATCAGAATTGACTTTACAGGGACTTTAATATTATAACATATGATATAATTAAGCAATATCACAAGAAACAGGGCTGTTTTCATAACTATGAGCACAATTGCAAATGTGATATTGATTTTGATTTTTTTTTTTTTTTTACAAATGTTCAATGAGAAAATGTATATTTTTAAAACATTAATCTTAACATTATTTGTGCATTTGTAATTGTACCAATTGAGATATAACTTTTGTTCCACCTCTGCAGTTTAAAGATGAATTTTGTTGTTAATGATTTCAATTGATTGGTAACAGCTCTATATAGTGTCTTATTATTCTAATTGTCATGGATCACGAAACCGACAACTTGTAATATTTTGAAACAATGTGTACTGTTCAGCCTGTAGGTGGCGATTATGAAATTCTTTCAAAAACCAACTGAACCAAGTCCTCATTTATTAACTTCATCAAACTTTTTTTTTTTTTTTTTTTTTTGCATCATGAATTCATTTAAATCAATAAATATTTTTAATAGACTCATTTATAACATTTAGACATTTATAAATTTACTCATTTATAACATTAAAAATAATATTTTGTCAGAACCTAGGCCTATCATTTAGTTTGGTAGTCATGGGAGAACCATGATCTCTATATCTATCTCTAAAAAACAAAAAAATAAATAAATAAAATAAAAAATACAGATTATCTAGAGTCATAAATTAAGCCTAAAAGAAAATATAATGTATCTGGCATAAAATGTATAAACTAGGATGTAAAATGTACAATCTTAAGATGAAGTCTTAAGCACAGTGCCTGACGGTGCCCCCAACCCCTCTAAGCTCTGTTCTGCTTATGTTCCAGTAGACTTAACATTGCTAAAATGTCCCTAAATTGCTAAAATAAATGTAAAATATAAAAAAATCAAACCTGTGGAAATCAATGTTCCAAACAGCAAACTGAGTTTTTCTGCTGGATACCATATAACAGATGTGTCTTGTTTTATTCAATTCTTTTGCTGTATTATTTTGCCGCTACATTGTGTGCTTAAATAAGTGTACTTGTGTTACACAAGATGCGTATCAGCCAATCAGAAAGAATATGTACGTTATAGAGATATCAGACCTCTGAACTCTCTTTCCAAAACATCACATGACTTTCAGGATAAAGATCACAGTCTGACACACACAGGTCTTGGCATTGGGACCTTGATTAGATCTTGATTAGCTGGTCAGGTGTGGGGTTGTTTAGGGTTGGTCAGCTAAACTCTGATTGACAGTGGGCCTCCTGTAATAAACAAACAAACAAACAAACAAATAAAAGTGAACATGTGAAAGTGTTTCTCTCACAAAATTATTACTGCCCCTTTTCTAGATAAGATACATTTCTGGACCATTTCTTATCAAATAAATTTAGTTTGTCCATCTGTCTATAAGACATATTTTCAAATGCAGCCACTCTACCTACTTCTGCTGTCCATTCCTGAAAGGAAGGGCCTCCTCTGACTTCCAGCTCCTAAGAATTATTTGTCTGCCAATGATTAAACTGGTTTGTACCCATTATCTTATGTGTTTGTCTCTTGTCACTGTCTGTCCACCCACCTAATATAAACAATTGAGGACATAGTCGTACCTGAGTATAAACAGTGCAAATGTGTTCATGAACCCTTTTCCAGAAATCCTGAAATTTTGTACAAAACCAGAGGGCATGAGTTAAGTCTCCATCCTCAGTCTTACATCTCCAGCAATATGGTGTATCTTTTAACCCAAGCCTGAACAGTCTGGAAGGGGTCCAGTAAAAACGATGCACTATCTTAAACTGTATAAGGTGTATTTTTGCATCCCTAGATGCCGTTTTGACCTATTTTAAAACTCTATGCCACTCCTCGTCATCAAATGTTAAATTCAAATCTCTTTCCCATATTTTCTTAAGAGCTAATGACGTTCCATCACCGTGATTCTGAATCAACCAGGAGTAGGATGTTGCTTCATGACCCTTCACATATGTCAAAATTACCATACAACGAATGTCTGCTGTCTTAAGAGGCTGTGTACTAGAACCAAAAGTAGTACAAAGTAAATGTCGTAACTGTAAACACTGAAAAAAACTGAGATCTAAATATGACATACTGCTGAAATAAATGTTCAAATGACTTCAGACTACCATTCTCATAAAGGTCACTTAATATAATAACACCTTTCTTAATCCATTCCCTCCATAGAAAGGGGGCTTTATTAATACACAGTTTAGGGTTCAACCAAATACTTGAACAAGCATTCGGTTAAGGGTCATTGCTACGCAAACGGGAAATCTTTAACCAAATTGTATGCAAATGTGAAATAATCAGATGTTTTTCACCTCACTATCCAGTTCAATGGAGAGACTCTGCAATAATGAGATCGAAGGCAAGACAAATTGTTCAATCGTATACCAAGGGGGAGCTCGCTCAGGCAGAAGTGACCAATGAGCCAGGTGTCTGAGAGTGAAAGCTAATAATAAAATAAAACATTAGGCAGGCCTAAACCACCTTTCTCAACAGGTCTCTGTAATTTATTAGAATGCATCCAAGTAGTAAAGCGGTATTTGTATTGGGAGAGACTGTAATAAATAATTCAATTTTGGCGTACAACTCATTTTAATTACATTGACTTTTCTAGCCATTGACATATGGAGTGGAGCCCATCTATCCATATCGCAGGAAATCTTCTTCATAAAGGGGTCGAAAATAGCTCTCACTAAGTCATTTAAATTTGGGGAAATAGAATTCCTAAATATCTAATACCTGACTTAGGCCATTGGAAAATGCAGTCAGTGCAAGGGCTTCTGATTTAGACTAATTCTCCCTATAACGTGAAAATTTAGAAACAATGTCAATTATTCTAAGGAGACAAGGTATAGACCTACCAGGATCAGAGACAAATAATAAAATGTCATCTGCATAAAGCATAAGTTTGTGTGTTAGTCCCCCTGCTACAATGCCAGGAAAATCCTTTTTTTTTCTAATTGCGGCAGCTAAAGGTTCCAAAGCAAGACAAAACAGCAATGGGGAGAGTGGAGAGCCTTGCCATGTTCCTCTACCTAGTACAAAATACTCAGAAATGAATCCATTGGTTAGTACCGCTGCTACCGGTTGTTTGTACAATAATTTAATCCATCTTATAAACGTGTTTCCAAACCCATAGACTTCTAAAAGGTACCTCCACTCCATCATGTCAAAAGCCTTCTCTGCATCTAATTAGATGGCTGCAATTGGGGTCTGTTACTCCCTTACTGACCACATGATGTTCAATTCTTCGAGTTAATTCTCGAAGACCACTAGGTGTCACCTGACGTTTTATCTTTGTTTCAGCCCTTTTAATGCTATTTTCCAACTCCAAAAGTTCTTGTGCTTTAAGTTTCTTGGAACGCGCCGCAAATTGAATGATACGTCCCCTAATAACTGCCTTAAAAGCATCCCAAGCCACTCCCACCAAAGATACTGATGACCAGTTTGTTTCTATGTACCCATTAATTTGTTGGTTTTGTAAGAGAGATGTATTAAGACGCCATCTATATGATTTTTTCCTCTCTATATAAGGCTTCAACTCTAAACATACCCAAACATGGTCCGAAATTAAGATATTTCCAATTTTGTATGTGATGACAGAAGGGATAAGTGATTTTGATAAAAGGAAAAAGTCAATTCTAGAGAAAATTTTATGTGCATTCGAAAAAAAGGTGCAGTCCCTTCCATGTGGATCCAGAAGTCTCCAAATATTTATGAGGCCTAGAGATTGACATATCCTAAGTAATGGCAACTTTGCTTTAGGTGTGTTATACACTTTTGGGCTGTTATGGTCTAAGAGTGGATCCATTAACAAATTAAAATCTCCACCCAACACAATCTCATAATTCACAGCAGCTTGCAACTTCACTTCTAAATCTATATAAAAAAAAGTTTGTTTGTCAATATTAAGCGCATAGATATTGGTCAATAATAAATTCTGCCCCTGTATTTCAGCCCAAACCATAATAACTCTTCCGGACTTATCTTTCATTTGTTTAATACATCTAAATTGTAAATGCTTTTTTATTAATATTATAACTCTGTTACTATTACTTGACCCTTCACTGCAAAACATGTAACCGCCAAATGCCCTGCCAAGTTTTTCAGCTTCCTGCATTGCAAGATGTGTCTCTTGGAGAAATATCCAATTAATTACGCTTAAGAAAAGCCACCACCTTCTTCCTTTTAATAGGGTGACCCAACCCATTCACATTTCATGTGGAAAAAGATAATTTACCTAAGTCAAGGAGTGGCATTCTTGACATGTAAAGACATATGTAGCCAAGTTCACATTCTCTAAACCATATTCAAGCAAGCGAGGGGAGGGGTTTGTGTGCTTGCGGGTGCCTCAAAAGAGGGCTTACAATGAGTTACAAAGATACATAACAGCTACGACTGTACCTTCACTTTAGGGGTCAAACAACTAAAAATCAAGTCAGGAATCTTGGTGTGATTTTGGAGTCAGACCTTAGTTTCAGTTGTCATGTAAAAGGAGTAACTAAATCAGCATATTATCATATCAAAAAAATTGTAATAATTAGATGTTTTGTCTCCAATCAAGACTTAGAGAAACTTGTTCATGCTTTCATCACCAGCAGGGTGAATTATTGTAATGGGCTCCTCACTGGTCTTCCCAAAGGATTCTGAGCAGAACCAGAAAACATGAACACATCACACCTGTCCTCAGGTCCTTGCACTGGCTTCCAGTTACGTTTAGAATTGATTTTAAAGTACTGTTACTTGTTTATAAATCACTCAATGGTCTAGGACCTCAATATATTGCAGATATGCTCATAGAATATAAACCTAACAGATCACTCAGATCATCAGGATCAAGTCATTTAGAAATACCAAGGGTTCACTCAAAGCAAGGAGAGTCTGCTTTTAGCTGTTACGCCAGCCGCAGCTGGAACCAGCTTCCAGAAGAGATCAGGTGTGCTCCAACAGTAGCCACATTCAAATCCAGACTCAAAACACATCTTTTTATCTATGCATTTACTGAATGAGCACTGTGCTGCGTCCAAACTGTTTGCATTTTATTTTATATGAACTCTTTTAATTATTTTTCTTGTTTTTATTATATATATATTTTTAACTGTTTAATGCATTTTGTTATCAATCTTTTATGCACAATCTTTTTATTTCTGACTGTTTTAATGCATTTTAAATCTTCAAATTTCTCTGGTAAGAGACAAAAATTAATGTTGAGTGGGATTGTTGAAACTCTGTGGTGACTAATGTGGGATATTAGTAATCCATTGTGAACTACAGAGAGTAGTGGGTTTGAGTGAACACGAAGTCAGGGACCAAGCCATTGTGTATGAAATGTGCTTTTTAAATAAACTTGCCTTTCCTAAGGTAATTCAGCTCATAATTTATTCATGTCATAATGCATGCTGGGAGCTATAGATGAGTTTTGATTGGTGCACCCAGAATGCACTGCAGCATACTTTTTGATAGTCACCATTATTGTGATGCATACACTGATTCTTGATGTTTGTATGTCTAAGTCATAGTTTTAACCTTTTTGAGTAGAACAGCTTTTGAAAATCTAGATTCACAAAGTTGTTATAATCAACAAGGTAAAATTAACTCACCTCTATTGAGCACTGAAAGAGATTTAATCAGGTTACCTAAAAAAAAGATAATATCAAAACATGCTTCAACAAACAATAACAGAATTATGACAAAATGCTGTTTTGTCGAGTATCCTCATAAGAGCAGTCTTAAATGAACTTAAAGAGTTGTGAGGAAATGAGATGCGCATCAGATCTGCGTCATGTTCGGCAGCCAGAGATCTTAAAGTCACAGTAGCCTAATAAACCAGTTGCTGTGATGTCTGTCATTAATGTTAATTAAAGAAGGTAACAGAGAAAATTGTAACTTTAATAAGGACTAATCTACAGTATTTTTAATTTATAATGTATACAGTGAAGACTGTAAAGTGATTGATAACTTTATTCAGTTTCTGTATATTTCCTACCTGTTAGACAGGAAGGCCACAGGAAAATAGGACATTTAATATAGTGGGTTTATGTGCACTCTAAAAAAATCTGTAAAAAATAGGGCACAATGTACTGTATTAATTTAACATATTTATTTTTTACAGGTGCTTTACCTGTATTTAGAATTTTGCACTTCATTGAGTTGTGTTTTAGGGTTGATGGAAATGTCTGTAAAATTACTGGATAATGTCCAGGTAATGAGCTGCCAGTTCTTTTTCCATTATTTTACAGATTTATTTTTACAGTGTGAAGATTGTTTTAAGTTCACTTAAATTAAAAGTTATTTTTTAAGCCTAATAAATGTTGAAATTGATAGGTTTTAGTTATACTGTAATGTTGAATGTCTATAATTAATGTTTAAAAAATCAATTTCATAGGCATTCATAAAAAGATGCCATTAAACATATTTAAAATATGCTGTCTCTAAGTTGTTTCTACATTAATTTGCAGAGTAACTGTGAAATATATTAAAATAAATATTGAAATAAAATATAAAAATATTACTATAATATAATATTACTAACTATAAAATATATTATATAACATAAAATATAAAAATATTAAAAACTACTGTTTATAATCATGATTTATTAAAGAAAAATATGCAATTAATTAGTTTTTTAATCAATTGACAGCACTTCTTTGTACACAAAACATTGAAACCTTACCATTTTTAGACACAGATATCAAGAATCAGCTATGAATCTCAACAATGGTGACATGTTTCAAACTGAAATGCATTCTGGGAGCTACCATTATATAAAACTCATCCATGGTTTCCAGCATGAATTGCAGCATGTCACCATTGTTGAGATTCATATGCTTATTCCTGGCATCAAATTAGTGTCCAAATGATAATAAATTTAGCTCTCTGAAATAAAAAATGAGTCAGTGAACATTCATGTATCATCTGGCATCTATTTTACTCACATATGCATGGTTGTTTACAGTGAAGCACACTTTGTATACTCACCACCATATCCAACTACACCAAAGTGCAAAGCCTTATTTGAATTGTTTATTGGACTCAGACTGGTTAGGGTAAAAGTTCAAACTGCATCTCATGTGATTTCTCCCAACTCACCTTTCTGATTGCCAATGTACACACTGGCAAATGTGTACAAAGTGTGTGTCAAAAGAAGAAAACAGGAAGAAAACAACATAAAAGGATTGAGATTAGTGAATTTACTGTGATTATTTTTGGTATTTCTGTTAGAATTATGAAAAAAGCAATTTTTCAAATATTAAACTGAGAGTATTGATGTGTTAAATTAGAAAAGTTTCAAGAACTGTATGTGTGTAGAATTTAATCTTAAATTTTAGGGGCGGTTTCCCAGACAGGGTTTAAATTAAACCAGGATGGGCCTTAATCTAGAATAGTTTGTCGTGGCTTAAAAAATGAAACACAGATTAATTACAGATTACTAAAACCTTCACTATGGAGTCCTGACTTAAAATAAACTAGATTAATTTAAAACCAACTGTGCTCATCTGAATTAGCATGAGAGAGGTTGCCTAGAAAACATGGAATGAACCAAGAAAATCTTAAAATTGCATGGAACTGGGAAGCAAATCGAAGGAAAACTATAGTAGCAGAAAGACTGCAATCAAAAAAAAAAAAAAAAAACAAAAAAAAAAACAACAACAAAACAAAAACTTTACTAAGCAAGAGACAGTTCTTTTAAAGCAAGCAAAATACATCAGCTGTGAAAAAAGAAATGCCTGGAAATCTGTTTATAATGAATTTTATATATATAATAATCTGATGATCATTAATTCTTTTGTTTTGTCTTTACATAACAAGAAACTAAACATAACTATTTACACATGTGACAATCAGTGTTGGCAGTCAAGAAATGATATCGTAGTGGCTGCATTATTTAAAAAAATGATTAAAAAAAAAAAAAAAAAGGCAATTCTTGTTAGCAGGTCCTCAACCCAATGGTAATCTTGAAAAAACACTAACATAACAAAAAGTTTTACATAATAGAAAATTAAACAGTAAGTCTCTCCATATTCTCATTTTTCTAAAAAATTTATAAAATAACACTTTTTCAACATTTACTCTCCAACTTCAGCCCAGTGCAAAGCATGATGGGAAGTGAAAGTCCTGTTTGATTGGGTTACTTGACTAAAACATGAACATCAAGTGAATTCTAGAAACCATTTCAAGTCAAGAAATCACATTTGAACCAGATAAAATGGTGTTAAATCAAATTAAATTGTTTAAATAAAGTGAACAGCACCAAAAAAAAAAAAAAAAAAAAAAAAAAATTATATATAAAGAAATACATGTGTCTTCTTTGAAACACAATGTTAATCTGAAGTTAAACCTGCCTCCTAGTAGGTTTATTTTTTATATATATATACCTTTATTTGTAAACTTTTTCAAAGTATTAACAAAAAGCTTCATACAAATAGTTACTTTTTTTCTCCTCTTCCCCATAGCCCTTACCACCAAAATAAACATATAAATTCCAACAGTAATAATAATAACAATAAAAAAAATAAATGAAATGAGAAAATAATAATAATAATAATAATAATAATAATAATAATAATAAATTACAAAAACTTAAGGTAGCTTTTACTTAAACAAAAGAACAATATTATTGTAAGAAAAGATAAGTTACAAATAGTAAACACATAAAAGTACATAATAATTTAAACTCTTATATAGTTGTGGTCTATACAAACATATACAAATATGAAACACTTGCATTTATACTAAAACATGTTCAAGTATATTAGAGTTATATGACCTCTAGTTAGAAGGTAGGGTCTTCATCTTTTCAAAATACGTAATCATAGGTTTCCAAATTTTATAAAATTTTTGAATGGATCCTTTTTTGAGATATTTTATTTATTCCAGTTTTAAAAATAAAATAAAATCACAAATCCACATTGAAATCTTCGGTGGGTTTTTTGACTTCCATTCTAACAATATTCTCCTTCTTGCTAATAATGAAGCAAAAGTAAAAACATTTTTCATCTTGTTAGTTAAATGTATTCCATGTTCTGGTACACCGAAAATAGCAGTTTCAACACAGGGTGTTGTCTTCAAGTTAAAGGCTTCATTTAATGTTTTAAATACAAGTGTCCAATAGTTTTTCAGTTTTTGGCAGGACCAAAACATATGAATAATGTCAGCTTTATCACTTTTGCATCGATCACATCTATCTTCAACATTTGAATATATTTTTGACTGTTTAGATTTAGTATAATATATGCAGTGAAGGACCTTGAATTGTATTAAACTAAGGCGGATCACAGGAAGTGGATCCATTTACTCTTTTTAGAGCATCATCCCATATTTCATCAATTATTACAGAGCCTATATCTTTGGTCCACTTTTCTTTAATTTTTTTTCAATTGGATTATTTCTTGCAAGCAAAATCATATTATATAAAGCAGAAATTTGACCTTGGGGGGTTACAAGAGTCTGTAAAATTTTATCCATCAGTGAGGTACAGGGTAAGTCAGGAAAGGTGGAGCTTTGAGATTGAATAAAATGTCGGACTTGAAAATATCGGAACAAATCAGACTGTGTCAACTGAAATTTCTGTCGAAGGTCGTTAAAACTAGAGAAAACGTTATCTATGTAAAAATCACTACATTTAGCTAACCCAGTACTCTGCCATTGCACATATGTGCGGTCCCAGCGGGGAATAGAGGGTTGTTACTGAGAGGGCTTAACATGGAGAAATTCTTAAGTTTGTATGTTTGTCTAAATTGAGACCATATTTTAAGCGTTGAACTTACGACTGGGTTTGAGGTATACTGAACAGGAGAAAAGGGTAGTTTCATTGTTAGTAAGGCAGGAAGTGATATAGAAGTACAAGAGTATGCTTCTGCCTTACACCAATCTGTCTCTGGGAAATTATACCAACAATTGACTTTTTGAAGATTTGCTGCCCAGTAATATACCATAAAATTAGGTAAAGCTAAACCTCCTTGAAATTGCTGTCTTTCCAAATGGTCTTTATGAATTCTTGGGTTCTTCCCTTTCCATAAAAATGATGTTATGAGCTTATTTAATGTACGGAAAAAGGCTTTTGGAGTAAAAATTGGGAGGGACTGGAATAAGTATAAAAGTTTTGGTAGGACATTCATTTTAATACAATTTACTCTACCTGCTAAAGATAGGTATAATGTATCCCATCTTTGTAGATCAGTTTTAATTTTATTTATAAGGGGTAAAAAGTTTTATATAGGCCTGAAAAAGTTTGGGTTATATGTACTCCTAAGTATTTAAAGCCGGATTGTGAGATATAAAATGGGAGGGATGAGGATTTAATTTGTAGAGCTAAAGGATTAATGGGAAAGCATACACTTTTAGAAAAAAATAGTTTATATCCTGAGAAACTACCAAAAACAGAAAGATTTTGCACTATTTTTGGGACATTTTCAACTGGGTTTGAAATATATAACAACAGGTCGTCTGCATATAGAGAAACTCTATGTTCTATACCCATTCTACAAATGCCTTTTATGGATTGCAAAGATTTAAGCATTATAGAAAGCGCAAAAAGAAGGGGACCCAAAGGACATCCTTGTCTTGTGCCTCTTAGTATAGGGAAAAATTGTGAGCGTACTTTGTTTGTTATAACAGAGACTTTAGGGGTAGAATAAAGCAACTGAATCCAATTTACATATTTTGGGCCAAAACCCAACATCTTCAATATTAAAAATAAATAGTCCCATTCGACCCTATCAAATGCTTTTTCTGCATCCAGGGCATCACAACTTCTGGGGCTTCCCTGGAAGCAGGAGAGTATAGGACCACTAGGAGTTTCCGTAAATTGGTATACGAGTAACGACCTTTGACAAAACCTCCCAGGTGTAGCTCATTAACTCTCACGCCACCGGCCTCGCGCCGTTCCCTTATGGCTCTCGCCCGCCCTGGTCACCACAGAGTGGAGCTATCTTGGGCACAAAGGTTTTATAGAATTCTACAGAATATCCATCCGGACCAGGGGTTTTGCCACTTTGCATTGCATTTATTGCATCTATAACCTCTTGTAGCTTAATAGGTTGTTCTAAATTTTCTTTTTGCTCCAAGTTAATTTTCAGAATGTTTAAACCAGCAAGAAACATTAACATATTTGAAGTATCTTCTGGAAACTCAGAAGAGTACAAATTAAAGTAATATTTTTTAAAGGTGACATTAATTTCTTTGGGGTCCATTGTTAGTTGCTGTGATGTGTTTCAAATCTGTGGAATCAGTCTAGAAACTGACTGACATTTTATCTGATGTGCTAATAATCGGCTTGCTTTTTCCCCATGTTCATAAAAATAGGTTGTTTGCACATGACGTCACAGCAGCAGCGCGAATGAGTCTGGAGGGCAGGGAGTGTATTTTCTATATAGGAATCCTATCAAAAACTCAAAATTCGTTTACTGTTGCTCAAATCGATAAAATAGAGAACCCAGAAGGTGTTTATATCGTTTACATAACTTATACCATTTTTTATAACTTATATCATTTTTTAACTTTAAAAGTTGTTGCCTTTAATAGCATTTTGCGTCCGCTGATACTGAAATGAATATGGATACCTGCTTACCTTATTTGTTTTTGACTTGGTTAAATATCCACATTCTTCATGGTATTGTTTGCAGGGAAGAGAAGCTATTTTATCCCACCGAATGATAATTTGGTGTTTTCACTTAAGTTTTGTAGTATTCCGTTCACAATGTTGATCTGGTTACCATGAGAACAGTGTCACGCGCTGCTGCTTCAGACATCATATGGTAGAAAATGTCCAAATGAATAAATGGGTAACACTTTAGATTACAGCCCAGAAAGTACTGCGTAATTACAATGAATTTACAGCGTAACTTTCAATAATTATAGTGTAACTATACAGTAAGTATGTGTAAGTATAGGGGAACAATATGTAAAGTATTGGGAATAAAGGGGTAACAACCAGGAAAATAACAAATTATTTATACTGTAAATATTTTATAACTAAGGGGTACTTATACTGTTTTGATAGACAATAGCAATTTATAGCAATTTAGCGAGAAAGTGCACTGATTAAGTAGTTTCAAGGCAAGTAGAAAGAACTATTGCAATCTTTTTTAATACATGGGGAAATATGCTTTTGTTTCATGTAGTTACAGGGTAAATATGACATTACGGGCCGTAAAATAAAATGGAGCTTGTTACCCTCTTATTTCATGTAGTTACAGGGTAAATATGACATTACGGGCCGTAAATTAAAGTGGAGCTTGTTACCCTCTTATTTCATGTAGTTACAGGGTAACTATGACATTACGGGCCGTAAATTAAAGTGCAGCTTGTTACCCTCTTATTTCATGTAGTTACAGGGTAACTATGACATTACGGGCCGTAAATTAAAGTGCAGCTTGTTACCCTCTTATTTCATGTAGTTACAGGGTAACTATGACATTACGGGCCGTAAATTAAAGTGCAGCTTGTTACCCTCTTATTTCATGTAGTTACAGGGTAAATATGACATCACGGGCCGTAAATTAAAGTGGTGCTTGTTACCCTCTTATTTCATGTAGTTACAGGGTAACTATGACATCACGGGCCGTAAATTAAAGTGCAGCTTGTTACCCTCTTATTTCATGTAGTTACAGGGTAACTATGACATCACGGGCCGTAAATTAAAGTGCAGCTTGTTACCCTCTTATTTCATGTAGTTACAGGGTAACTATGACATCACGGGCCGTAAATTAAAGTGCAGCTTGTTACCCTCTTATTTCATGTAGTTACAGGGTAACTATGACATCACGGGCCGTAAATTAAAGTGGTGCTTGTTACCCTCTTATTTCATGTAGTTACAGGGTAAATATGACATTACGGGCCGTAAATTAAAGTGCAGCTTGTTACCCTCTTATTTCATGTAGTTACAGGGTAAATATGACATTACGGGCCGTAAATTAAAGTGCAGCTTGTTACCCTCTTATTTCATGTAGTTACAGGGTAAATATGACATTACGGGCCGTAAATTGAAGTGGAGCTTGTTACCCTCTTATTTCATGTAGTTACAGGGTAAGTAATTAATAAAATGCAAACAATCTGATTTCAATCCCGTTGCTATTCTGTATTATAAGAAAATACAGCACACCCAGAAATTCATGGTTTAGGCTATTCATCTTTTCGCTTCCGACCAGCTGTCACCAGCGCCTGCATGAGAGTCGACTTTGCGTTCGACGAAGCACATTGAAATGAGAAACATGACGTTCTCGCGGGAGATTCGTGTGCAGGGGCGGGTCTACGTGGTGGCCAGGGGGGGCACCGCACCCCCCTGAAATTCGATTGGCCACCCCAGGTGCCCCCCCTATAAGATGTCTTGTGATTGGTTCATTTTACGTCCAGTCAGTTTATAGACTCTACTGAAGTTTGCGATTCAAAGAAGTGCAGCGTCAGAGAAACAACGGTCGTCGCGGACTTGGACTTTTACTTTATCAAGTGTGGGAAGTCAAGACACCAAACAAAGAGCTGGTAGGTAACCTTTATGGATGGTTTAATATGTTTGTATGGTTTTCTCAGATCAATGTTTTTACCCCGTCAGGCTCTGCTTGCGTTGGTCGTGGTTGATTTCAATCGAATGTTCAGTCAACGTTTAATAAAACACAATAAAAGTAAAATACGCTGGGTGCTATCAAACAGTAAAGACTGTCATGGTGATTTGCATATTTTGTATCAGTTTATTTTGTGACAGTGACCACATAGCAAGATTGCACCAAATGACAATATGCACAGAATGTTCCAAAATAATAATAATAATAATTGTCTGTTGACACGTTACTTGTTAATGCATGAGAGTAAGTCAGTTAGATAGTCAGTTAAATTGTCAGGCCTAACTTAACGTTAGTCATTTACACGTGAAATGACATGGATGCATTCTGTGCATTTCATTCACAAGTTGAACAATTTTTGAAACATAAGTGTTTCTTTTGAAGGCAGGGAAGAGAGCAGTGCCAAGCCATGAAAAGAAGTAAAGATATAGGGAGTTTCTTTCAAAGAAAAAAAAAAACAAAACAAGTGTAGAGGCAGAAGCAACTGAAGAAAATGTTACTCACCAAGAAGAAAATGTCAGGCAGCAAGAAAAAATTGTCACTGGAACAGAATCAGCCAGCAAGGAATCAACAGGCCAGACAGACAATGATGCCAGTGGACCCAGCAGACAGCAGTGGCCTTCATTTTCCTCTGTGCTTCCTGCAACTTCAAGTATGTGAAGTGTAGAGGGAATTGTAGGGGTATTTGAGAAATATTACATTTCATTTGTATGAAGCAAACTAAAACGGTAGTAATCATTGCATGTACATGAATTTGCCCTAAAAATACCATGAGCGTATTTATTCTGCTATAGTACTCACTGAGCTTGTTTTGTTTTCTCATTGATGCAATATTTACTTGTGACATTTCATAATTTCTCAGGATCAACGTTTGGTGGGGATAAACAAGCACCTTCATCCCCAACAGAATGCAAAGGTATATATAGTTGTAGTTGAGACCTGAAAGTTCTTTTGTTTGCACATGTTCAGCAAGTGATGTTAAATGATGTTTGATGTCTACTCTGTTGATTATTATTTTACTGTATCTGCAGATAATTCAGCTGTAAGTGACCTGTCTGAATTTGAAGACCACAAAGAAACTTTGTGTCAGCATAGGTCAGGGGGTAATGGTGACAGACCTCAGGCACTACATGCCAACATCTCCACAGATCGCATTCTGCCAGGACCACATGGTATGCTCCAGTTTTGTTTTTTTTTGTTGTTTTTTTACTGACATATTTCTAGAAGGTATTGTCTAAATGGGTGTTAATGATGAGCTTGTGTATTTTAATTAGATTCCTAAAACCTTAAAAATGACCGATTGCCTTCATATTATTGGACTATAACTATGGTTATGTAACTAACTTTCATTCAAACTTGCAAATTTGCAGAATCAATTGTATGTATTCTAGGTTGATTTAATTGACAAACTACACCTTCTGCACTGATAATTATTTTAATTATTACTCATTGTTTAAATTGATTGAGGACCCCTGGTAGGCTAGTCATCGCTATAAGAAGACCATTCTCTTTAGCTGCATAGCTGTGGCCTTACCAGTCAGTAGCGCAAGTTGTGAGCGCAGCTTCTCTGCACTTAAGCTCATAAAAACACATTTACGCACTACCATGACTGATGACAGACTCAGTAATCTTGGAGTCTTAAGCATTGAGGTGAGGAGAGCCAAATGTCTTGACTTAGATGATTTTGTTAGACGGTTTGCCAGTCACCACCGAAACAGAAGAATCCAGCTGTTTAGTTGAGGTCTGCCTTCTTTCTTTTTCGATTGTTTTCCTCTCTTTCTGCTACTGTTTTTATTGTTTCTAAACTAAAGACTGTTCTTTAATATGTTAGCAGAGCACAATGTAATGGTTCCATATTTTATTTTTAAACTGTGGTGTTTTCATTTGAAATGTTACAGTGCTAAAACTTTAACTCTGTGTTACTCAGCTTTTTTGTAAATTAATCTGAAAGAAATGTTGAATGAAACACTATGATGTTTTGGCAAAACCATTTGATTTATTACAGTGGGGGGATTTTTTTTTAAAATGTATTTATCATTATTTGAAAGAGATGGTGAATAAAACTACTGTATATTGTAATGGCCAAACTACTTATTAAAAGCAAATAGTTGACATTGTTTCTGCTTCTGTTTTTTTTTTTTTTCTAAAATTGCTCATTATTAAAATTGCTTTTATTTTATAAACTTGTTAGTTTTATTAAAACACTAAAAATAATAAACACAGGCTCTCAAATTTAACTTAATGGATATATACAGGGATGACAAAAAACTAAATTAATCAAAAATGTGCTTTATTACTACATAACTACAGTAACTTTATTCAAGTTAAAAAAATAATAAAATCAATAGGATTTATGTAATATACTGTAGAATTTAGTTTTTTTTTTTGGTCACTGGCGGCCACCCCATTTGGAGGCAGTGCCCCAGCATGGCCCCCCCACTGAAAATGCTCTAGACATGCCCCTGACGCCACGGAGCGAGCGCTATTCAGACGCAAATTCAGTCAATACATGCAGACATAGTCTCAATCATGTATTTATTGTCTTGAAAAGTGTTTTGAATAGCCATAGTTAGCGATCTCTGGCCTCTGTTAGTTCGGTTAGTTCCTGGATTGCCTATTCTTCTTTAGCAGGCATTTGTGGACAAAAGCTGTATGTTTGATATACACCATCACATAGGGTTTTTTCACAGCCTACCTGACTGAAAGGCCTCATTATTATGCAAGTCATTTCAGGTCATTATTATGTGATTCTTTTGTCTTCTCAGGTGAGAAAATTTCATTTCATGATTATAGTGACCAAAATGATCACGGTTATCACAGAATCCTGTTCAAAAAGTCCTAATGCTACACAATGAAATCAATTCACCAAGTTTTATGTGGAAAACCAGCAAATAACAAATAAAATTAGCATCAATATGTACTTTTTCTTTACATAAACATTAAAATAATAACATTAAAAATGATGGGCAGATTTTAAAGGAGTGTCTTGCAACATGTTATCTACAATGCACAAATTCAAATAGAGTTTTGACAAAAAAAGTTTTATAAAAAAGATAAAACTCACATATTTCAGCCTCTAAATCATTTTTATAAAAGTCAAAAAAGATAATTTACTGACATTTACAATGCACATTATCCTTTATTATTAATTGTATGAGGTCCATGCAGCTTTACAGGGGGTATGGATTATCTAAATGAGATGTAAATGAGCCCTATTGTCACTCCCAGCAGGTGAGAACAGGCGAGAACTGCAAATTTAGAGGCGTTTTTCTCCCTATAGAGCTTTCTTAAAGGGATACTCCACCGTTTTTTCATATTAAACTATGTTATTCCCTTAACTAAGACGAGTTGATACATACCTCTCTCGTCTCAGTGCGTGCACTAAATCGCTCTGTCTTGCGGCGAAACTTTGTTAGCACTTAGCTTAGCCCAGTTCATTCAATAGGGGCCAAGCAGAGAAGCTACCAAACACCTCCACGTTTTCCCCATTTAAATACAGTTACTCGAGTAGTGTAACTCGACCTAGGATGGTGACACAAAACAAAACGTTGCGCTTTTCTAAGCGTGTAAAATGGATAACTATATTGTATGGCGGAATACCATAGCAAGTGCTCGGGAGCACTTTGACTTGGCGCAGTAATATCTTCACTCGTGAAAAGTCCTCTCACCGGCCCCCGCTCCCTCTCCTCCTCCCTCTCATTTCCGTCAATAGAACCAACGTGACTTTTACAGGAGAGGGAGCGGGGGAAGTGAAGATATTACTGCGCCAAGTCAAAGTGCTCCCAAGCACTTGCTATGGTATTCCTCCATACAATATAGTTATCCATTTTACACACTTAGAAAAGCGCAACGTTTTGTTTTGTGTCACCGTCCTAGGTCGAGTTACACTACTCGAGTAACTGTATTTAAATAGGGAAAACATGGAGGTGTTTGGTAGCTTCTCTGCTTGGCCCCTATTGAATGAACTGGGCTAAGCTAAGTGCTAACAAAGTTTCGCCGCAAGACAGAGCGATTTAGTGCACGCACTGAGACGAGAGAGGTATGTATCAACTCGTCTTAGTTAAGGGAATAACATAGTTTAATATGAAAAAACGGTGGAGTATCCCTTTAAGTGCCTACCTTCAAATGGCCACAACTTCTCCAAATATTATCAGATTTCCATGTGTTACACATCGTTGGAAAGCTTGGAGACTACACTTTCAGAATCCGTGAATAACTCAAAATGCCCCAGAACCGACTTGTGTCCCTACTTTCCATGACTGGTCACAAATCTCCCTGGTAACTTTTTTTTCATTTTGCTGCCATCTGGTAAGCGCTTCTGTAGCCTAATAGCAAAAACTGAGAGACTTAGGAGGAGCTTCTTCCCCCAGGCCATCAGGCTCCTAAATTCGAACTCAGTCTCTTAACTTATATATGACTTCAGTTAATTATCAGTAATATACTGACATTGACACTTGCATACAGTATTTTTTTTTTAATTATATATATGACTCTACAACCAGTTACTAAAACAGCCGTCTGTTTTGTTAGTTCATGTTTTAATAGTGTCTGTATTTATCAATGACAAAAGTATTCACATCGGTGTTTGCTTTCTTCCTAAATTAATCTGACTTTTGAACGAATTGGCTGAATGAACGATTTAAGTGACTGACTCAATAAAAAAGTTGCCACCTACTGGCGGTTTCAATATTTAACATAATTTCTTTCTTTTTAGAATCACAGTTATGTTAGAATTTGATGAATGATTATACATAAATTTCATAAAGTTATGATAGATAGATAGATAGATAGATAGATAAGAAATAAATTATCCAAAAAACATTACACACAAAACTTTTATTTTATATTTTAATTAAAAAAAAAAAAAAATAGCAGACAGCATACCAACGTTCAACCCCCCCAATGTTGAAACCAAATCTACGCCCTTGTACAGTGGGTACGGAAAGTATTCAGACCCCCTTAAATTTTTCACTCTTTGTTATATTGCAGCTATTTGCTAAAATCATTTCAGTTCATTTTTTTTCCTCATTAATGTACACACAGCACCCCATATTGACAGAAAAACACAGAATTGTTGACATTTTTGCAGATTTATTAAAAAAGAAAAACTGAAATATCACATGGTCCTAAGTATTCAGACCCTTTGCTGTGACACTCATTTATTTAACTCAGGTGCTGTCCATTTCTTCTGATCATCCTTGAGATGGTTCTACACCTTCATTTGAGTCCAGCTGTGTTTGATTATACTGATTGGACTTGATTAGGAAAGCCACACACCTGTCTATATAAGACCTTACAGCTCACAGTGCATGTCAGAGCAAATGAGAATCATGAGGTCAAAGGAACTGCCTGAAGAGCTCAGAGACAGAATTGTGGCAAGGCACAGATCTGGCCAAGGTTACAAAAAAAATTCTGCTGCACTTAAGGTTCCTAAGAGCACAGTGGCCTCCATAATCCTTAAATGGAAGACGTTTGGGATGACCAGAACCCTTCCTAGAGCTGGCCGTCCGGCCAAACTGAGCTATCGGGGGAGAAGAGCCTTGGTGAGAGAGGTAAAGAAGAACCCAAAGATCACTGTGGCTGAGCTCCAGAGATGCAGTCGGGAGATGGGAGAAAGTTGTAGAAAGTCAACCATCACTGCAGCCCTCCACCAGTCGGGGCTTTATGGCAGAGTGGCCCGATGGAAGCCTCTCCTCAGTGCAAGACACATGAAGGACAAGACACCATCTTGGAGTCCTTCAGATGTTTTTTAGCAAACTCCATGCGGGCTTTCATGTGTCTTGCACTGAGGAGAGGCTTCCGTCGGGCCACTCTGCCACAAAGCCCCGACTGGTGATGGTTGACTTTCTACAACATTCTCCCATCTCCTGACTGCATCTCTGGAGCTCAGCCACAGTGATCTTTGGGTTCTTCTTTACCTCTCTCACCAAGGCTCTTCTCCCCCGATAGCTCAGTTTGGCCGGGCGGCCAGCTCTAGGAAGGGTTCTGGTCGTCCCAAACGTCTTCCATTTAAGGATTATGGAGGCCACTGTGCTCTTAGGAACCTTAAGTGCAGCAGAATTTTTTTTGTAACCTTGGCCAGATCTGTGCCTTGCCACAATTCTGTCTCTGAGCTCTTCAGGCAGTTCCTTTGACCTCATGATTCTCATTTGCTCTGACATGCACTGTGAGCAGTAAGGTCTTATATAGACAGGTGTGTGGCTTTCCTAATCAAGTCCAATCAGTATAATCAAACACAGCTGGACTCAAATGAAGGTGTAGAACCATCTCAAGGATGATCAGAAGAAATGGACAGCACCTGAGTTAAATAAATGAGTGTCACAGCAAAGGGTCTGAATACTTAAGACCATGTGATATTTCAGTTTTTCTTTTTTAATAAATCTGCAAAAATGTCAACAATTCTGTGTTTTTCTGTCAATATGGGGTGCTGTGTGTACATTAATGAGGAAAAAAAATGAACTTAAATGATTTTAGCAAATGGCTGCAATATAACAAAGAGTGAAAAATTTAAGGGGGTCTGAATACTTTCTGTACCCACTGTATATATATATATACTGTATATCCGACTGTTAAGTCATGACGTAAGGAACGCCATTTCCTCGACTCATTTCACTTGAGAATGCCATCTCGACGGCCGTTTATGAGCGCTATTTATTCATAATAAACATTTAACATTTTAGAGTTAAACATTTAAAATACTTACAGTCTACACAACAGTCTCCATGGTCACAGCATTACAGATATTAATATTTTAGTGATTTATAAAAGATGAATCACTGTCTGGCCATCTGGGATTTTGGTGTGGAGATAAAGGTTATGATTATAATATTTTTGGCAGCATCGTATTAGCACCGTTTGTTGTTTTCTTGTGGTATGAGATAGCGTTTGGACTCGGAAGTGCTACCGCATGACGTCAGACTTAACAACCGAATATAGTTACCACTTATAGTACACTTGAACCTATATTTCTCCTCTCAGTGTGCCATTCATAAGTAAAGTTTAGATTGCTGGAGCTCAAACAATGAAAATGGATTCATTAAATGCATCTGCAGAAGAACTTGGTTGTTTGGTTGTTTCTCGTCTGAGGAGATCTGCAGTTTACACAGTGAGAAACTCAATCAGCTTGTGTGTTTAGTGTGCAGAGATTCACAGAAACACGTCAATCACACATTCAGTGAAGTTGTTCCATCATATAAGGTAAAGCAAAGGTCTCTTGTTTCATACGAGAAGAACGATATTTAGTCTTAAACACTGCTGTGAAAAAGCATTTGCACCCATCCTGATTTCTGTGTGCATCACATCCTAAATAGTTTCAAATCTTCAAATGAAATACCACACAAAACAAAGGCAACCTGAGTAAATATAATTATGCTCTAGGAGGAGCTCAATACAGCGCTGGAGTCCTTACAAGAGAAACTGAAACACAACACTGCAGTTCTGACTCCTGAATGTTCTTCCAGAGTCCAGATCTCACAGCCGGATCCACAGATGGCTTCTGGAGCTTTGATTCATGTGTCACGTTACTTGGGCAACCTGCAGTTCAGAGTCTGGAAGAAGATGCTGAACATCATCCAAAACAGTGAGTCTGGAGAAGATCTGTGCTCTTACACACACACTGGAAATCAACATTTTAGCATTAAATGAAAACATAGGAATAAAAGCAGCTGTTGTTTGTGTAATACTCGGATTTGTGTCTTGAGGAATCCGTGCTTACCGTGTATTATGCGTGGGTTCTTGGCTATTTTCTGTATCTGTTGTGGCCACCGGATAGAGGAGTCAGACCAAGACTTCTGTGCTCAGAACTCAGTGTTTATTTCGACATTTCTTTAACTGTGACTCTGAATCGTCCCACCCGATTAATGTGCGTTCTTCCCGAACCATCTCTCCTGAGCTCTCTTCCCCTCGACTTCTCTTCCCGTTCTCCCCTTATCCTCGCGATATCTCGCGTACAATCTAACTTTATTTAATTATGCTCATGATATCTCGCGTACAATCTAACTTTATTTAAACCTTCCCATTTCAATTCTTACATATTACTCCCCTTCCTATAAGAAATGTCCTCATTTCTAATGTATGTCGACACAACCCCCCACAAGAGAACATACTGTTAACAGTGCATATAACCAACTTACATTTTTTTTTATACACTCTGCTGTATAACCATGAGAACAATGAACCCATTATACTGTTAAACAACTAACAAAATACCCATTATGCTATGCATACAGTATAATAGCAGAAACAAGTCACATGCATTCAAAGTACGCCACTTAGTACAATTGAAAGTCTTTTAAGTAGGCCGGCATTCGACGTAACCTTGGACGTACGTGTGGTGTGGATGATGGTGTAACAGGGGACCCTGGTGCCCCAGTGGGTATTCCCACTACCATTGAAGTTGGAATCTGGGGGGGGGGCTGTACCAAGGAGGGTGTAGGTAAAATGTCTCTAGCGTTGTCCATTGAAACATCCGGTAAAGGGCCGTTCTGCGCCAAAGGTTGACGCACTGGTGGCAAACCTGGCTTGGAGGGTCCAGTGGAAGGTTCAGGGGTCATTGGGATAACATGGGGTGGGAGGAGACCTGATAGCGTGTTCAGGGTGTTTGGTTTTGAGGTGAGGGAGGTGTGTGTGTTTGTGAGTGATCGGTGATGTATGGCTTCATGCGGTTATAGTGAATGACTATGGTTTTTGCATGTGGTTTGGAGGTATCACGAACAGCAAAATCCACAGGGGTAAGACTACCAGGGGGTGCTATTGAATGTAAAACCTCATAAGGACCTACCCAGCGAGGACGCAGTTTATTATGCTTGTTGGCTGGGTCATCAATGAGTACCAAGTCACCTGCCTTGTAAGGGGTGTAATTAACATGACGATCATAGTAATGTCGTTGTTGTCCTTGCGCTTTGTCCCGGAAGGCGGTTGCTGACCGATAAGCAGCGGACAATCTCTGTCGTAGTGAGTTAGCAAATGCTACGGGCGTGCCCGTGGTGGCTGAAGTGACAGAGGTGCCATCTTGAAACAGCGCGTCCAAGGGAACGCGGGCCTCGCGGCCATGCGCTAAAAAGAATGGTGTGAACCCAGTACTGGAATGATTGGTGGTGTTGTAAGCTAATGCGACATGTGGGAGGTGTTTGTCCCATTCCCTACCAGACTCAAAGAGGTATTTGGCGAGCTCATCTTTTAAGGTGCGGTTGAAGCGCTCCACAGCACCGTCACATTGAGCGTGGTAGGGAGATGTGCGGAGCTTTTTAATGTCCATTAACTTACAGAGATTTTTAATGAGGTCAGATTCGAATTGTCTGCCTTGGTCGGAGTGCAAGGCATCTGGAACCCCATGTTGCGATATATAATGATCAAAAATGCAACCTGCCACTAAGATAGCTGTCTGGTCTTTCAAAGGATACAGATTTACAAATTTAGTGTACAGGTCCATCATCAATAAGACATAACGGTTGCCTTTAGTAGATGGAGGTAGCTCAGTTATGTCTGCAGCAACGATTTCGAATGGTCGATCGGGAGATATGGACATAAGCGGAGCCTGTGGTCGGGGGACAGGTGAACGCCGTGACTGACAGGCCACGCATCGGGAACAATGTTTAGAAATGTCTACTGACATGTAAGGCCAATAAAAGAATCGTCTAGCCCTATTCAGAGTTTTTGCATGGCCGTAGTGACCAACTGAAGGATTGCCGTGAACATGGATCAGTATGTCTGGAACCAAAGACGTCGGAATGATAATTTGGAGGACGTCATCAGCAGGCGGGGTGTGCGACAGTCTACACAAGACATTTTCGTGTAGAGTTAAACGACTGAATTGTGACCACAATTTCCTAACGTATGGTGACGCATACCTGAGCTTCCACAAAGGGGGCTTGTGTCCCGCTTCTACCCATGAGAGGACAGTGGCTAAGTCAGAGTCGGACCGTTGTTGTTCTGCGACTTTCCAGTCACTTTGAATGTGACATAATTTGGAACAGGCGTGACCACAATTGTTTGGCACCATCGCGGTGGTGCACGCACCAATCATAAAGGTCTAATTCGACCGCCCAACGTGTACGTCTACCCGTTGGATCGTGGTCCAAAGGGAGTTTTTTGAGTCCAACCAAAGGCTTGTGGTCAGTGATGATAGTAAATGGGTGGCACGCAAGGTAGTGGCGGAAATGACGCACCGACCACACAATGGCGAATAATTCTCGATCGAAAGTGGACCATTTCCTTTCCGATGCTGACAGCACGTGGCTGGCATATGCAATAACATGCTCCTTGCCATCCACTTGTTGGGAGAGGACAAAGCCGACTGAATACAGGGACGCGTCTGTGTAAAGTAGAAAAGGTATTGAAAGGTTTGGAAAAGCCATAATAGGCGGCGATGTCAATGCTTCCTTTAAGACGCACAAATGATTCGTCTGCCTGAACTGACCAAGTGAACGTAACACCCTTGTGTGTTAACCGGTGTAAAGGTTCTGCTGTATGAGCAAAGTTTCTGATAAACCTTCGGTAATGCGAACATTAGCCTAAGAAAGCCCTGACCTGTGTGGCAGACGTTGGAATTGGCCACGTCTTAACCTTCTCGATGTTTGATGGGTCAGGCTCAACTCCGGCGCTGGAGACACAATGGCCCAAAAACGTTACAGAGGAGCGTGTCAGATGGCATTTAGACGGCTTGAGTTTAAGTCCGGCCGAACGAAAGGGTCCGAAGACTTCGCACAAGTGTTTCAGATGTTGTGCGAAGTCTGAGCTGTAAACGATTATGTCGTCTAGATAGATCAAGCAAATGCTCCAATGAAGACCACGGAGCACCAACTCCATCAAGCGCTGGAAGCTAGGTGGTGCATTTGATATACCCATGGGCATCATACGAAATTGATAAAGCCCTGCGCCTGTCGAAAACGCAGTTTTTTCTTTGTCTGCCGGGCTAAGGGGTATTTGCCAATAACCCGCAGTCAAATCAATTGTGCTGAACATTTGTGCCCCAGACAGCCTATCTAGAGTGTCGTCGACCCGAGGAAGAGGGTGTGAGTCTTTGATCGTGACTGCATTGAGTCTTCTATAGTTCACACAGAACCGGTGTGTACCGTCTTTCTTTCGAACGAGAACAACCGGAGCTGACCATGGGCTATGCGACTCCTCAATGATATCACGCTCCAAAAGTCTAGACACCTCTTGTCGTAGAATGTTCTGCGTCGCTGGTGAAGTGCGATATGGCCGCAGTTTGATTGGTGCAGCATCTCCTGTGTTAATGGTGTGTGTGACTAAATCGGTCTTTCCATAGTCATGTGGATGTGAACTAAAAATGTCGGAAAATTCAGTCAGCAAATCCTTCAGCAACGACTGCTGGTCAGCGTTTAAGCAGGTGTCCGTTAAAAGCATGTCTTGAACAGTGTGTGTGTCATCAGCGGAGGTGGTTACAGATGAAACTAACACGTATTCGTCCTGTGTTTTTCCCGTTATGGAGAAAAACTGGTCTACGGGGCATCCTGCCCCCAAAGAGACCGGCTGACTTGTCGGATTAACGACCCTAACAATGCCTCTACCATTTTGAATTGTAGTTAGAGTGCGTGCGATGCCTAAGGACACAGCATGGGGAGACTGAGGCTCCAAAATACCTACAAATGAGTCTGTGAAGGAATTTGCGACAGCACCATCTTTAATAGAAACTGAGACTGTCATTTCTGACATAGGCGGCACTGTTACCTGTGCGATAGTGATCGCTGCACTCTGTACTGGAATGAATGACTGTGGTGGTGAAAGACATACTGCAGTGTCATACAATTGCAGCTGTTTGTGTGGTATATCGACCGTAACTGCATGTTTGACCATGAAATCCCATCCGATAAGCACCGGATGGGTTGCTGTTCGTGTTATGTGAAAAATGTGAGAAAATGTGGCATCCCCAATATGCACAAGGGCTGTTACAGAACCCAGTATGTCTAATGGTTGCCCAGTGACTGAGGAGGCCAACACGAATGACTTGCTAATAGGTTGAGATGCCAAGGCTGGGATCAATCTACGACAGTCGTCGGTAATGAGGGATAAACCTGAACCGGTAACGACAAGAGCGTAGATTTCGGTGCCAGCCAGCGTAACTTGAATGAATAGTGTAGGTGGGGTGGATGTGTAGTGCATATTATCAGAGTGGACCATTGTGTGTGTTGGAGCTGACATTTGGTCCCCAATGACAGCTTCTACTCGTTTCCCTGATGTGGCGAAGGAGGGGCTGTATCTCCTTTAACTGAAGAGAAATGTACATGGCGGGTAGGGGATGTATGAGAACGTTGTGGCTGTTTGTAATTGGGGGGTGGTGATGGTGAGCTGTGGGTGCGATAACTAAACTGTCTGTAATGTGAAGTTGGTGAGGGCGAGCGAGTGGTGTGTGGTCTGTCGTCATAGACCGAATGGGGCCGACGCTCTCTCGAGGGGCAGCGTTCTGGTTTAGGGTGTGTATAATTGTGTCTATGGGGGCTATGTTGATCAAAATGTGTATGATATGGTGCGTGCGACTCACAACACAGGGGAGGGGGAGAATAGCTGCGACGGCTTTGATGACGGGGATCTTCATAAGATGTATTGCGGTCATCAATAGAGCGGCGGCGTGGCGAGGGGCTGTAGTCATCATAAGATTGTTGTCGTCGTCCTCTCTGCAGGTGCTGTGATGGGCAGCGGCAGTCCTGACGACGATAGTGATGGTCGTCCCACTCAGGCTGGCGAGTCCGTGGTGTTATGTTGTAGTCAACAGCTGCACAGGCGTGTGTGGTGTCTGTCACCTTGTGCTGAAGGTCGTTGATCTGTTTTGAGAGCAAGTCCAGACGTTCGTCAGTCCGACGCTGGTGGGTCTGGTGTAAAGTATGCAGATCCATCCGGAGATCAGCGATGGCCGATGCCAAATCAGCGATGGGCGTTGGCGTTGCTGATGCAGACGAGGGTTGCTGATGCACAGTCACTGGCATGATAGTTGATGAATTGGCTACGCTGATGGCCAACTGTGCACGTTCACATTGACTGGCTATTTTTAAAGCACTGTCCAAAGTTACTGCTCCGTGTTCATGTATTTTCAGTTGAAGTGCAGGATCTAAGCCAGTAACGAATCTACGAAAAATCTCACAATTTCGAGCCGTGACGTCATACTGAGGAAAAGCTTCAGTCACTAAGCTGGTGAGGTCAGCTGCATAAACTTCGAGAGGCTCCTGAGGTTTGCGAGCATTCAAATACGTTTGGAACGTGGCCAAAAATGTTGCACGCCCAAAAACAGCACTTAAACTGGCCTTAGTCAGATCATAGTCCGCTTTAACAGCAGGGGAGAGAGACTGCCAATATGCAAATGCAGGTCCTGTAAGCTTAGCAGGAAGAAGTTTAGCTTTATCTGGTGGTGTGGCAGAGACGTTAAGTGCAACTTCAAACCTCTGTATCCATAAGCCAAACGGTTCAGCGTTATCGCCCGAAAAAGGGGCAGGAAGATCAATTTTGAAGGGCACATGTGAAGTTGTACCAGCCATCGCGTTCTGTGGTTGCGGCAGCTCCATGATATCATTCCCATCATCAGACATTTTGTGTGCGAGCAACGGAGAGGGGGGGGAGAAAAAAAAAAAATCGCACGTAATCCGAACTTGCAAAAAATATAGCTCGTAAAATATTATGGACAATATAAACGTGCCTGCAGGTTGATGTGGCTATTTTACATTGTTCACAGTCAAGCAGAAAATGTCCGTACAGAAAACATAAAGATAAATAGCCAACCAGCGCTGCCACCAGTGTAATACTCGGATTTGTGTCTTAAGGAATCCGTGCTTACTGAGTATTATGCGTGGGTTCTTGGCTATTTTCTGTATCTGTTGTGGCCACCGGATAGAGGAGTCAGACCAAGACTTCTGTGCTCAGAACTCAGTGTTTATTTCAACATTTCTTTAACTGTGACTCTGAATCGTCCCACCCGATTACAATGTGCGTTCTTCCCGAACCATCTCTCCTGCGCTCTCTTCCCGTTCTCCCCTTATCCTCGCGATATCTCGCGTACAATCTAACTTTATTTAATTACGCTCGCGATATCTCGTGTACAATCTAACTTTATTTAAACCTTCCCATTTCAATTCTTACAAAACAAAGATTACTACTTTGTGTTTTGGGACTTTGGTGTTCTCACAGATAAGCAGACAAAAATTTACAAATATGTAGCACAAACACATAAATGCCTCACAGTGCGTTGCTTGTCATTCATTTTGTGGCAGCACAATGGTGAAGAAGCTCTCTGTGCAATATATATATATATATATATATTTTTTTTTTTTTTTCAAATTTAAATTATATTAGTGCTTAAACCAACAGAATAACAAGTGTTTCAGTTGTTTCTAGTTGTCTGTTTGAAAATTAAATGAAGTTTAATTAGTGATTTACTGAGGTTAACAGAAAACAGAATATTCAAAAATAGTTTTGCTTTGTCTTTGAGCATAAAGCTTCAGCAGTTTCTCAGAGATGAAGAAGAAGCTACAATCACTGCACTGAGGGAGGAAGAGGAGCAGAAGAAGCAGATGATGAAGGAGAAGCTGGAGGAGATGAACAGACACATCTCAGCTCTTTCACACACAATCAAAGACATGGAGATGATGAAAGAATATGATGTCTGCTGGAGGAAACCCATAGTAAAAAATTGCGTTCCTGGGAGTAAAATCCGCGTTTTTGGTGGGACTCCCCAGGTAAAAGTCGCATTCCAGGGGCTAAATATCATGTTATATCAACCCACAGACTTGGCAACACTGTTGCCTCAGACGCCACGTTTGTTGTGTGTTTTTTGGGGCGGGGTTTATGTTAATTTCAGGGTTTGTGATGTCACTAAGAATTTATTGTATAGTCCCTACCAGCTGTTTATTGTAGTCCTTAAAAAGCAATTTCTGTAAAAAAAAAATAAAATAAATAAATAAATAAATAAATCTCCCATTGCTTTGAACTTTCAGCGTCGTAACTTTGCAGATGTTATTGATGCTCAAACAGCAACATTACACACTAACTACAGTTAAAAAAAAGTGAACTAATCACCCCTTTAAGGATTAAATGTTAAAATAGCTTTCCATAAGATTTGGGCATTTACTATAATGAAAGTAATGAGACCCTATAAGCTTCATGCCACACAATATTTGCCCATGCAGGCAATATGTTTAGTTATTCTTTGTGGGTGTGTAATTTATGGGAGACTGCATGTAATATTAACTACCTTCTGATACTGACATAGAAAACCTGATCCTGTTAATATAAAATAGCCCACGTAGTTTAATATTACTTTTATTGATTTGTAATTTAGCAGTTGTTACTAACAGACAACTGACAGTGAGTCATGAACAGATTAAAGCACACAAACCAACATCAAACCAAAATCAACATTTTGAATTACAGACATGTAATAATATATTGCTAAAATAAAAGGGGTAAAATCGTACACTGGAAGATAGAACAAGCCCCATATTTAGAAAACTTGAGAACAAAGGGTCCCATGAAGGGATAATAACAAATCAAACTGCTCTGATAATTCGCAAGATTATCATAATGGTACATCTGAATGAAAAATCCTAAACAGGCGTTTCCTTGATCTGTGACATGCGATATTCCTTAGCAGCCTTCTTTGTATTCAGGTCTGGCTTTAAGTGTGCGATTTGTAGCACATCTTCTGTCAGTAGATCAGTACTTCTGTGCCAAAAATATAATGTAAAAGTCAAAAATGTAAAATAAAACCATACATTCCCCCCCCCATACACACACACACACACACACACAAAAGAGGTACTTTGATATAAAATTTTTCTAATGTAGATCTGTCCAACTGAAAATATATCTGTTATAGGGCTGCACAATGATTAATCGCGATTAATCATTTGCAAAATAAAAGTCTGTGTTATGTAATATATGTGTGTGTTCTGTGTATATTAATTATGTATATATAAATACATGCACATACATGTATATATTTAAGAAAAAAATTATATTTATATATAAAACATTTATATTTATATGTAATCTAAAATATACATAAGATAGATTCTTCCCATATTGTTCACATTGCAGTGGTACACCTTTGTAAATAAATTAAGGGACTGTAATAAAAATTGTGTTTATGTTCATTTATTGTTATGCCTGAGTAAATATTCTCATTTTGTGTTTTTTAAACAGGATGAATGTCTATGTCACCTATCTGTAACTGCTGAAAGAAGACTCAAAAATCGATCTATTAGTTCATCCAGAACTTGTATGGATGTACCAAATTTTAGGACAGCAGTGGAAAAAAGGATACAGGGGTGAAGAATCTCATAAGAGGTGGTTTCACAGGGTATTCAGGACCAAACTCACAATACAGCTCAAAGACTCCATCTTCATAAGGGGTATCGGGTGGATTATTATTCAATTATTTAATTAATGCAAGCCATTATTATAAGTTAATTCATTATTATTAATGGGTCAGTGATAGGACTTTTTTTGTCCAAAGACTGTAATAATAATAATAATAATAATAATAAACAAAGATATGACATTTAAAGTATGTAAGGTAGAACAGCTAGATCTCTTTTATTGAATCCAAAAGGTTTTAATTATATTTCGTTACATATAAAGATATTTTAAAGATTTAAGTGTCAAAAGGTCATTTGGTTTCACCGTCCAAAGGCTAATACAGACATTTCATTTGTGATTAAAATATTTTAAAATGTAATAAATCTGGCATGATTATATAACCTCATATCAACATAGTGCAAAATGTTATTAAAATTATGTGTAGAAGTCATTGCTTTGATATGAGAAAGAATGTCTTTAAAAAAAAATGTCATTGATGTCATTCGGAGTAACTAATGTTACAATATGTACCAGTCGGAGACGGAATATAACAGTAGATGGTCTTTATTGGACACAAGCAGAGGTAACAGTGCAAGCAGGTGAGCAAACAGTGGCAGTAAAGGTGGATGGAGACTGGATAGAATGTAATACTGTCCTTTGTTACTTGCAGGTAGACTGAGATGACAGGCTGGAGATTATGCAGACGGATGACACTCACACACAGTACTGGAGAACAGGAGGGAGTTCGGAGACACAGGAGACAGGTAAGTATCGACAGGAGTCCTTGAGGTAAGCATGGAGGTAAGATCCTTAATGCGAACGAGACCGGCCAAAGTGACTGTGTGTGTGAGTGTCTTTTAAAGTGCTGGTGATGATGGTGATGATGAGGTGCAGGTGGCGGTGATTAATACTCAGGGGAAGGTGCGCGCTGTGATTAGTGGGTGCTGGAGCCTGGCGTGTCTGTGACAGTGGTGAGGTTTTAGCAGTGATGCATGGAATGTGGGGTGAATGCGGTACTCTGGTGGTAACTTAAGTTTGTAGGTGACTGGGTTGACCTGCTCGACAATGGTGAATGGGCCAATGAACCTGGGACTCAGCTTACGGCATGGTAGGCGCATGCGGATGTCCCTGGTGGACAGCCAGACCTTCTGTCCAGGTTGGTATGCTGGGGCTTTGGAACGACGAAGGTCCGCAGTCATCCGGCGCCTACGGAGAGCACGTTGCAGCTGGTGATGAGCTGAGTCCCAGACCCTCTCGCTCTCTCGGAACCAGTAATCCACAGATGACACGTCCGATGGTTCCCCGGACCAGGGGAACAGTGGGGGTTGGTAACCGAGTACGCACTGGAAGGGTGTCAGTCCGGTGGTTGGTTGGCGAAGGGAGTTCTGCGCGTACTCGGCCCATCCCAGGTACTGGTTCCAAGAGTTCTGGTGGCCATGGCAGAAGGTACAGAGGAAGCGACCAATCTCTTGAATCTTCCGCTCTGTCTGCCCGTTCGACTGCGGATGGTATCCCGATGAGAGGCTAACGGTCACACCTAGGAGCGAGAAGAATGCCTTCCACACCCGGGAGATGAACTGGGGTCCTCTATCGGACACGATGTCTTCGGGGATACCGTAGTATCTGAATACATGGTTAAACATGATTTCCGCTGTCTCCATAGCAGTGGGCAGTCCTTTCAGAGGGATGAGATGGCAGGATTGTGCCTAGTGAAGAGTGGGCAGAGTGAATAAGTGGAGTGCGCCGTGTTCTGGTGATGTATTGCAAGCCCTGGGGGCAACCCGGCGGAGTGTTGGTGGAGGCATTGGAAAAGGGAAGAGTCTTGGGAGACCAGGAGATGGGACTGATGATCATCTGTTCAGGGAGAATAGTTTCGGGTTCTTCAGAGTTTTCTTCAGGAGCATGAACTCTGGATAGAGCATCTGCCTTGACATTTCTGGAGCCTGGTCGGTAGGAGATGGTGAAGTTAAAACGTGTGAAAAACAAAGCCCAGCGGGCTACTCCAGGTTTTTGTGGTCAGTAAGCACTAGGAATGGGTGTCTGGCTCCCTCTATCCAATGCCTCCACTCCTCGAGGGCCAACTTGACAGCCAGGAGTTCTCGGTTGCCGATGTCGTAATTTACTTCCGCCGGGTTGAGCTTGCGGGAGAAGAAGGCGCATGGATGGAGCCGGCTCGGATTCCCCTGCTGCTGTGAGAGTACCGCTCCTACTCCTGTAGTGGAGGTGTCCACTTCCACGATGAAGGGCTTGTCAGGGTCAGGATGAACTGGGAGAGGAGTGGTGGTGAAGGCTTTCTTGAGGGTGTTGAATGCTTCAGTGGCTGCTGGGGTCCAGGACAGAGACTTGGGCTTGTTGCGGAGGAGGCTGGTGAGCGGGCTGGTGATGGAGCTGTAGTTCTGGATAAACCGTCTATAGAAATTGGCGAAGCCGAGGAAATGTTGGAGTTCCTTCACTGTTGAGGGTGTAGGCCAGTCCTTGATGGCTGCCACCTTCCCCTCGTCCATCCGGATGCCACTGTGGTCGATGTTATATCCAAGGAACTGCACTGAGGATTGGTGGAAGGAACATTTCACGGCTTTGAGGAAGAGCTGGAATTCTCTCAGGCATTGCAGGACCTCCGCAATGTGGCGGCGATGGTCGGCCATGCTCCAGGAGTAGATCAAGATGTCGTCAATGTAGACCAGCACGAACTTGTGGAGGAACTCCCGGAGCACCTCATGGATGAAGTCCTGGAATACGGAGGGGTTGTTGACCAGGCCATACGGCATCACGAGGTATTCGTAGTGGCCGGTGGGCGTGACAAAGGCGGTCTTCCACTCGTCCCCCTTGCGTATCTGGATGAGGTTGTACGCGCTGTGGAGGTCCAAATTGGTGAATACAGTGGCACCACGGAGATGTTCCAGGGCCGCTGGGACGAGAGGAAGGGGGTACCTGATCTTGACAGTGACTGCATTGATGGCCCGTTAATGCGAAGCGAAGCGAAGCCTCCGTCCTTCTTAGCCACGAAGAAGAAGCTGGAAGCAGCAGGGGAAGTTGATGGTCGAATGTATCCTTGAGCCAGCGCCTCCTCGATGTAATCCACCATGGCCTTCTCCTCCGGGATGGATAAGGGGTAGATCTTACCCCTTGGCACTGACGCACCCGGAAGCAGGTCAATGGCACAATCCCATGGCCGGTGTGGAGGCAGCTTGGAGGCTCTCTTGGGGCAGAAAACGTCACTGAAGGGGGCGTAGCATGATGGGATGTCCACAGAACATTTCTCAAGGGGACTCTCGATGGAAGTGGCACAGAGAGGAAGAGACTCGGAGCTTGGAGATCTGGAAACTGGCAGAATGGAGAAACATTTGGGAAAACAGGTGTCGCCCCACTTCAGGACTTCTCCCGTCTTCCGTAAGTGTTCCAGTAAGTGTTACAGTAGTGGTGAGTGGTTTATGCGTCTGGAGATTAGAGATGATGGCACTCACCATGGGACGTGGAGGACGTGTTAGGCATGAGGAGAGTACATGCCCTGGGGATCCGCAGTATAAACAAAGATTCTGGGTCAACCTTCTCTACCGTTCAGCGGGGGTTAGCCCTGTTGAATCTACTTGCATGGGTTCGTTGGCTGGTTCTGGGGTGCTGACGGAATCTGGTCGGCAGAGGAAGGTGTTGAGCTGCGACTGACCCTGGTGCTCTTCGAGACACGACTGCATACGAGTGGCGAAGCTGGATGAAATGCTCTAGGCCGATGGTGTCCTCGTATGCAGCGAGATGCAACCGCACTCGAGGATCCAGTCCCTGGTGATATGATGTCAGTAGCGCTTGTTCATTCCATCCACTTTTAGCAGCGAGGGTTCTGAATTGAAGAGCATATTCATTAACAGACATTTTTCCTTGCTTCAAATTATACAGTTTCTCAGCAATGGAAGAGTCCCAAGAAGGTTTTCCAAACACTTCCCGGAAGTGTTCGATGAAACCGGAATATGTCTGTGTCACAGGGTTATTTTGGGACCAGATGGAATTGGCCCACTGGAGAGCTCTTCCTGAAAGTTGTGAAATTAAAAACGCTACCTTGGAATAATCCGTTGGGAACAAGTGCGGTTGCATCTCCAGGGTCAGGGAGCATTGCAGGAGGAATCCGTTGCAATCCTCCGCCGAACCAGAGTAGGGCGCCGGTTTAGCCATGGGACTGGCGAAAACTGGCAGCGAAGAAGAAGTGTCGGTGGATGCGGAAGTGATGGCCGGTGCTGGTGCTGGTGCTGGTGCTGGCGTGGGTGGTGGTGGTTGCACGTGGACAGTGCGGCGAAAGGCATCCACCAAATCCTGGAAGGGGTCGGAGTGACTCATGCTTGTGTCCCGCTGTTATGGTCCGCTCTTCTGTTACAATATGTACCAGTCGGAGACGGAATATAAAAGAAGATGGTCTTTATTGGACACAAGCAGAGGTAACAGTGCAAGCAGGTGAGCAAACAGTGGCAGTAAAGGTGGATGGAGACTGGATGGAATGTAATACTGTCCTTTGTTACTTGCAGGTAGACGGAGATGACAGGCTGGAGATGATGAAGACGGATGACACTCACACACAGTACTGGAGAACAGGAGGGAGTTCGGAGACACAGGAGACAGGTAAGTATCGACAGGAGTCCTTGAGGTAAGCATGGAGGTAAGAGCCTTAATGCGAACGAGACCGGCCAAAGTGACTGTGTGTGTGAGTGTCTTTTAAAGTGCTGGTGATGATGGTGATGATGAGGTGCAGGTGGCGGTGATTAATACTCAGGGGAAGGTGCGCGCTGTGATTGGTGGGTGCTGGAGCCTGGCGTGTCTGTGACAACTAATAAGGGAACATTTTGGATCAAGTCATGCGGTCAATATCATGTGACAGGATGTGACATCATTCAGACACCTGCAAAGGACCACATGGTCATGAAGCAAAGTAACTAACTCTTTCAACTATTTGATAAATTCATGTTTCACTTGCTCATACACATGTCCCGAAACTTCAGGCCTTTTGGTTCAGCAAATATAAAATGTTTGATTGTCCTTTTGCTGGCAAGCTAACTAGCTACCTATTAACCTGTTAACATTCTTTGAAAATGTTATCATTTGGTATAACCCAAAGTGTCATTCGGTAAAACTGAAATTTTGGTTACACCAAATGACTTTTTTTTTTTCTTTTTTTTTTTTTTTAAATTGTCCATCTTATAAAAAGTGACAAAAGTTAATTGTTAATTGATTATAAAAACCGCATAATCTCATTAACACTTAATAAAACTTAAATTAATTACATCTCCATTATGGGTTTTTTTTTTTTTTACACTTTTAAAAACCTTATTTGCCTTGACCCTAATATTAAACCACATCCATTTCTTACTTAAGCTGGGTTCACACTGTGCGATTTATAATAGTCCTTTGCGATGGTTACTTGTCAGACTGTACAAACATGATCCTCATGTCACACTGTGGGATATCAGCTATCATTAATGTCAGACTGCACGACAGTCAAGACGCGTTAAAAACGGATGCGCGCATGAAAACTTGTCCGGAGTTTTACATCATCAAAACATACACACTCAATGACAGTGAGCTGCGTTACACGCGGGACTGAAATGGTGGCTAACAACGACATCTCTATCATTAATTTTGATCACGCCTTGTCTTGAAAAACAAAGACAATTTGACGTTCGTCATAGGAGAAGTCACACTGGAGGATTGTGCGCCAAATCTTCTGACACTGCCAGAATTTCGTCGGAGGTAAAATTTGATCTCAACGGTCATTAATCAGCTGTCGGTGAACATGTCAAACTTGCAATCAAAGATGACAGATTTTAGGCTAGGATTATAGGAATCTTTTAGGATTTGCAAAATTTGTCTCAGACAACCAAATCGTGGCCAAAATCGCACAGTGTGAACCAGCCTTTAATGAAATCGGACTCAGAGGGCAGCACTGTGCAGAAAGGGTGAGGGTCACAATGAAGATTCTTGAGCTCTTCCAAAATTCTCTTGTCCTTCTCCAAAAAGAACATTCTCTTGATTCTCTTGATCCGGTTTTTCAAAGCACTACAATAAATTTTGCATAGATGATGACTGATGAGACACTTAATTTTTCATATCTACAATATAGAGATTGCTAATGTGTCGTCATCATGACGTATTCCCAGTGGTGAACGCAAAGTATTTTGGGGATCCGCGGCACAAACATACAGGCGCCAGACTTCTTTGCATGGAGGGAAGCACGTAGTGTTCAAGATGCCGTCTACCTGCTGTGTTATAAAGTACAATAGTCGTTCTCACGATAGAAGTGGCTTAAAGCTTAACGGAATATCCTTTTATCGTTTTCCAGCGTGGAAAAATAATAGTTCAAGCCATGTTTCAGACGTGACAAAAAGGCGACGAATGGCATGGATAGCAGCAGTAAGGAGGCCCAAGATTACCTTTGATAACACTCCACCACACATGATGGTGTGTTCAAAGCATTTTCACAAAGGTACGTTAAGTTACAATTACTCTCTGTAAATGTTATGTTGTGGGCAAATAACCAGCGTGGTTTTTTTGGACTTAAATAGACCATTAGATTTGACGTTAAGCCAATGTTAACTGTGAAAAAAAAAATGAAATGGCTACAAAATGAGCTTAAGTTTTGAGCTTAAGTCAATGTACTAAAGCGTAACGTTAATCAGTTTTAAATGTTGTAAATCTAGGCTACATAACAATTTATTTGGTGACTGTGTTTTCAGGCAAACCTGCCTATGAAATGTTGGAGTGTGATCCTGACTGGGCCCCTTCTCTGTACCTCGGCCATACTGAGGTCAAAGTTACGAACACAGACCGGTTCAAGCGGTTTAGCAGAAGAGCGACGAGATCACAACAACAACAACAGCAACACCCATCGCTAGGCACTGACAACACTGGTCCTGAGGCTGAGTTGGATAATGCATTTGTCTGAAATCTAAATCATTTGTAACATTAAACACTACCGTTCAAAAGTTTGGGGTCAGTAAGAATTTTAATTTTATTTTTGGGGGATAGAAATAAAAAAAAAATAAATCAATACTTTTATTCATCAAGGATGAGTTAAACTGATCAAAAGTTACAGTAAAGACATTTGTAATGTTAGAAAATATTCTATTTTAAATAAATGCTGTTCTTTTGAACTTTCTATTAATTGAAGAATTTTGAAAAAAAAAATGTACACAACTGTTTTCAACATTGATAATAATAATGAATGTTTCTTGAGCATCATATTAGAATGATTTCTGAAGGATCATGTGACACTGAAGACTGGAGTAATGATGCTGAAAATTCAGCTTTGATCACAGGAATAAATTAGTTTAAAATATATTTAAATATAAAAGTCATATAAAACAGTAGTGAATGTTGCCCCCTGTGTATAGCTAATCAGTATTCCTTAGGAATAGAGGTTGTGATATGACACAGTTTCTTTATATTGTTACTGTCAGACACTACACCTGCAACTGAGATGGAAGGTCCTGTGAATCCACCCCCATCGCCGGGTACTGTCCACACCGGTCATAAGACTGAGTTGAATGAAGCAGCACATTTGTTCCCAGGTAAATATTGGTAACAGACACAAGTAGACTCAATATATTTTATGTGCAATGGTGTTTCTTTATCTAGACAAAGGATTGAACCTAAGTATAAGTACCTTTCACACAGAGTTGTAGCTTTTCTGACACAAAGGCCAGTCATTCTAGGAGGTCATTAGTCATTTGGCATGCTAATGTAACAGTCTTGAAATACTTGGAGCAGCTATCAGTAACAAAAGTATGGTGTGAAAGTCACATCCATGGGCCCAGTTCTTCAAAAGAGTCATTTGGATCAAAGTGATCTAGATTGATAAATCCCATGTCTTGATGTGTGGAATCATACATTTGAACTGGTCCCTGATCACAGATACAAAAACATGGAATTTTCAAATTGGGATAATTTTAACCAAATTAGACTGTTTTGAAAACAGTGGGCCCTGGGCATCAGGCAAGTATACAGATATTTACAGTTTATTCTTCTTATTGTTATTACAATTAGACTACTCTGCACCTGTGGCAGAGATGGAAGGACCAGAGACTCAGCCCCTACCATCAGCCCCAGACAATGCAGGGAGAGAAGAAGAGATGGAAACTGAAACATCAGGGGATGATGGTGCTCCAATGGGGAATGCAGAAGAACAGCAGAACTGCACCATGTGTGGCCTCAGACTCAATGAAATAATACGCTTGCAGGAGGAGAATAGAAAACTTAAGGGAGAGCTCTCCAAAAAGGCCCTGGATGAGAAATTTCTCAAAGACAATGATTCAAAGGTGAAGTACTACACTGGCCTTCCATCTTTCAGTCTATTGATGGGTGTGCTGATGCAAATCATTCCCAGTCTACCTAAATCAGAAACAAAAGAAAGAAAACTCTCCCATTTTCAAATTGCACTCCTCTTTGACATTAGCCGACAAACCGCATCCAATCTGTTCACTGAGACCATCAATGTACTGCATGCACATCTCAGCCCTTTGGTGCACTGGCACCAAAGTGCCAGTGATAAACAGATCAACTGTGGCTTTTTTCAGAAGCTCTCGCCTGGAGACCTAGTGTTAGCAGACCATGGATTTGATGTTAAAGAAAATGTTGCCCTTGTGGGTGCTACATTGAAAATACCTGCCTTCACCAGGGGCCACTGCCAACTTAATGTAAAAGATGTGGAAGAGACCAGGAAGTTAGCTCATGTCAGGATCCACGTGGAGCGAGTGATAGGGTGCGCTCTAAGTTTAACATATTAAATGACACAATACGCCTGGGATTTGTGGTGCCTTGTGAGGGGGAGGATAAGACTTTGCTGGATAAAATTGTGGTTGTGTGCTGTGCTTTGACCAATATGTGTCCAAGTATTGTTGTGAAGCCGTCGTGTTAGAATTATACACCATGCTCACATCTAATATGTAAATGTTTTTTTATTTTACAAAAGAATTTGTAATGTCTCTTCTCACATGTAATAATTTTTAGCCATGTCTGTAAATAAAATACACAAAGACTGAATGAAATTCTGCCTCCTTTATCTGTATTAAGGAAGAATTGTGCAAAATCAGTGTTCTTTGGTTGCAAACACAATAACATAGTAACTGTATACAAAACAAAAACTTAAATAGTAGTAACAACCAACTTAATTTCAGTTTCTTTACATATTTAATGTAAATACATTTAGATGAATACATTTACATTATAAAGAGTCCATAGAAAAGATGAGAAACTGGAAATGTATGAGAAAGATAAGAACTGGAAATGTATGAGGTAGGTTGTGGGTGATAAGTCACAGACATGTGCAAGCATCGCATTGCCATGACTCTTCTCTGGCTGGTGCACTGCTGAGTCCCACGCAACCTAAATGGAACCACTGTATAGGACAGTTCTGATTATCGCAAGCAACCATATCATCAAGCTCTTCAGGCTGTCTGCAGAAGCACCACAACACAGCTTTTTCACATGCCCTTCTTTTGGGCTGGGGGGTGTTAGCTGGCTGCAGTGTGGCCAATGGTATTTTGATTGTGTTTTTTCATGCTCGTTTTTTGTTTTTGTCTGTGGGCTGTGAATCAAATAATGGCACAGGTAGTTCAGCTGGAGGCACAGGTAGGTCAGCTGGGTTGAGTGTAGTGACGGGCTACAAGCTCAGGTAGGACAACCTTGTAAAAAAAATTTGTGCGGTTGGCAAAAGTGTCTCCCAAAGTTCTACGTCAGGCATGACACGCACAGTTGCAAGGCTTTTGGTCGTCCCAACAACAAAGTCACAGAACTGTGACTCGGTGACAAAGATCTGAGTTTGTACCTGTTTGTAGTACTTGTGGGTCTGCTTCAACTCCATCCTTCCTTCTGTGAACTGCAGACAAAACTCCTTGTCAGTACATGCCTGCAGAATGTTATGGTCCTGGAGCTTAAAAGGGCATTTAATCTCCACACATCCTTTCCCGCAACATGCACAATGCACAAGTGCATCAGGAGTCGCGCCTATTTCAGGGAAAGAAGGGTTGATTATGAATCCACAGTGTTCCACTTTCATATCCCTGTGCCGCAGCTCTGTCTGTGTGATGTAGGAGGCCCTTGCCGTATCCTCTTTTTCTCTCCCCCATTTAATGGCCTCTGGGCCATTGTCAGTCTGTCTCAGTGAAGGTTTCTGTGGATAGCACACCTTCTCCACAGTTGACCTTCTCCACAGCTGTTCTGGTTATGGAGGTGGAGACAACAGCGTGTATGATGGAGGCGGTTATCCTTCCAGCCCATGTGCTGTGCCATATGTCAGATTTGTGCTGCTGTCTTGTGTTCTTTTCCAGTGCAGCTGCCTCTGTGGCTGTCACTGCCACAAGGTGTGTCAGGCCCTCACAGTGTTGAAGCAGCACAGACAAGTCACAGCCATCCATTCGTGGGTCGCGAAGACGCAGCAGTGACTTTGGCAGGACACATGGCTGAATGGGATCAGCATAGAGGTGGCAGAATTCCTCCATTACAGAGCACAGTCCGGACCTGTGTGCATGCATGAGTTCTGTGAGGGGTTTTAAATCGGCAAGTGTTTTCTGTGGTAAACATGTGCCACCTGAGCGGGTCCGGATCTTGGGTGCTGTGCTGGTGTCTCCACAGACTGACCGATCAAGTGCCTTTTTTCGGGCTGAGCTTGTTGTAAAGTCAATATTATGTCCAGGCACTCCCTGCACTTTGGTTATATTGGAGGGCATCACCCAGTATGCTTCAACATCTGTTGGAGTCACATTTTCACGTAGACGCACAGCTGTATCTATCTTGTACAGGAGGGCTGCCACATGTGCGCACTTCTCTGCAACGCCAGCCATACAAGTGCAGTGAGTGCTTTCCACTTCCCCACATGCTGTAAGTATGACCCATGGCTGTAGGGGCTTCTGGCCGAGTCGCATGGAGTGATTCACCTAAGACAATAAAAGCATTATTAATAGCTTGTAGAGAAATACAAAACAGTACTAGCAAGACACATTGAGCTATCTGATGCATGCAGCCAATCAGGGGTACAATGTGGTAGGAAGTGGGCTGGGGATGGATGGGCTTACCTGCATACTACACTGATTTGTCCACAACACCAGTAAACTCACTCCCTTCATACATACAACACACTGCCCCATTCATCCCTCCCCTCTATCTTAATGCAGCCCTTATCGTGTGTGTCTCAGGCTGTACCACCAAAGGAAAATGTCTTAAGCCTTGTATTTTTTAAATAAGTTTTATTAATAAAGTAAATGCACAGAACCAGTTTATTTGTAGTGCACTGACAATAGTTTTATATAATTATTTATTAATTAAATTAATCAAAAGACAAAAAGACCTTGAAATATGTTTGGTAATTGTACCTGAATGAATTTAAAATTTATTTGGTATATTTCAGATCAATATATTTGTTTTTCTTAAAATTTTAAATAACACTAACTTTATTCTCATCTTAATTATAAATTTATTTCTGTATAAAATAATACTACCATTAAAACACATTTGATTTTCTTTTTTTAATCTAAGTGTAACTTAAAAATAAACAGATTAGAGCTCTCTCTCTCTCTCTCTCTGTGTGTGTGTGTGTGTGTGTGAGAGAGAGAGAGAGAAAGCGAGAGAGAGAGAGAGATTTTGGTTGGGTGACAGTTGTAGGTTACAGTTTGACAAAAGCACAATGTTGTGTTTTATTGCGAGTGTACATAAATATAAACACTTTGCAGTTTGAATGATATCCTGTATGAACAAAATGACGGAGTATATTTTTATGATTCCACTGTTCGATCGCGCCTCTCTCTCTCTCTCTCTCTCACACACACACACACACACACACACACACGCACGCTGGTTTGTTGAATTCTGACTGCACGCAGATAGATGAGAGAGAGCGAGGAGTGTGGTGCTTAAAACATTAGCATACCTTTGAACGGACGACAGTATTCTGTCCCGCTTTTACAGCGAGGTTTTGCCGTTATAAAATTCTATTGTTGCCATGGACACGCTACTGTATACTTTAACCCATTAGCAGCCATTACAGAAAACAATAGGTGCGTCCCAATTCGTGTACTTGTGCACTATTCTATGACGTTTTTAAGTATAAATAGTGCGTTCACACAGAAAATTCCAAAAAGAAAAAGTGCACTTTAAATACCCGGATGATGCACTTATTTAACGGAAAAAACGAAGTGTGGAATGTTGGACACTTCGTGCACTCAACTGTCGCAGCTTTAATTACGTAGTGGAGGGGAAGGGAGGATCGGACTCCGTTGTTAAATGACAAAATAACCTTATACAATTCACGCACTACATGGATGAGTGCATAGTGCACAAGTACATAGTGTATAAGTGCATAGTGTATAGGGGCCATTCCACCGAATCGGAGCCATTTCTGTCCCCAGGACATTTTATGTATAAATATGCATGAAAATTAACTCTAAAATATATTTTATTATTAAGCAAAGTGTCCTAAACATTAATCTAACTGCAAATTTAAAACATTATTAAAAACTACTGAGAATACTAAAAAATAGCATGTGTTACATGTCCCCGCTAACTAAATCTAAACTTTATCATGAAATATAATCATTAAAATCTTGCAGAAATCTTATTATTTTTGCATTGTTGTGTTACTCCATATACCATCTATGCTAAACAAAAATAAATTTCATAAGAAATCCATAATATGTTATATAAAATACACATTTTAGTCGTGTCCCCAGGTTTTCACTCAGTCCTGTTACCCTCACACATTTCCCCCTCTGAAAAACTTGGAACATTCCACAAGACACATTTTCAACAGGAAGTTGCATCATCTGGATCTTACGCAGGCCATAAGAAGACCAAAAGTAAGTTCTCTCATTTTAATTTCTGTATATTTGATGAAATTGTAACTATGACTGAGAAGGTCAATCTCAACGTACTGTACTGTTACCTAAATTATTTCTTTGATGTTATTTGTTTATTTTAAAAATATTAACTTTAGGTAAGTCACTAGTATTTGCTTAGTGTCCTCATTATATTAGCATGTACGCCATGTGTCCATATGTCATGTATTTTACTCAATCCTGTTACTTTCAGTCCTGTTACTCATATGAAAAATAACAGGACTGAGTTAAGAGTAACAGGAGTGAGTAGAGTCCTCTGTTTTGTTATTTAATAATGTGAATATTATCTGATATAATACTATTCACCTGTATCATGAGTTTTACAGTTGAAATTATTTAAATTGTAGATTTTTAGGATTAGTTTTACAATATGAATGCCATACATTGCAGGGAGCCAGTCCACCACGACGTGACTTCATCTTTTTGTCTTTCTCTTTCTTATCTTTTGTAGAAGATGGAGAGAACCTATACTTTGCAGGTGCAAGAAACACACACCTATGGCATGCTGCAAGGAAAGGAGTGAAACACACCAGCAACCCTATCTTTTTCCCCCTTTTTTGTCTTTCCTTCCCTCCCTCTCCCCCCTCTCTCTTTTCCTTGCTCTCCTTCTTTCTCTTTCCACCTTCTTCACTGTAATGTACTACTAGCACATAGAACATCCCTTCAACACAGAAATCTCACTCACACACATGCACACACGGCCATGAACACACTCTTTTTCTCACACACATACACACACATATGAACACTCAGTCCTGTTACCCAGCGTTCATTCCTGTAACAAAGTGCTCAGTCCTGTTACTAAATTTATTTATTTTTCTAGAAAAATAAAGTTAAACCACTGTTTTTATCAGTTTTATCTGATCCATAATTTACACAATTGTTAAATAAATTAAATTATTTAAAAACATATAAACTTGAGGCTTTTGTCTTCTTTTAAATTAGAAAATTGTTTTGCGTTTTTTATTAAAATACACCTTGCCTTAATATAAAGTGATGTTTTTGTCATAAATATCAGTTATTTGAACACACAATCAACCATTTCTTCAAAATAAACACTTTCTTGAGGTGAATACAAAGGAATTAACTCACATGCTTTTAAACATGATTTTTAAATGGCACGTGAGTTTTGGTAACAGGACTGAGAAAACATGCATCCATCTTCTGCGTTGAAACCTTGTAAAAAATTAAATAAAGTTGCCTGAGATTGACCAATACACATTTTAAAAGTTAAAAGTTAAAAATGTGTAGTATTAGATTCAGTGTTGAAAAAAGATGAAAAATAATGTTTAATTTTGAAGAGTTACAACAGGCAAATGGCACCCATTCGGTGGAATGGCCCATAGTGCGTCATCTGGGACGCAACTAATGAATACAACCGAAAAAGAAATGGATAAGGAAAACAAAAAGAGAAAGCCAAATTGGACAGAGGAGGAGAAGTGTATACTTCTCGACGAATATGGGAAAAGAAAAGCGATTTTAAAAAGCAAGCTTAATCCCAATGTAACTGCTACCAAAAAAATATAAACAGTGGGAGGAAATAACCGATACAATTAACGCACGTAATCTAGGTGTAAAAAGGACTGTTCAGGAGATAATTAAGAAATACGAAAACATCTCTGTGATGGCAAAAAAACAATTAAGCGTTCACAAGAGGGAGTCCAACAAACCTGGTAAGTTAAGAGTTTTACCGCACCGTAGAGTGCGTTTTTTTTTTTTTTTTTTTTTTTTTTGCCGTATAACAACTGTTACAAAACTGATAAACAGGTGGAGGACCACCGCCCCCTAAATTGTCAGACTCTACTAAAATGGTCCAAGACATCATTGGGGCGGACTCACCTGTCCTGGCTGGCATCACAGGAGGTTTAGAGAGTGAAGCTGAACCAGAGGAACAGCATAACACGGAGTGAGAGAGCATTATTGTCTCATATCAGCATACAATCTTATTAAACTTATCACTGCTGTGAGAATGAACAATTTTAAAGGTTATGACAGGCATAATATATATGACAACAAAACAATATGATAATTGGTATTTGTTTAGACTTTCCCAGCAATCCCAAACACAGCTCCAACACCGACAAAGCGCCAGTACACCAAACCAGGCAGCAGCCAAGTAAGATTTTATTGGTTTTTGTTAAGAATTATATTAGTAATAGACTAATATAATAAAACCTAATTCGGCTTTAAATAGCCTGCATATTATTTTAGACTATTATTTTCCAAAACACAAACACTTGTGAATTGCAGAAAAATCAAGATCTGTACAACTTTATTCTTAACAATAAGCTTCTACAGCTACAGAGCGAAGGAAAAGTAACAATCACGTCAATTGACGAATAAATACATTTTATGTTGTATATCTGTTGTATTTTATTTATGAAATTATAAATTACAAATAATTAACAATAGGCCTAGCTATTACATTCACATAAAATATTGCTAGCAATACTAATAAATAATATTGTTATATTGTTTTAATATCAACTAGGCCTACTTTAGACTACACTACTATACTAATAGACTAAAATAATATATATTATTACTAATATTTGTACTAAGGCCCACTTTTTTTGCTACAACTTAGCCTAGGCTACTAATTAAAGAACGCATTCACAATGGCATCTCTGACAGCAAATCCAGCCTGCTGGAAATCTTGTTGCAGATGATTTGCTTCATGAACCTCTTCTGCTTCTTGTCCCTCTTCTTCGAGTTCATCCTCCTCTTCGAAGGCAGAATACATCTTTGACATGTTGAAAAGAACCACACAGGCCACAATAATTTTGCAAGCTCTTGACGGCTCAATGCGCAGCTCGCTATGGAGACAGTGAAATCTGCGCTTAAGCTGTCCGATCGTCCTTTCAGCTATAGACCTCGTGTGTGTCAAAGCGTTGTTGTATCTTTCCTACAGGTGTAAAACAATGACCATCATTATTATCAGCAAGTCACACTGTAATATAATAAAAATAAAACATAAAAATAAAATACAATGCAACACATTGTTCAAATATTACTTTAATGTTAATTAAGCAATAATAAACTTTTTTATGTTATACAGGATTCAAATCATTTTTTCCAAGTCAGTTCAATGTCATTTAAGTTGAATGACTTAGGCTATACATTGATCTAAGTTGACTGTTAAGATTATTACATGCCTGTGCAGCGTTACGGGGATTCATGAATGGCGTCATGAGCCATGGTCGGCAGGGGTAACCACTGTCCCCGAGCAGGAGGCCACTGTGGATTCCAGCCTCAAAGTCTCTCCCGATCTTGCTCTCTGCCAAAATCCTGGAGTCATGTGAACTCCCTGGCCACGATGCAATGACATTTCTAATTATGGACAGATGGTCACACACTAACTGGACATTAATTGAATGATAGTTTTTTCTGTTCACATATTGATCTTCGTGTGTGCGGGGCGCCTGAATTCTGACATGTGTGCCGTCTATTACACCACTTATTCGAGGAAACCCCGCTTTCTGAAAAAAAAGAGGTCTGAATGGCACCCTGTTCTTGACGAGATGGAAACGTCACGGTTTGACTTAAATGACGGCAAAGGCCCCTGCAACCCGGTGTATAACCCTACTGACAGACGATTTATGAATGTGGAAAACATCTCCCACTACAGACTGGAAACTCCCAGTTGCAAAAAAGCGAAGTGCTATAAGCAGCTGTAACACGGATGGTAGCGAGTGGTTGCGCTGAGGACAAGGTCGCCTTCCAGCTTGTTAGCAATCTCATAGATTGCGCGACGATCAAATCTATATTCTCGCAACAGTTTTTCGTCGTTAAGATGGTCCAGCGGGTTCTCCCTATCACGAAATATTCGCCTCGGCACATCAATATCTTCAGCAAGATCCATAAACTCAGCCATGTCATCTAATTTATGTTCGTGAAACTCTTAAGGTAAAGTTTGCCCAACCTTAGAGTATACTTAAGAAAATGACAGTTAAGGGGCTTTATGCAACACTTAACGGTTTTTAAGGGATTACTTAAGTGAAAAATAGACACATAAGGGAAATTCTAAGGGTTTATGACATTTCACTTAAAGAAACCCTTAAGTGACGGTTAAGGGTTATTTTTTGCAACACCCTTAAGTTTAAGGGAAACTTAAGGGCGAACTTAAGGGAAAATTACACTTAAGGTGCTTTATGCAACCGGGCACTGGGCCTGCTGCAGCGACTTGAAGTTTGGCAACAGTTTGACGTCCCTTGACCAGTCGCTCTGCTCTTAAGGATCTAGTCCTTTGACTCCCTTTATTTTTTTCGTCATATCTAGTCCTTGCGTCAGGATTTAGTTTTAGGCGATATGGTCCTAAAATATTTTCTTTAGCCCGCTGCATTTTGTCGCATTGTATTCTGTTTTTCACGGTAATTGTTAATTATTTTCATGCCAGAACATTAACCTGCTATGCCAGCCCATGTAAACTGGCCAAACATACCCATAATTCTTTGCGTTCTGATGACGTTGCCGCCCAGTTGGTCATGTCTTAGCGATCTCTATTATTTGTTCCTCAAGATGAACAAGGCAATCCCATTCAGTTTATTTGACTCAGTGTAAAGAAATCCAACCACTAAATTACAGTAGGCACATTTTTTAAAATTTGAATTAAAAGAAAACATTGAGACATAATATCAAACATTTTATCAAGTAATGTACGTTTAGTGCCTTCAATGTTGAATGGAAAAATTTTTCATTTAAACACTTTTAATTTAAAGGGGACCTATTATGCCCTATTTAACAAGATGTAAAATTAGTCTCTGATGTCCCCTGAGTGTCTATGTGAAGGTTTAGCTCAAAATACCCCACATATAATTTTTTATAGCCTGTTAAAAATGCTACTTTTAGTGGTTGAGCAAAAACGAGCCAGGTATAGTTTAGTTTAATTACGGTTATAACTTATATTGTCTCCTTGTTTTTAATCTACTCTATTAGTACAGGCCTGTTGTACCGTCCGAATGATGGCCAAAACTATACAGATGAGTTTTATGACGTTTATTGTACTTCATAGAAAAGATGAAGCGTCCGTTTTCACTCTAGAAAATCACTGTATGAGCTTAATAAAACACTGCAAGTGTGCATTAAAATATTATCCATAAACTTTCTCTCTCTCCCTTGTATTTATCACCAACATACGTTAGCCTACACAGAAACACTGGTTACAACTAACAGTAAACAGATATATAAAGACCTTATGCCTTTCGGGTGGTGCTTAATAAACTTTATACCTGTAAATCAACTCTGATGAACTGTAATAAAGTGCCCTCACCTTCATTACTGCTATATAGTATCACTCTGGAGGCTGTAAGCTGGATCACAAACAGTTTTTACTTGTTATCCTCCTTGAGTAGCACATTTTTAGCACAGTCTCTGTTTTGTATTGTCTCTTTGTATTGATATTCGTTCACAAAGCAGTCCGGTGTGAAATGATTCGCGCAGACATAAACGAACTTCGACAGAACTGAGGGAGCATTTTCCTGGAAAACCAAGTTAATCCACCTCGTTTTCAGCAGCTCAGATTTAGAGAGTAAATGGAGAGAGCTATGTGGATTAATCCATCCAGCTACAGAACACCTAAAACGCTTGGGAGACATTCTCAGCAGTGCAGCAATGGCGGACTCGCTGTAAACAACGCGCTCAGGGCGTGTCTATGTTCAAACTTCAGTGTCAGTCAACACTGTGGGCGGGGCCTGTGGCTTTTGTGACATCACACTGCCAGGGATCTGGAAACAGCTCATTCTGAGACACTGCTTATGATTTATGGGGATAAAAAAAAAGGAGTGGGTGGATTTTTATCACTATAGGGTGGTTGTGTACACACACTGCCAACACACATTTATGTCCAAACACCATGCAAAAGTGAATTTTGCATAATAGGTCCCCTTTAAGACTGATAAATCAATGTCCTAAAATAACTGTGAAATTCTCTATGTGCTTTAGATGTAGCTCAACTCCATGTTAGCTTACTTCTTTGTCAGCGTCACTTTGTTGTGTATCTGTGGAGGTAATTTAACCTCTGGTATGACATCATAACCATAGGTCCCAAAAATGTTAAGGTCATCCTGTCAAATACATACAAAAACATTTAGTGAGATGGTTTTGCATCACAATTTCAGTCTATTGTTATTCTTTTCATACATTTTAGCAAACTACATTCATAATCTATATAACTGAAATAAAAGTTATCCTAAATGCTATACCACTTTGTTAACTGATGAAATATCAAAGTGTCTCTTTTCCTTCCTTAGTTCCAGTGACAAAACTGTTTCCATCTCAAAGAGTTGCAAGGCTGCTTTGCTTGTTTCAGGCTTAAAACAGCAACCACCTAAAAACAACAACAAAAAAGAAAAAATAGCAGTAATAATTAGCCAATGAAAACAATATTAAAGGGTTATATAGTTCACCCAAAAATAAAAATGCTGTCATTAATTACTCGTCCTCATGTCGTTCCACACCTGTAAGACCATTCATCTTCAGATGCCCAGAAAGCTACTAAAGACATATTTAAAACATTTCATGTTACTACAATGTTTCAACCTTAAAGGGGTGGTTCAGTGGTTTTTTTCTAGGCTTGATTGTGTTTTTGGGGCACAGTTTAACATGTCTTAATGCTTAGTTTTTTTGAAAACGCTGTATTTTTCATATATTTTATCTTAATGGACCCTTCGCTAAGCCCCGCCCTCCTTAGTTACTGTTGCTACGCCTGTCAAGCTTTCGCGTCTGGCAAGTCATTTACAGTATGTATGCACCGGTGTCAGACATCTTCAAGGAGATAATTAGTCATTTTTGGCGAACAGGTGAAATATCTGAGAGAGCAAGACAAAAGGGACTGCAGTATGCATTCGAGGGATATATCCACGACATAATATGCAACCGATTAGAAAATAATTTGATCAAAATTGAAGCTAAAGCTCCCAGCGCGAGCAGCAGCCGCCTCATACGCTGACCATTCAAATGGGAAACACACAAATTGAGGAACAGCTTTGTTCATCCACAGCAGGTTAAGTGAAATTTGTGAAAATAACCTAATAATTATAAATCAAACAGCTTATCCATAAGTCTTGTGGAATAAACACAAGACGTTAGCCTGACCACTTTGCAATGATAACATTCTCCCGCTTATATTTTTAGCACGCCAGGCTAACGTAACTCCGTCTTGCCTTTAATCCTTTTATTTCACGTTCAAATATATGCATTAAGAACCGTCATTATTTCCAAGCAATGATGTGCTGAGCTAGCTAGCTAACCGACCCGTCAGGTTGTCCTCCCAGGGGTGTATTCCAGAAAGCAGGGTTAACTTACTGTCACATATACCCTGAACTCTCAGTTGATTAACCCAAACCTTGCTTACTCGTGGTATGCTGGTTCCAAAAATGCGTCCGGGAATAAGTTCAGCCAACCCAGAGTATGTTCCCGGTTAACACACAAGACATTCTCAACAGAGCGACGAATCGATGATTCACCATGGAAACAGACGCTAAGAAAAAGCGCGCCATTCTACTTCATTCTTCTTCTTTTGTTTAATGGCGATTTACATAACCTACTTGGTGCACATCACCACCTATTGGGTGGTTATGCAATCATTTTTTATTCTTAATATTGTTTTATGCTAATTATTAAATAAGATATCACATATATGATATGTATTTTATTATAGAAATTATAGCATAGAAAATGTCCTGTTAAAGGATAAAAAGCAGATCCATGTGTGAGATGACAATAAAATACATTCATATATTAGAATTGAATAAACAGTCATATATTGTATAATATAACATTGTGTATATAACTGTAACTATATAACAAATTTAATATAACCATATTGATAATATAACATGCATCTGAATTCCTCTTAAACTAACTAACCCTTTAACATAACCTGCTCCGGAGCAGGTTATGTTCAGAGAGCAAGTTGCTATGGTTACTTACATACCCTAAAAGTTACCTCCGTTTTTGGAACCGAAAGTTGAGGTTATCCACTTACTTACTCTTAAACATACCCAGGTATGTCACATAACCTGCTTTCTGGAATACCCCCCAGGCTTACTGCATATGCATACATCAATATTACATCATTGTTGTCATGATAAATAACACAAAATTACTGTATATGCATTATTGTAAGGGTAGGTTTAGTGTTGAGGTAGGTGTAGATGTTAATAAAGCCATAGACCACGTTAATATCACGCTGGAAGCACAATCTGATGGGTAACGTTAGCATTTTTCAGATTTTGCTAACGTTACCTACTGTTTCAATGGGAGGTAGCAAAATCTGACAGGGTAGCACAAATTGTCAGAACACCGGCATTTCTCCACTTGGGTTTTAGGTTTCGGGAAGGGGAAAAAATTCCACCACCCCGTCCAAACTTTTAGGATACCGGGTATCAGGTTAACACAATCCATAAGCACAACGCTTTGGCATGTTCCCTCGCTCGAAAGCTTGACAGACCTCCCGCGCCTAGTAACGGTTGCTAAACCACGATTGGCCTGTGGCGGTTTTCGGGCATGGCTTAGCGAAGGGTCCATTCTACACCTCTGTTTCCACTGTCATATGAACGGCTCGTTTGACTTCCTGCTTCTAAGATACCACTCCCTCCGAAATAAGCAATGTTCTCAGATTGGCTGGCAGGATGGTTGCTCCCCCAGTGTATCGTGATTCGCTGAAGCGTCCGGAAACGCCATGCCCCTTACCATCCGTTATTACCATAGACAGTAAAAGAAATGGACACAGCGACCCCATTGGAACTCAATTGAGACAAGTGAAGCCCATTTTTAGCGATTTTTAGCACTTCCGTTTCTGACGCGCAGACTCAAACTAAGCTTGATGACGTCAGCAACCTGTCTGACAGATGTAAATCTTCTAGTAGCTGTGCATACAAACTGCCATCGTTAATCTTGCAGAGACGGCGAGCTTGAGCGGGGAGTTCTTTGGCGTGAGTGAGCAGGAGTAAGTATTCTGATTAATTATTTTGTATAGTATTTTAAAATGTAACGCCAGTACGCCATATTAAGTTAATGCATACTATTGCCTGCGAGCTTCTCCCCCTGTCTGTACGGTAATTTCTCTACTGTGCGACAGAGAGTCGAGTGGTTATGACGCAATCGTTAGCCTATTTTTACAAAAACTGTTTCTACGGGGCCATAATGTAACATAGAAGGTAATGGAGCCCTTTATACATTGTCGTGTATCTTTAGAAATAAATAATGGACAAATGGAGTCTTTAAACGCCTCAGATGTAAAGTTATTCGCTGTCAAAGTGATGCCAAAATGAATGGGAGTCAATGGGATGCTAACGCAAGTGAAGTTCTGCTACAAGATGGCGGCACGCGGCCGACTTCAACTTCCGGTCGACTTCCTTGGGCACTGGTTATTACGTGCTTAGGTGGAAAGTAAATAATTGCGTCTATATTGCTGTATCAAATTGAGCCAAATCAGACCCAGGCGAAGAGGGTCAGGCAGAACCTCTCCAATCGTGGCTTTTAAAGGACGTTTATGAATGGTATTTCATTTAGTATTTGTGTCAAAGTGTTTAGATATGCTGTCACTGCTGTTTGTTAGCTTTCAATATACAGTTTTATCCCGATTAAAGCTTTACTGTAGCCAAATACATGCCTGAGTAGTCGCATTTTTGTAAAGGTATCGTTTAATTTATAGCATGAACAACTGTTTGTCTATGAACATAGAAGTTTGTTGGTGTTTGTTGCACTAGAACTTAGCTAACTGGCTAGCAAAAACGAGTTGCTCTTTGTATATGTCCTTGATGCATTAAAAATAGCAACAGAACTATAACATTACGTTTAAAAGACATGTAAGTTACTAACAATAAAACGTACTTACAGTTTGAAGTAGGGCTGGGCGATATATCGCATGCGATTGTCACGCGCATTTTGTCAGTAAAGCCGGTTCCCTGATTGCCGCTAAATCGCCATCACCTGCTTTCAAATGGAGCGGCATTTAATAGACAGAGCCGTAGATCACTGATAAGCCACGCAATATCGCGTTCATATCGGAGATGTATCGCCTTCGATAATGAACGCGATATTGCATGGCTTATCAGTGATCTACGGCTCTGTCTATTAAATGCCGCTCAAAATGGGTCAAAATCCAAAGAGCAGTCAAAAACAGGAAACAAAGAAAACAAACAGAGAAACTGGTGATCTGAACTGAAACCTCCATGACAAAAGCAGAAACAACCAGGGTATAAATAGACAGACACTGATGAGGAAACACAAAACAGCTGGGTGCAATGACATGGGATAATGAGTCTGGGAAGTGCGTTATGGGTAATGTAGTTCACAAGTGGGGTGAGACACAGTCCGGGTTTGAGTGCCCTCTAGTGGCAGACAAGGGCACTCCCAGTAATGATCATGACATTACCTCCCCTCAAAGGAGCGGCTACCAGACGCTCCACCAGACACACAAAAAAAACAAAAACACAAAAACTCAGGAGGGAGGTGGAAAGGAGGAGGACCGGGGGAGGGATGGTGGGCCAGGTCCAGAGACTCCAACTGAAGGCCAGGGGGGAGCCAGGGGAACAGACCATGGAGACTCTAGTGGGGTCGGGGTTCTGGCTAGTTGCCAAGGCAGTGCTGGAGGAACTGACCAAGTGGGTGCCAACAGGCTTGGAGTCCTGGCTGAGTGCCAGGGCGATGCTGGAAGAACAGACCAGGCGGGTTTCGACGGTTCAGACGGCCTGGGCGGTGGCGGCAGGGCTGACCAAGGGTGCTCCGTGGCCATATCAGGGAGACCGGGCAGCTCGGTGACGGCCTCCGTAGCCATATCGGGGAGAGCGGGCAGCTCAGTGACGGCCTCCGTGGCCGTATCGGGGAGAGCGGGCAGCTCGGTGACGGCCTCCGTGGCCGTATCGGGGAGAGGGGGCAGCTCGGTGACGGCAGTGGTCTCGGGCTGCTCTGGGATGGCAGCGGGCTCGGGCTGCTCTAGCGGCGCCGGCAGGGCAAGGCGCTTAGTTGGCGCCGGCAGGGCAAGGCGCTTAGGAGGCACCGGCAGGGCAAGGTACTTGGGAAAACGAAGAACAACCTCTAGAGTGGTCTCCGGGCCTTGAAAGACGGAGGAAGCCCTTCTCCTCCTTTTCCTCCTCTTATGAGGGTGAGGCGGTGGCTCTGTGCCTACCTCATCTGTAGGCACCGAACTGGACCCACAGGCTGGAACAGACTCTGAAGCAAAATCCCTGGCTTGAGCGGACTCCCTGGCTGGAGCGGGCTCTGGAGTGGACTCACCGGCTGGAGCGGACTCACTGACTGGAGCGGGCTCTGGAGTGGACTCACTGGCTGGAGTGGACTCACTGGCTGGAGTGGACTCACTGGCTGGAGCGGGCTCTGGAGTGGACTCACTGACTGGAGCGGGCTCTGGAGTGGACTCACTGACTGGAGTGGACTCACTGGCTGGAGCGGACTCACTGGCTGGAGTGGACTCACTGGCTGGAGCGGGCTCTGGAGTGGACTCACTGGCTGGAGCGGACTCACTGACTGGAGTGGGCTCTGGAGTGGACTCACTGGCTGGAGCGGACTCACTGGCTGGATTGGACTCACTTGCTGGAGTGGACTCACTGGCTGGAGCGGGCTCTGGAGTGGACTCACTGACTGGAGCGGATTCCCTGGCTGGAGTGGACTCACTGGCTGGAGCGGACTCTGGAAAGGCCCCCGGGCCTTGAAAGATGAAGGAAGCCTTCTTCCTCCTCCTCCTTTTACATAGGTGAAGCAGAGGCTTAGCGCCCACCTCCTCTGTGGCTTATCGAACAGATTCACGGGCTGGAGCGGGATCTGGAGTGGACTCACTGGCTGGAGCGGGGTCTGGCTGAAGTTGGAGATAGTGGACGAACCCCCAAAAGTCCAGGTCTCCCAGTCCATCCATCTCCCACAGAGGTAACGAGTTATCCAGGAAACCATTCAGAAGGTCCATTAAAGCAGTATCATTATATCCCAGCCCCACCGCCAGGGTCCAAAACAATTGGGCAAAACCTCCTACCTCCACCCCTGTTGTTTCAGGGTCATCAAATTTCTGAGTCGAGCCATCCTCTCCTTTATAGTAGCCGAGGGAGTGATCTGAATTCCCATCCTGCTGGATCTCTTAGTGATGGAGGTTTCTGTCATGGAAACACAGAGACAAACAGGCAAGATCCAAGTGCAGGGTTTTAATGGGTAATCCAAAATCGTAAGTCCAGAAACAGGCAAGGGTCAAAATCCAAAGAGCAGTCAAAAACAGGAAACAAAGAAAACAAACAGAGAAACCGGTGACCTGAACTGAAACCTCCATGACAAAAGCAGAAACGACCAGGGTATAAATAGACAGACACTGATGAGGAAACACAAAACAGCTGGGTGCAATGACATGGGATAATGAGTCTGGGAAGTGCGTTATGGGTAATGTAGTTCACAAGTGGGGTGAGACACAGTCCGGGTTGGAGTGCCCTCTAGTGGCAGACAAGGGCATTCCCAGTAATGATCATAACACAGATGACATGGCACCCCAAACCATTACTGACTGTGGAAACTTTACACTGGACTCAAGCAACGTGGATTGTGTGCCTCTCCTCTCTTCCTCCAGACTCTGGGACCCTGATTTCCAAAGGAAATGCAAAATTTACTTTCATCAGAGAACATAACTTTGGACCACTCAGCAGCAGTCCAGTCCTTTTTGTCTTTAGACGCTTCTGACGCTGTCTGTTGTTCAAGAGTGGCTTGACACAAGGAATGCGACAGCTGAAACCCATGTCTTGCATAGGTCTGTGCGTAGTGGTTCTTGAAGCACTGGTTCCAGCTGCAGTCCACTCTTTGTGAATCTCCCCCACATTTTTGAATGGGTTTTGTTTCACAGTCCTCTCCAGGGTCCGGTTATCCCTATTGCTTGTACACTTTTTTCTACCACATCTTTTCCTTCCCTGCGCCTCTCTATTAATGTGCTTGGACACAGAGCTCTGTGAACAGCCAGCCTCTTTTGCAATGACCTTTTGTGTCTTGCCCTCCTTGTGCAAGGTGTCAATGGTCGTCTTTTAGACAACTGTCAAGTCGGCAGTCTTCCCCATGATTGTGTAACCTACAGAACTAGACTGAGAGACCATTTAAAGGCCTTTGCAGGTGTTTTGAGTTAATTAGCTGATTAGAGTGTGGCACCAGGTGTCTTCAATATTGAACCTTTTCACAATATTCTAATTTTCTGAGATACTGAATTTGGGATTCCCTTTCGTGGGAACTATCGACGCTACGTCAGTGACGTGATGGGAATCCTCTGCATTTTTGTGTTCGTGAAGCACTATTGTATCCAACCAATGAGACAACGTGACGTCAGAGGCGGGCGACGTCGTGGACCGGAACCTATAAAGCATGCCCAGAAACAAAGAACGCTAGCTTCTGTTGTCTTCAGTAAGCGCTATTTGTATCTTGTCTGTCTTATTTACTGTTGTTTGTCCATCTCGCCAGAAAGTGATCTCTTAGTCTGAGGACAAGAGTTTCTAAACAAGTGAAATAAGACACATAAAAAGACATACACATATAAAGAAAATGACGGAGAAAAGCCAGCGTTTCACTAAGTGTGCACCTCCTTGCCCGCGATTCATCGTGGAGGGAGATACACACGAGATGTGTGTGAAGTGCCTGGGAGTTGAGCACGCACAGGCAGCTCTTGAGGGGGCTGTCTGTGTGCACTGTGAGCGGCTCACTCTCAGGGCGCTGCGCTCACGCCGGGCGCTCTTTGAGGAGGGCGCCGCGGCGAGTGTTCCCCGCGGGTCTGGTCCCGCTGCTGCCGAGGCACAGCGAAGGCTGCACTCGTGGGGTTCACAAATGGATCTAGCAGAGGGGGGAGAGACGGGCTTTGCCTTATCGCTCCCCTTACCTGCTAGATCTAGTGTCTCTCCTTTGGTGGTGGAAGCACGCGCTGCGGTTTCTTCCCCTCAAAGGGAGGCACCGGCACTGAATATATCTTCCTCCGAGGAGGTTGATGTTGAAGGTGTCGAGGGTGGTGATGAGGGACCGTCATCCTCATCTCCAGCCCATGAGGAGCTTATGGAGGTAGTGACCCGGGCAGTAGAAAAACTAAATATAAACTGGCCCGCGGAGGAGAGCGTTCCTAAAGTTAAAAGCAAGTTGGACGAACGCTTCCTCCCAGCTAGGTCACTACCCCAGCGTCGGGGACTGCCGTTCTTTCCCGACCTCCACACCGAGGTGTCGAGGTCGTGGAATAGACCTGTGCAGTACCGTGTCTTCAGCCCACAGACATCAATGTACAGCAATATTACTGGGCTGAAGCAACACGGTTATGGGGCGATGCCTCGGGTTGAAGAGACGCTTGCGAGCTATCTCTCGCCCGAGTCTGCATCGTCCCTGAAATCCCTGACGTTGCCCACCAAACCTTTAAAGCAAACATCAAATTTGGTGGGCAAGGCTTATTCGGCAGCGGGTCAGGCTATGGCATGTCTGCACACTATGTCAATACTGCAGGCATACCAAGCTGATCTGCTGGGGGAGATTGACGAAAGTGGGGAGGTAACTTTTGATACCATTCAGGAGTTGAGGAAGGCCACAGATTTAGCTCTCCGTGCCACCAAGGAGACGGCCAAGTCAGTAGGCCGCTCTATGGCAGCCCTGGTGGCCACGGAGAGACATCTGTGGCTCAACCTCGCTGATATTAAGGAGAAAGACAAACACATCCTTATGGATGCGCCGCTTTCCTCTGAGGGCCTGTTCGGTGACGCAGTTAATACTGTCGTCGACAGGTTCGAGGAGGCGAAAAAGCAGAAAGCGGCGTTCCAGAGGTTCCTCCCCCGAAAAACTCATCCCCCTGAGGCTGCTGGGTGGGGGCAGCCTCAGCCGATAGCCGGCTCCTCGGGACACAGGTCCCAGCAAAAGGCTAGTGTGGCCGCCCGTGCTCCCCCGCGGAAAGCTTGGGGACCGGAGCGTGCTGCACAGCCGAAGCCTTCCGGGGGTAGGGCGGATCTGAGGACCGTCATCATTTCCCGGAAGGCTTCCCAAAAGAAGTCCTGACGCTCATGGGCCAGGGCTTCTGAGGGCAGTCCCCTCCGAAGGGGTTCGACGATTAATTTCTATCGTTCCCCATCGGTGCCCTCAGGGGGCTGTTCTGCCAACCCTGCCACCCAGTGTGCGACAGGGCGCAGCAGTTCCCGTCGATCCTTCGAGGAGGATCGGCCAGCACGTGATTCGGTTATCTGCCGGTGCGCCGCGTCAGATAAACGAGCCAAGTGCTCAAAAAACACCAGAGACCAGTCTCGAGAGGCTGGTTCCCTTAGTAGAATTTTTGGGGGAATGGAAACTTCTTCCGAATATTTCGAAATGGGTGCTGCTCATGGTGGAACAGGGCTACAGAATTCAGTTCGGTTCTCGTCCGCCCAGGTTCAGTGGAGTGATTCACACAGTGGTAGCTCCAGAGCAGTCTCTGGTAATGGAACAAGAGGTTACGACGCTTTTGCAAAAAGGGGCTATAGAACGGGTTCCCTCTCCCAGCAAAATGTCGGGCTTTTACAGCCGCTACTTCATTGTTCCAAAGAAGGATGGAGGGTTGCGACCGATCTTAGATCTACGTATACTAAATCGATCTGTAAAGAGGTTAAAGTTCAAGATGCTTACACTCATTATTCCACAGATCAGATCCGAGGACTGGTTTGTGGCGATAGATCTGAAGGACGCATATTTTCACATATCCATCCATCCTTCTCACAGGAAGTTCCTCAGGTTTGCTTTCGGGGGCGAAGCATACCAATACAAGGTTCTTCCCTTCGGCCTATCATTATCACCCCGCCCGTTCACGAAGTGCGTGGATGCAGCCTTGGCTCCTCTGAGACTCCAGGGCATCCGCGTGCTGAACTATATCGACGATTGGTTGATTTTAGCTCAAACAGAACGTCTGGCAGCTCAACATCGAGATGTTGTGCTGTCGCACATGAAGAGGCTTGGGCTGAGGCTCAATGCCAAGAAAAGTGTGCTGGTTCCGAGTCAGGTTGCCAACTATCTTGGGGTAATCTGGGATTCGATCACGATGCGGGCGCAATTGTCTCCCGCTCGTGTGACGTCCATTCTCGGGGCCGTGAATGGGGTGAAGTTAGGCCGGTCACTCACTGTAAAACAGTTTCAGAGACTGTTGGGTCTGATGGCAGCTGCGTCCAACGTTGTTACTTTTGGCCTTCTGCACATGAGACCCTTACAGTGGTGGCTCAGGACCAAGGGGTTTTCCCCGAGGGGAAATCCTTTTCGCATGATCAAAGTCACGCGGCGATGCCTTCGTGCTCTGGTCATGTGGAAAAAGCCTTGGTTCCTGTCCCAGGGACCCGTGTTGGGAACTTCATGTCGTCGCGTAATGCTTACGACAGATGCGTCCCTCACGGGCTGGGGAGCGATCATGAGTGGTTGCTCAGCTTAAGGTTGTTGGGAGGTACACCAGCTCTCTTGGCACATAAATCGGCTAGAGATGCTGGCAGTGTTTCAGGCTCTGAAGCACTTCCTCCCCGACCTCAGGGGCCATCATGTGTTGATTCAGACAGACAACACTACGGTGGTCTCCTACATAAATCACCAAGGGGGATTGCGGTCTCGTCCACTATGCAAATTAGTCAGTCGCATCCTCCTGTGGACCCAAGGGAAATTACTCTCACTGAGGGCAGCGTATATTCCGGGGTATCTGAATATGGGGGCGGACGCTCTGTCGAGGCAGAGCGCGAGTCCGGGGGAATGGAAGCTTCACTCCGAGGTAGTGGAGCTTATATGGAAAACATTCGGTCGAGCGGAAGTCGATCTCTTTGCCACAGAGGAGTCAACTCAATGCCCTCTGTGGTACTCTCTGAGGCACCCAGCTCCTTTGGGGTTGGATGCCATGATACAGACGTGGCCGAGGCGACGTCTGTATGCTTTTCCCCCAGTCTCTCTGCTCCCGGGAGTTCTGGACAAAGTCCGTCAGGAAGGGGTAGACCTGATATTGGTGGCTCCTTTCTGGCCAACAAGAATATGGTTTGCGGACCTAGTATCGCTTCTTCACGGCTCTCCTCTGGAGCTTCCAGTCAGACAGGATCTCCTGTCCCAAGCGGGCGGCATGATTTTACATCCCCGTCCAGAAATGTGGAAACTGTGGGCCTGGCCCCTGAGGGGGCAAGGCTCATAGAATCTGGTCTCCCAACCGAGGTTGTGGAGACCATCCTTCAGTCCAGAGCTCCGTCTACGAGGAAGCTTTATATGTATAAGTGGAAGGTGTTCTCTACATGGTGTAGTCATCTTAAGGTGGACCCTGTCCATTCTTCTATCAGCTGTGTGCTTCAATTCCTTCAAGAAAAGCTTTCAGAAGGCTTAACTCATTCCACACTAAAAGTGTATGTGGCTGCTATTTCAGCTTATCACATTCCTATGGGTGGTGTCTCGGTAGGTCGAGACCCCTTAGTTGTTCGCTTCCTTCGTGGTGCACTGAGGTTGAGGCCTTCAGTACGCCCAAAATCTCCGACCTGGGACTTAGCCATTGTGTTACAAGGGCTGGCTAAGGCGCCCTTTGAACCTTTGGAAGATGTGTCAGACAAAATGCTCACATTGAAGACTGTGTTCTTATTGGCCATCTCATCCTTGAAAAGGATAGGTGACCTTCAAGCTTTTTCGGTTCTACCATCATGTTTAGAGTTTGCACCAGACATGGTTAAGGCCTTTCTACATACAAGGCCTGGTTACATACCTAAGGTCCCCACGAGGGTCCCAGGTCCTATTGTTCTGGAGGCTTTTTATCCCCCTCCGTTCACTAATCCGGATCAGGAAAAACTTAATTTGCTGTGCCCTGTGAGGGCGTTGGATGCATATGTCCACAGAGCTGCCCTGTGGAGGAAATCAGATCAGCTGTTCGTATGTTATGGGTCCCCGAGTCGAGGGGGCCCAGCGTCCAAGCAAAGGATGAGTAAGTGGGTGGTTGAGGCCATCACTTTGTCTTATAAAGCCCTAGGGCACCCGTGTCCTTTGGATGTCAGGGCACACTCAACTCGAGGTATGGCTGCTTCAAGAGCTCACATGTCAGGAGTTTCCTTGGCGGATATTTGTGGCACTGCTGGATGGTCATCCCAGCACACCTTCATCAGATTTTATAATCTTAATGTGAGTAGTACTCCGGGTGCTTTGGTGTTACAAGATAGCAGCCAGGCACTCGGAGGCACGGCGTAGTGGGGACAGCGTTCCCATCACGTCACTGACGTAGTGTCGATAGTTCCCACGAAAGGGAACGTCTTGGGTTACGAGTGTAACCCTTGTTCCCTGAGTAAGGGAACGAGACGCTACGTCACGTTGCCGTACCTCCAGCATGCCTGGAGCGCTTACTTCAGACATATCACAGAAGCTAGCGTTTCTGGGCATGCTTTATAGGTTCCGGTCCACGACGTCGCCCGCCTCTGACATCACGTTCTCTCATTGGTTGGATACAATAGTGCTTCACGAACACAAAAATGCAGAGGATTCCCATCACGTCACTGACGTAGCGTCTCGTTCCCTTACTCAGGGAATAAGGGTTACACTCGTAACCCAAGACGTTTTCCTTAGTTGTCAGTTATAATCATCAAAATTAAAAGAAATAAACATTTAAAATATATCAGTCTGTGTGTAATGAATGAATACAATATACAAGTTTCACTTTTTGAATGGAATTAGTGAAATAAATCAACTTTTTGATAATATTCTAATTATATGACCAGCACCTGTATATATGTGGTGTAACACTGATACTCTTGTTCTCAAACATTTTGTTTTTACTCTGAGTGTACACAAATAAAAAAAGATATTCACAGATTAAAATGGTGTATAACTCTTAATTGTATGTGCAACATTGATGGAGTATTTTGAGTCTCTTTCACACTGGTAAGAAAAAAAACGAGGTGGTATCGCTGGCGATACCTCAGACTCCAGAGTGTTAACCCAAATTCTAACCATGTCCATCTTTGGGGGCATTGCAGCTCAGGGCCAGGGTTTGGTTGCACATTTCCAGACAAAAGTAGAAGTGAGACAATCAAAAATCTTTGTTTCACATTTGATTTTGACTCAATTCATTGATATGTAGAAGCAAGGCAAATTCCTTCATTTAGTGAACAAGTGATTAACAGTCACCTCGATTTCTGTTGAGACATTCAGATGGTAGAGTCAGAATTTGGCGTAAACAGAATGAGAACATGGATCCATCATGCCTTGCTACCACTGTGCAGGCTGGTGGTGGTGGTGTAATGGTGTGGGGGATGTTTTCTTGGCACACTTTAGGCCCCTTAGTGCCAACTGGGCATCGTTTAAATGCCACGGCCTACCTGAGCATTGTTTCTGACCATGTCCATCCCTTTATGACCACCATCCTCTGATGGCTACTTCCAGCAGGATAATGCACCATGTCACAAAGCTCGAATAATTTCAAATTGGTTTCTTGAACATGACAATGAGTTCACTGTACTAAAATGGCCCCCACAGTCACCAGATCTCAACCCAATAGAGCATCTTTGGGACGTGGTGGAACGGGAGCTTCGTGCCCTGGATGTGCATCCCACAAATCTCCATCAACTGCAAGATACTATCCTATCAATATGGGCCAACATTTCTAAAGAATGCTTTCAGCACCTTGTTGAATCAATGCCACGTAGAATTAAGGCAGTTCTGAAGGTGAAAGGGGGTCAAACACAGTATTAGTATGGTGTTCCTAATAATCCTTTAGGTGAATGTAGGTAGGTCTCTGGGCAGAGCTGGCAAAAAGTTTATGTCATGATCCAATTGAATCGGTAGTTGCTCTGGATTTATAAAAGCTACAGAGCAAGTGCCTCTGTAACAAACATTTTTCAAATTGAGGTGACTGTCCGAAGCTCTCCCCCAATGTGTCCAGGAACAGTTGCTCGCTCCGAGATCCCAAATACCCAATAGTCATATAAGAATAGTAAATAAGGCCATTATCCTAAACTTTGAGCACTTAAGAGAAGTGAATAGCACAGACCTCTGTCTAGTATGCACTTACAAGGAGGCATTAATCGTCTTTTGCGATTTATTGAAGAGCCATAGAACAACACTGTGTTTTCATCAGGAACACACTTATTCACTTCTGTATCTATAACTTATCCCAACGGCACTCCTTGAGTCCCCCTAGTGGGCTGGATAGTGAAGCACATCTTTCATGTAATACCCTGACACCTCCCCCTTTAAGTCAAATGCCTGAGGTTACATTTACATTATTTACGTTATAATTATTACATAATTTTCTATTACCTCACCCCATACAAAGACTATGTATTTAACCATTTAGAACTCACCCGAACATGTTTTTTTCAAACCAAACATAACATTACTCATTCATTACTCTGCTGTCACACATCACTGTTTCTGAATTCTTCCCATCACATTTCAGGATATTCATTATTATTCAGTATAACCAAGCCTGGTCACATAATTCAATAAAGATATTTGTTACTGACAATATGTTGTCACTTTTTCTCTCTTTTATAAGTTCAGTCTCTCAGCAGGCTTGCTTACTCTGCCTGATCTAGTGATGTTAGGTTTCCTAGCAATTGTCCCTACAGGTACATCAGAGTCCACATGAGGTTGAACTTTTAATGGTGACTGTTCTAAATTCTCCTCTGTCATTAAAGTAAATCCAGAAACTCCATCTGGCAGCAGCTGAAGATGCCTGCGATTTCTCCTTTTCTCTCCCTCCTTTTCGCTGAAGACCTCGTATGACCTTGGAGTAGCGCTCTCTGCCATCACGGTAGCAGGTCCCTTCCACTTTGCTTCATCGTCTAACTTTAACAAGACTGAATCTCCAGGTCTCAGAACAGGTAAGTCCTTCACGCCATGTCGTCTGTTAAAGTAGTATGCTTGTTTTTCTTTTGCGGCTTTGTCTCTTTCTTTTACACTTGATTTGCTTGGCCACTTTGGTCTTAGGTTGTTCGGTAAGGTGGGTAGGGTAGTACGTATTTTCCTCCCCATAAGCAATTCTGCTGGGCTGACCCCTGTAGAAGAGGTAGGGGTGGCTCAAAAACACATGAGTGCTATTAACGGGTCATCCTGTTTCAGAATGCGCTTCGCTGTCTGAACTGCCCGTTCAGCCTGTCCATTGCCCTGTGGATTATATGGACTTGATGTAATGTGCTGAATATCATACATACCACAAAAGCTTCTCCAGGTGTCACTGGAGAACTGCGGTCCATTGTCGCTAACAATATGTTCTGGTATGCCGAATCTCGCAAACAATGCTTTAAGTCTCTGAATGACATGCTCTGCTGTAGTGCTATGTAGCAGAAGAATTTCCAAGTAGCGCGAGTAGTAGTCAGATACTACCAGGTATTGTTTTCCTTTATGCATACACAAGTCGGTGGCTATTCGCTGCCACGGTCTTTCAGGCAGTGGTGTTGACTTTAGAGGTTCTTTGCGTTGTGCACGTTTGTTTTCTATGCAAAACTTGCATGTTTCTATCTTTTGTCTAATATCCTCAGAAATTCCGGGCCACCACACAGTCTCTTGAGCCCGTGCCCTGCATTTTGACAAACCTTGGTGTCCATCATGAATTCTGCTAAGCATCTCATGTCTCATTACTTTTGGAATTACTATGCGATTCCCTAGCACAATCAGTCCATCACTCACAGACAAAGAGTCTTTCCATTTGTAGAAACTCTGTACACTGTTAGGAATGCTTTTAGCATATTCTGGCCATCCTTCGGTTACAAATCTCTCTACAGTCCGTAGCTGCTCATCCTTTTGTGTCTCCGTTTTTATTTCTGTCAACTTACGCTGTGACACTGGCAGACATCCGATGATTGCATTCACGTGACAACTCACATCTGCTGTCATGAAGTCCTCTGTAGTGTTCAATGGGCTACGTGACAGTGCGTCCGCAACAACCAAGCTTTTGCCAGGCGCATACTCCGCTTTCGCATTAAAACGCATGAGTCTCAGCAAAAGTCTCTGACATCTCACTGGCACAGTGTCCAAGTCTTTACTGTTAATCAGTGGTATTAATGGCTTGTGATCAGTAATTAATTTAAATGTGTCCATGCCCACCAAGTATTTCTGGAACCTTTCACACGCCCATACGCCTGCAAGGCATTCCTTCTCTATCTGGGCGTACCTTGTTTCAGAATCTGTCAGCCTTCTAGAACAGTACGCGACCGGTTTCCAGCTGTTTCCATGCTTTTGCAGTAAAACACCACCGATACCGTAACTGCTAGCATCTGCTGATACCACTGTTTCTTTTCCCAGATCATAGTGTGCCAGGACTGGAGCTTTGGTGAGCGCGCTTTTAAGTGAGCTGAATGCACTTTTCTGTGGTTCATCCCATGCCCATGCACGTCCTTTCCTGAGCATCTCATACAAAGGACCTCCCTTCTTTGCCAAGTCTGGGATGTATTTGCTCATGTAGTTTATGAGGCCTAACGCCCTCCTCAACTCATTTACATTGTTTGGTTCTTGCAAATCACTTATTGCACGTACCTTTTCAGGGTCTGCTTTGACACCTTGTGCATCCACGACATGTCCCAGGAAACTCAACTCTGCTTTCCTGAATACGCACTTGTCTTTATTCAATTTGAGACCCACACTTTTCATCCTTTCTAGTACTATCTTCAAGTGGTTGTCGTGCTCTGCCCTGTCCTTCCCGTACACAATCACGTCATCCATGTATACAGCAACTCCTTCCATGTCCGCTAGAAGCTCGTTCATTTTTCTTTGGAAGATCTCTGGAGCTATGCTGATCCCGAACGGTAGTCTCTTAAAACAATAGCGCCCCACCGGAGTGATGAATGTCGTCAGCAAACTACTCTCATTACATAACGGAATCTGCCAAAATCCAGATGCTGCGTCTAATGATGTAAAGACGCTTGCTCCAGATAATTTAGCTAGGATCTTGTCTGTTGTGGGAAGCATGTATCTCTCTCTTTTTATGTTGTCATTCAGCTTATTTAATCCAACACAAATTCTGATGGCACCATTAGGCTTCATGACCGGCACCATAGGTGCACACCAGTCTGTAGGCTGTGTGACTCTTTCCACAACACCTTGTTCCTCCATTCTCTGTAGTTCTGCTTTAACTTTAGGCAGTAGCGGTAATGGTACCCTCCGTGCCGTATGTACTGCATATGGCACGGCACCTTCTTTCAGGTGTATTTTTACCGGCTCTGTTCTCATTGTACCACCTCCTTCAAAAACTGTGTTTATCTGTTCTACTCTTTTAACTAGTCCCATCTCAGCAGCTGTCTGTCCGCTTAGAAGGTTACTGACAGTTTCTCCTGCCACCACATACACAGTAATGGCGTACTTTCTACGTTTATGCTCCGCTTCTGCAGTGAACTGTCCGATGCAATTTAGTGATCCACCTGGGCTGTCTAGTACTATGTTTGACTGAAGGAGCTGAGCTCTTGGGTGAAGTTTTTCAAATGTCTCCATGTTCATTACGGTAACATCAGCTCCCGTATCGATCTTAAAACTAACTGGAGTATCACCTATCTTAAGCAACACAGTCCATTTAGCTTCTTCTGACTCGTTTTTGTTACTGCACCCAGGTAAAAGCTCTCTTCACTCACTTCTTTCGCCATCACTTGTCTCACAGTTTTTGATTTGCACATTCTCGCCCAGTGTCCTTTTCTTTTGCATTTCCTGCATTCAGTATCAGCTGCTGGGCATTTTCTGATGTCTTTGTGTCCTGTTTTACCACATCTGCCACGTTCATTCTCTGTATCCTCTCTTCTTTTCTCACCACCTTTTTTGTGTTTCTCTTTCGTCCAGGGCCTATCTGCTGCTTTTGAAGAACGTCTGGAGGCTACCTCTTGCACGCTGCTCAATGACTGACCCTCCTGCTGGCTGATCTGCTGCGCGACATCTTCAGCCTGCCGCGTCATTTGCACCGCCGTTTCCAGTGTAAGTGCTGTCATTAGCTGCATTCTTCTAGAAAGCTCTTTATCTCGAATTCCGACTACAAGTCTGTCTCTAATATGTTCATTTCGACTTGCACCGAATTCACAGTTCTCACTGAGTTCGTAAAGGGCTCTGATGTAGCACTCCGCCTTTTCTCCGGGCCTCTGCACTCTCTGGTGAAAACATGCCCGCTCGTGTATCACGTTCTTTTTAGGCAAAAAATACGCATCAAATTTTCCGAGAACCGTCTCGTACTCCTCAGCACTTTCCTCTGCAGTAAAGGTGAACGATTTGAAGATGTTCTCAGCTTCAATGCCCATAGCATATATTAAAGTGCTAATCTGTACCTCTTTATCTTCTTTACTCAGCTTTGTAGCAGTCCTGTAGCGTGCAAATCTCTGCCGCCACATTGGCCACTCTGTTGGACGATCAAAATTAAAACTTTCTGGTGGATTAAATTTTGACATCTTGCTCTTCTCTTGTCTTTATACTTCTGACACCATGTCTAGTATGCACTTACAAGGAGGCATTAATCGTCTTTTGCGATTTATTGAAGAGCCATAGAACAACACTGTGTTTTCATCAGGAACACACTTATTCACTTCTGTATCTATAACTTATCCCAACGGCACTCCTTGAGTCCCCCTAGTGGGCTGGATAGTGAAGCACATCTTTCATGTAATACCCTGACAACCTCAGAGTGGGATACTCAGGTCCAGGCTGGTTAGCTGCAGAAGGCTGTAGCAGGCTCATATAGCGAATTAACTCAAAGTGGAAATATGAATAATTATTCATAACTCAATAAGACTTATTAATTATGACTAATTATGAATATGTAAATCTGTTAATCAGATTAACTGGATATAGCTACATTAATCTTAATATTACAATCAATTAACCTGTTGTCCAGGGAACACTCAGTGTTGATTGTTTAATAATTCTGTTCATTTCCAGGTTATGGAAAAATAACATTCTTATTGTACCGTGCTACTTAGAGCATAGATTCGGGATCTAAATCACTTAAGAGGCAATCTATTAGCAGACGGAGTCAGAACCAAACATATATTGTGCACAATCTTTATTAACTAACTCACAAACACATAACTAAACTAACAAACACATAACATACATCAAAGGCCACACACACATACGTACTGTAGGTAAGAATGAGTAATGATATGCAGGGTTGGGAAGGTTACTTTTAGAATGTATTTCACTACAGATTACAAAATACATGCTTTAAAAAGTAACCTGTAACGTATTTCGTTACATTACTCAAGTTTAGTAACTTAATCTAAATACTTTGGAATACTTTGAAATACTTAACACAAATTTCAATATCTTGATAAACAAATTATGAAAATATTTGTTTCTTTTAACATCACATCCATATATAATTACTAGTGATATATCATTCCTAAATTATATTTTTATGTTTGTAAAGATGTGCATCAGAGGGATAACAAAATATTAAATAACAACAATAAAATATTGTTAATAATTGTCATGATCACCATCTGTCCCTGTCATGCCCCGGACTACATTCCCCATAATCCTCTCTGCCAGTCACATGCACACACTCCACACTAATCACCACACCCAGCTGCAGCTTATTACCAGGACTATAAAGGACTTTCACACACACCACCTCACCGCGAAGTCTTGATTCACCCTGTGTCAATTCTGAGCGTTTGTATCCTGTTTTGACTGTCTGTTATTGATCCTGCCTGTTTCCGGTTTATGATTCTCTGCCTTCTGCCTTTGGACTGTTTATTGTTACCTGGACTGTGAACGATATCTGCCTGCCCTGATCTACTGCCTGTATCCTGACCACGATTCTGCCTAACCCTTGCTGTTCCTGTTTGCCCCTGCATTGACCCTGCCTGTACGACCACTCTTACTTTAAATAAAGCTTGCAAATGGATCTCTGCCTGAGTCCTGCCTCGTTACAATAATATAGGTTGTTTTATAGGTGTATAGAGTCGAATTGACACAGTGGTTTAAATTGTTTTATTAACAAAGTTTGTTTGTAACATTTAGAATGTATATAAAGAAAATGAAGTGAAATGATCTACCCAATAATCTCGAGAGAAGGCCTATTCAAAGCTGACTCCCACAGTTTTTTGCATCACTTTGTGTGAACTATCCCTAGTATAAATATGTTTATACAAATATTTAACCTTAGTGCGCTGATAGCTGCATTAATATTAACCATATAAGCAATAAACAGCGAAGAAAAAAATATTAGATTTTTTAAATGATCCTTTATTTATTTTTTTATTATTATTATTATTAGTGATGCACCTATTTTGATTTTTCATGGCCAATAGAAGTAAATTGGCCGATTCTGATAATGGTTGCAAATTTATTTGTTGTTTATTTGTTAAAAAAATATGTGTACTGTAGCTCTTTGATATTAGAGACAAACACTGGATTTTTATCACAGTCCCAACAAAGATGTTAATTCTATGAGGATTTTGTGTTACTTTTCAAACCTAATAAATTCTTATAAATATTAAACGTAGGCTAATGATAACCATATAAAGCTCAATGTACGAGTAAATGGGAAAATAAGGAGTAGCTAAATAAGGAAAATAACATTTTCAAAGACCAAGAACAGCTTAGGCCCACCTCAAGATGTTTTTTCAGATTAGATGTTGAATCCTTTGAAGCCGATGGAAGTTTTGTTGCAGGTAGACATAGCTTGCATTGCACTGTGATGTTACTGTACATCCTTTTTCACGTTTATAAGTAAAACTGTCTTTCAATTTCCACTTTTCCATTTTTAGAGAAATGCGTTATGCCCTGTTTTCCCGTCTATTCTTTGCGTGCAATCTCATGTCTGCACTCTGCAGGTTGCTGATATCTGAACAGGCTGCGCGTGCGTTTTTTTTAAACAGACAGAGTCGGAGAATCCTCAACATTGGCTCGTTGGTTAAAAATCCTCAAACAGCTTACGTTAATAGTCTATTAAATGAAATAAATGACATAAAGATTCAAAGTAATCACTTTGGTAATCTAAAATACTTTTTGAAAGTAACTGTAATTTAATTACCATCCATTTAAAATGTAACTGTAACGAAATACAGTTACTCAAATTTTGTATTTTAAATACATAACATCGTTACATGTATTTCGTTACTCCCCAGCCCTGAGTATAGTACTACAGACCATGTGACCAGCAGCAATGTTTATTTGAGGTTATAAAGAGTAAAAATTGAATAATTTTGTATATGGTTGGTTAGAGCCAATTAGACTTTCTCAGAATCACTCAAATGTGTGTTAATAAATCTTCTATGATGGTTTATTGATGGCTGATGCCATATAATGTAGGTGTTTTCACACTATACCCCATTTTCTTGATTAACACCACAATTAGGTATAGTCCACTGAAAAAATTAGATTCTCTCAGCATTTATACTCATGCTGTTCCAGTTAAACCCAGCCAACGAAAGCATCCAAACAGCAATATTTAACATATAACGCATACAGTACAGTCCAAAAGTTTGGAACCACTAAGATTTTTAATGTTTTTAAAAGAAGTTTCGTCTGCTCACCAAGGCTACATTTATTTAATTAAAAATACAGTAAAAAACAGTAATATTGTGAAATATTATTACAATTTAAAATAACTGTTTTCTATTTGAATATATTTCACAAAGTAATTTATTCCTGTGATGGCAAAGCTGAATTTTCAGCATCATTACTCCAGTCTTCAGTGTTACATGATCCTTCAGAAATCATTCTAATATGCTGATCTGCTGCTCAAGAAACATTTAATGTGTACAATTGTACAAAATATTTGTGTACAATATTTTTTTTCAGGATTATTTGATGAATAGAAAGTTCAAAAGAACAGTGTTTATCTGAAATCTAATCTTTTGTAACATTATAAATGTCTTTACTGCCACTTTTGATTGATTTAATGCATCCCTGCTGAATAAAAGTATTCATTTCTTTAATTTCTTTTAAAAAAAAATAAAATAAAAATTCTTACTGACCCCAAACTTTTGAACGGTAGTGTATAATGCTACAGAAGCTTTGTATTTCAGATAAATGCTGTTGTTTTGAACTTTCTATTCATCAAGGAATCCTGAAAAAAAAAAGTACACAACTGTTTTCAACATTGAAAATAATCATAAATGTTTATTGAGCAGCAAATCAGCATATTAGAATGATTTCTGAAGGATCATGTGACACTGAAGACTGGAGTAATGATGCTGAAAATTCAGCTTTGATCACAGGAATAAATTACTTTGTCAAATATATTTAAATAGTACACAGTTATTTTAAATTGTAATAATATTTCACAATATTACTGTTTTTTACTGTATTTTTAATTAAATAAATGTAGCCTTGGTGAGCAGACGAAACTTCTTTTAAAAACATTAAAAATCTTAGTGGTTCCAAACTTTTGGACTGTACTGTATATAAGAGTGCAGCACAAGTCCTGAAAAGTGAAGCCAAAACATTTAGATTTCCCCCTGGTCTTTTTTTTTTTTTTTTTTACAGTCTATGGGACCACACACACACAGGCCTACCCAATTAGTAGCTTGGCCCACAATGGCCCAACACCAAATTATACAATTGCATTCGTGAAAAATTATCTAAAATTATAAAACTGAATTTGTTCCTGTTTTATTAGATTCTGTTATGGTCTTTGCCAACCCACTGATTTAAAATAAAAGTTTTGCAAAAGTTTTTGCACACTCATGAAGCAGTGTTTCGAAAGTGTCCATACACACACCTATCATCCCAGCAAACATTTGGACGTTTAATGACTGTTGAAAAGACGTCCTACTGACATGTCTCGTCATGGTTGAAAAATAGTCATTAATAATGACATTTAGTCATTATTTGGGTAGCACTCATATTCTGAATGTTTTCGGCAGAATTCAAATGAGCCATTTTAATCTAGATTAATTCCAAGATTACAGTGAGATTAATCTAGATTAAAAAAATTAATCTATGCCCACCACTAATATATATATATATATATATATATATATATATATATATATATATATATATGTGTGTGTGTGTGTGTGTGTGTATATATATATATATATATATATGCATCTTATATAATCTCTAACAATTATAGGCAAATACAGTTTTTCTCAGTCGCTTTGGTGCATTTCTCACATCACTATTTACATTTGCACAACAGTTAATGCAGTTCTCAAAACAATTAGTACAAACTGCAAAACCTAGTTGATAACCTGCAAAAGCGTGTCACTTGTTCAAAATTGATAGGTCATTCCTTAAAAGCAAGTATTCATGTCAATGAAAGTGTCAGTGTCATCAAGATGAAAAGTCCTGACACCATTGTTTATGAACAAGATAGTCAAATGGCTTTGTCATGTTTTCATTATGACAGTTTACTCTGTCAATGTTTTCCAATGCAAAAAAGTCAGATCTTGGTGACACTACCTGAAAATGCTCAAGACAGCACTATATACTATTTGCACAGCCATTTGAAAAATACAGTAAAGTTACACATTACTGTATTGAATATGTATGTTTCACATTTTTACTGCATATGCTCTTTGCAATTCTAATTTGTTCACAGCATTGTGCAAAAGAAAAAATACACCCTTATTTGCAACAGACATAAACTCCCTTTGGGTAGAGCTGTGCACAACTGTAAACAATATTGCAGTACATATGGCAAATCTTTACTGTAACACTACTGTACACTACAATACACTAAATGTGTGATGCAGTAAAGCTGTACGTCTAAATGTAAAATGTACAGTGACAAGTTCAACTGCAAGCTTCATGTATGACACAATGACAGTAGTGCAGTGCAGATTGTTTAGTGCTGAATTACTGTCCATTTATACACACCTGTTCTCCCGACGAAATGTTTGAATAATTGAATTTACAGTGGTTCTCCCAACATTTGGCTGCACCCTTCGACCAGCCTCAGCCATTGTGAGGCTGGTGATCCACAATTGTAGCCCTGATTTCATCAGGGATCTGCCTATGTACTTGGCCTCTTCTTCCTCTTCCCCTGTTTTGCCCCCTTCCCCTTCTTCCCCGCACCCTTACCCCTCTTCCACGAGGCTGACCTTCCATTTCTGTGTCACAGTATTGTAGAAATGGTACACACTATGTCCTGCTTGGTTCGTATATGCTTGTAAATTGAGGGTTTATGGGATTCAGCTCTGACAGAAGTGGCTTATCATTGGTTGCAACTAATGCTTCACACACCCCTTCTCATCAGTGAAAGTTGAGATTCATCTGAGAGAAATTGTTCAATTTAGGAGACATTTTCAGGAAAAAAAGATTTAAAAAAGTGTGCAAAATTTGCTTGACAGATTTTGACAACTAGAGATATAGCTATTAGAAAAAAGCAAGATATAGTAAGAGAAAGAAACATTAGAAAGAAAAAGTAAAGAGATGGATAATCGAAAGAAAAAGGTATATATATTAGAAAGAAAGAAAGAAAGAAAGAAAGAGATGTAGGCCTATGTAGACAGAAAAAAGATAGATAGATAGATAGATAGATAGATAGATAGATAGATAGATAGAAACACTTAAGTGCTCTGAAAGCATTCTCTCTCTGCTGTTCCTGAAATTACCGTATTTATAGTAACATTTGGACGTTTAATGACTGTTGAAAAGACGTCATACTGACATGTCTCGTCATGGTTGAAAAATAGTCATTAATAATGACATTTAGTCATTATTTGGGTAGCACTCATATTCTGAATGTTTTCGGCAGAATTCAAATGAGCCATTTTAATCTAGATTAATCTAGATTAATTCCAAGATTACAGTGAGATTAATCTAGATTAAAAAAATTAATCTATGCCCACCACTAATATATATATATGAAGAGTTTCGTTGCAAAACGAGATAACTCCGTTTTTTTAATTTTTCAAAAATCTTGTTTTTTGGTTGTGCATTCCAATTAATATCAATTCAACTGCAGTTGGTTTGTTTTGATTTAAACCTTCATAACTTAAAAAATACAGCTAAGTAGCACCATAAAACAAAATAATAACATGATAACATAATAATAAACATGTTTTGACAAAAATGTTAAAAACGGAGTTATCTCGTTTTGCAACGAAACTCTTCATATATATATATATATATATATATATATATATATATATATATATATATATATATATATATATATATATATATATATATGCATCTTATATAATCTCTAACAATTATAGGCAAATAATAACAGAGAGATAGAAAGAAATATTAGAAAGACATTAAAGAAAAAAGAAAGAGATATAGCTATTAGAAAAAAAGAAAGATATAGTAAGAGAAAAAAACATTAGAAAGAAGGGAGAAAGAAGTAAAGAGATGGATAATCGAAAGAAAAAGGTATATATATTAGAAAGAAAGAAAGAAAGAAAGAGATGTAGGCCTATGTAGACAGAAAAAAGATAGATAGATAGATAGATAGATAGATAGATAGATAGAAACACTTAAGTGCTCTGAAAGCGTTCTCTCTCTGCTGTTCCTGAAATTACCGTATTTATAGTAATAGGCGCGCACACCTTTTTTTGGCGGCTGGCTTGACCGTGTATTTTCAAACCGCGGCTGGCTTGACCGCAGTGTTATACTGTAGGTATGTTCTTGTTGTTCACAATTATATCCACAATCGCAACTAGATAGAACTGTATAGAACTTTGAACTTTTTTTTTTTTTTTTTAGCTTGTTCTTCTCGGTTCATCTAAATTAAAACCCGACGCGCCACGCGAGCAGCCGTACTTTAAAGAAACGAAAGTAAAAGCGTTTCTTTAGACGTGCCCTTCCCTTATAACCAGATGAGAGGAAAAACTCTTATTTTTATAAGCATTTATGTTATTAAGTCTAATTTTAATTAAAGATGTACATCCTTTACTTTATATTTATGTCAATACTCCTGATGATCGCTGATGGTATGTATCAGTTTACGTTAAGAGAAAGACAAACCAAGTTTGTCTTCCTCATGTTTTTTTTTTTTTAATTTTATTTAAACGTTAATCTATGTGTTGTTCATTTTAGGGTTGATTGTGCGCGGTCCCTCAGGTCCTCTGGTTGTTCCTTTGGGATCTTCAGTGGTTTTGCCCTGTTATGTTGATAAAGCATTGTCAAGTGAGGGTCTGGAGGTGGAATGGAGAAGAACAGACACAGAGACTCTGGTTCATCTGTATCAAGATGGTGAGAGTCGACCAGAGGCCCAGCATCAGGATTATCATGATAGAGCTCATTTCTTTATTGATCAGATTCAACATGGAAACTTCTCTCTCCGTCTGGACAATCTGAGAGCTGAAGATGAGGGAAAATACACATGTAAAGTTTACAGTCAGGAGGATTCCGGAGAGACTGTGGTTCAAATAAAAGATGTTGGTAAATAAGAGTATATGGTTTATACTATATACTTAATATATACTATGTACAAACTTATACATAGATTTATAGCTTCTTTGATCTTCTAACGGTTTGTCGTTTCAGAGCGTTTGCTAATATTAGGATCATATAAGTCCATATCTGCATCTGTGAGTAAAGACGTCACTCTGAACTGCTCTGTAGACTCTCACGTCACACCTGAGCACATTGAACAGGTTTCCTGGAAGAAAACAGATAAAGATATTCTGGTTCTGCTATACCAAAACAACCAGACTTTACTAGATGCATCAGATGAGCGATACAGAGACAGAGTTGAGTTCTTCACTGATGAAATCCCCAAAGGAAACTTCTCTCTCAGACTGAAGAGTGTCAGCACTGAGGACATAGGAGTTTACATGTGTCAAGTGTTTGCTGGAGGACTTTCAGCCAATGCAACTGTAGTACTGGAGAGACTGGGTGGGCTTTAATTAAAAATGTATTTACATTAAAGAAAATGTTTCCAGTTGGCTACTTATTTTTCAGTAACTGATGTCTATGTTTCTCAGGTTTCTCTCTTTCTCACATAATGGTGTTGATTCTATGTATTATTGCATCTGGATCTGTACTACTGCTTTGCTATCTGATCTATAGCACATCACCTGATAAAGGTAAGTGACACTATTCCTATTAAAGGGTTAGTTCACCCAAAAATGAAAATTCTGTCATTTATTACTTACCCTCATGCCGTTCCACACCCGTAAGTCCTTCGTTAATCTTCAGAACACAAATTAAGATATTTTAGTTGAAATCCGATAGCTCCGTGAGGCCTCCATAGGGAGCAATGTTCAGGAAGCTTCGAAGCACAGATGAATCAATGTGTCGAATCTGCTGTTCGGAGCGCCAAAGTCACATGATTTCAGCCGTTGGCAGTTTGACACGCGATCTGAATCATGATTCGATACACTGATTCATTTGTGCTCTGAATCTTCCTGAAGCAGTGTTTTAAAATTGGCCATCACTAAATAAGTCGTTATTTAGTTTTTTTTGGCGCTCCAAAAATATTCTCGTCGCTTTATAATATTAATATTGAACCACTGTACTCACATGAACCGATTTAAATATGTTTTTACTACCTTTATGGATCTGAGAGAGGAAGTGTCATTGCTCCCTATGGAGGCCTCACGGAGCTATCGGATTTCAACTAAAATATCTTAATTTGTGTTCTGAAGATTAACGAAGGTCTTACGGGTGTGGAACGGCATGAGGGTAAGTAATAAATGACAGAATTTTCATTTTTGGGTGAACTAACCCTTTAAGTGGTTTTCAACTGGAAGGTTATGACCCCCAAATAATAATAATAATAATAACAACAACATTGACAACAATAACATTTACATGCAAAATACACGTATTTACATATGCTCATTAATGTTTAAATCTTACTACGCATTGAGTTTTAGATTATTAGTCTTTTGCTTTGTAATATGACTTATAGCCTAATACAATACAGTCTTATCCAGTGAATTTTCGGTGTGTTATGCTGGTAAATGACTTGTGCTATTGTGTATATATAACATTGTCAAAATACCTGATTTTCTATTACATTTTTCTTCAATGTTGTTGAACAATGACCAATTTTGTTAGTGTGTTGTTGCCACCTGGTGTCCAATGTGAAATCTAAATACTGCAGCAAAAACAATTATAAAGCATTCAGCATAAATGCTTATCCACTCATGATTTATAGACATTTCAATTCAACTGGTTTCAATCAATCAATCAATCAATCAATAATAATAACAATACAGTATTGGACAATAACAGCACAGTTTACAGTTTGAAGTTTGGGACACTCTATAATAAATTTAAAGGTGCAGTATGCTATATTTTCAGTTCAATGTTTTTAAACACAACATTCAAACTTGGCCCCTCCTCTCAGACAGAACAGAAGCTCATATGATTAATATTTCAATTGATTTTTTTTTTTTTTTTTCCATTTCATTTGTCAATAAATAAATAAACAAATAAATAAATCCAGTATAAATCTGACATGTTCTACATTTAAATAAAGGTCTGGTCCTAGACAATAAATACAAAGTGAGATGAACTTTCTATCTCATACACGCACAAACACACACACACACACACACACACACACACACAGGTTTGTTTTTGTGAATTGTGGGGACATTTCATAGATGTAATGGTTTTTAAAGGCCCCGATATACTTCAAACGAAATCAAAGAACGAACTGATGTGACGTCATTTCGAACAAAATCAGGCCAAAACAAAGATCGTTTTGTGTTCTTTTTGGAAGTTCAAAACAGCTTGCCAAAGTGAACTTTCAGGAAATGTTAACGATAACGTAATAGGTGGTGTGAGCTGAGGCTCCGCCTTCATTCACGTGGAACGCTTATTGATTCCTTTCGAGTGTTTTAGTTCATTGTGGTAAGAGCAATGAAAACATGAACATACTGGATAGCCGCTTTATAGTACAAAATGTTGTGCTTTGTTTAATAAAGCTGCTTTATTTTAAGCAATCCATTGAATAAAGTGCTATATAAATAAATGTGACTGGAGTGCTAATTTGCAGAGCTCGTGCTAACATACCCATGTTATGATCAGATGCTTTTCTTATACTTTCTATAAAAAATGCTTGCTGTTTTCTCATTTTTGTTGTGTCTATTTTGTTGCTGAGAAGAAAGTGTACAGCACATATTTCGAAAGCCTTAAGTATTTTAAATACATATAAAAAAAAATGAAAACACCTTACATTGAAGTTGTGAAGTTGTACACAGAGCTTAAGAAGTAGTTCTTTATGCAAAGATAAAAAATAAATAAATAAATAAAATAAAAGTGACATAAATAGTTTAAGTTGTATCATAAACAAAACACTCCCAGATCCTCCCATGCAGGGATAAACTCCAGTGTGAAATGATGCTTCAGACCCTCACATGGACGGGTGGAGTCAGACTAGATGAGCCTCTGTGTCACAGCATATGTTAAGACCGCTAACTTCTTTACGTAAATGCTTTTGTACTACATTTATTTCAAAGCGCAATCTTAAAAGTTTAAATATAATCTTTTAATTTTAAAAGGTTGTTTAAATCCAGTCTTAAAAGATTTAATAAAATTGTATCTTCTATTTATCTTTCTGGAAGTCTACTGTATAAAGATGACAAAATTATTTTTATAGTATTATTTTTATTTTTGTTAATCAAGAACTTTAAAATGTTATATCAAAAACCTGTACTTAGTTGTACTTAGATCTTTTTTCTTAAATATTCAAACAGCATTTTCGTTCACACAACACACACATTTTTTTGAAAAATCTGTATGTTTTTAAAATAAACTGCGAATGTTTAATTAGATTTTTTAAAAATCCAAACGTGAAGGTGTCTGTGTGTTTGACACTTCACAACTCTCATGTAACCTTGATCGAGGGCATAACATGCTCTTATTTAGCTTAAGTTGTATCTTTAGAAATTCACACATATTCAAACAGAGACCAGGTGTTCCTTTGTGCTGTTCCCATTAAAATAATTGTCTTGAGTGAACATTTAATTTTACTAATTTTAATTCAAAACATGATTACTTTAAACTTCAAATAAATAAGTGACCATATGTTGTCATACTGTTAGGGTGTGCCTGAACTCAACATCTGACATTTTGCAGTAGCCATGATCTAGCACTTATAAGTTACACTCAAAAATAATCTTTCACTGTTGTTAGTTTCACTCAATCCTTCCTTGTTCACAATACTTCAAAAAACTCATGCAACAACATGAACTTAATTTAAGTTGTTTCTACTAAAAATGAATATTGTCAGCTTTACTTAATAAGTGTTTGTTCAGTCAACTTAATATTGCTGAGTGAAACAGACAAATTAAAGGATTAGTCCACTTTTAAATGAAGTTTTCCTGATAATTTACCCCCCCCCCATGTCATCCAAGATGTTCATGTCTTTCTTTCTTCAGAAATTATGGTTTTTGATGAAAACATTCCATACCAGGCAATCCTCCCTGGCTCTTCTTGCTAATCGAAGAGCCACCCGAGGATCCAGATGTGCATTTCAGGAAGCCAATGCAACAATAATTGTAAAAGAACAGATCAAGCTACGTGAAGCTAGTATGAGAAATGTAGCTAGAGCAAACAATAGAAATAAATATTAAATAAGTAAGCATGGCTCTGTTCTAAAATTCCCTGTCCTTTACATGAGCTCCATGATAAGTTAAGACAGTAACTTATCATGGTTACTGTCTTAACTTATCAACTTATATGAAGCAAGTTCATTTAAGCACTAGTCACAAAAGCGCACTTGAGAATTTGAAATAGAAAGCAGCCTCTAAAACACCACTATGTCCAACTGCGTTCAGCATTCGTTTAGTGAGGTCTGATTGCGCTCTGACAATGACAGTGATGTCTAGCACTCATTGAAGTATAAGTGCGAGACATCACTGTCGTTGTCAGAGCGCGATCAGACCTCACTAAACGAGTGCTGAACGCAGTTGGACATAGTGGTGTTTTAGAGGTAAAAAATGATAGATTGTTTCGTGTCTTAGGACATCAATGTGTTGTCACAAGCCGCAGGGTTTAATTTAGATTTGTCTATGCAAGTTTTTTTTTTACTCTTATCCCTCTACCGCACGCATTATGATAAATCTATAAAAAAAAACATATTTGACTCTTTTTATTTTCTTAGAATGGCTTAACTTAAAGTGCTGTAAAAAAAAAAAAAAATTAGAAAAAAATATTATTTTAAGGTACTTTATGAGATGTTGCCATATGGCAACAACGTACAATAGTGGAAGTAAATTAGAATAAGTGTAAGTGTATATAGTTAATATTTTTCTTCAGAAATGTTGTTTGTATTGAATCAATTGGTGCTATTATAAGCTTTAGCAGTAAATATAAACAACACCTTATACTTATTTTCTAACATCTTGGGCTTTTATTTATTCTATTCTCCTTTTGCTGAATAATGCTTTATATTCTTTGAATTTCATTACGTTTTTCGTGAATATTATTTAAATTGCAAATGTAGACAGTTAAAAACAAATCTAATACTGTTCATCATGTAATCATAAAACATTGACATAAAACCAAAAACATTGCAGTTCATGAAAATTCAACATTATGCAATCTTATGAGAGGAAGGTTATGAACATGAACCCCCCATAATCCTTGAAACTTCACCTTTTTTCTGTACGAAACTTTAAAAAGCATTTTTTTTTTTCAGAGGTGAGACACATGTACACATCACATTTGGTGCACTTTACCCTAACAATACACTTACAACCACTTGCACCTGCCTTTTTGAGACACCATGGTAGGCCAGTGGTTGGTCTGGGCCAGTAGCACTGGCTGTGGTGGCAGGTCTCTGATATGATTTAATCCATAATACAAATGCCATGGCAGTCCTTAACATACAACTAATCAAGATTATATCACTAGCATTAATGTTTTTATTGTTATAGCTTAACAGACTGCAGCTAACTTTTGCTAGCTAGCTAACCTATTATAATAATGTCATTCGATTATTGCGCAGTGTTGCCATATGGCAACACAGACATTTTATCGATTTACCAAAAACTAATTTCATAAAAAACTTTTTTGAGAGGTGAATATGTCATCATAACTTTTTTGTGAATGTGACATGGGAGGGTCCTTGTTTGTTACTGACGTTTTAGTTTGCTTTCAGCAACTACCGACAAGAGACGGCAGTCTGTCAGAAATCGCGCCACAGAAAAAAATTGCATGTCATGTGACTTAACCAAAGCACATCATTGGCTAAACTAAGGTCTTCTCTTACCAACAACAAAAAAAAAAAAACGAGAATGTTCTCTTAAAGAGATAGTGGCCAGGAAATGAACACAAAGAGTATGTTGCCATATGGCAACACTATGCGGTAGAGGGTTATAGATAGAGTTCCCATTGACACGCATTATACGTCTGACAGATGGCAACGGTTGGAGTAAAAAAATCATTATTTGTGTTCTACTGAAGAAACAAAGTCACCTACATCTTGGTTGCCCTGGGGGTAAGCAGATAAACATCAAATTTTCATTTTTGGGTGAACTATCCCTTTAACCCTTTCGATCGTGAGTTTAAAATATTCTAACTGTCCCCCCAGAGTGAGTTTTTTTAAGGCGACCGTTATTTTAGAACGTTTGCCTTTAATGTTTCCATGGCGACGCGTCTTGCGTGTCACGAGCGCTGAACGCAGCAACAATAACACTGTATGACAGATGGATCGCTATTATTTAGTTTTTCCTTTTATATTTAAAATATTCGCAAAATTGCTTACCATGTCATCAACTATATGATATTCCGATTCTCAAATATGTGTAAGTGAGTGTGCTTTGTCGTTTTAAAACCTTTATAAATGATCTTTATCTTGATCTATAATGCGAGATGGGCGCCGCCATCTTAGTTTGCGCTGCAGTTCACAGAGTCCTGTCAGTCGGATTTACAGCAGGTGAATTCATCAATTTCTCCCGAAATATATGCAAGTAAGTGGCTGGTGAACTGGAAGAATAATAGAGTAAACTTTATAGTTACTTAGGCCCATTATGTGCGTCTGATATGAATAAATGTCGGCAAATTATATTTGTTATTGCTGCTTCCACTGATGTCGGACATCAGTGTGTATTTTATAAAACTCTCAATGTATTGTTTTAATGGTGATTATGCATATTTAAATGTCTGAAACCTTAAAAGAAACATTATGTGGCTGAAAACGCTGCATAGCTGTGATATATGACAAGAGCTGCGCGCGTCCGTCTCGCAGCCAGAGCGCGAAAGCACAGTTTGAATCTGGCAGTTATGTGACGTCGCTGAACGTTCGAAATCCCATATGTGGTACCGTACGCCCAGGGGCACAGAAATAAAAATCCCATATGTGGGACCGTACCGCTCAAAGGGTTAAGATGAACACAAAAAGGCTTTTAGGAAAAAATAAATCATATCTGGAAATGCATTATAATGCGAGCTCATGTGTTCCTAAAAGTCAAAGCATCAAACAGCACAAGCAGCAATAACCACAGTAATCCATACGACCCCAATGGATGAATCAATGTCTTCTGAAGTGAAACGATACGTATTTGTAAGATTTTTAACTTTCGACCAACTGTCTCCTGCGCATGTGTGCAAGGGTTGAGAGTTCATGCTTGATGTAACTTGAAGCGTGACATAAGCGTGCAGAGAATAGGCTTGTTTGAGATCAGCAAAGTCTGCGCAGAACCGATCACCGGTGATCACCACAAGATGCATGCCGGTTAGAAATGTGTCCGAGGGTGGGCCGCCTTGCTCTGATTCTGCGGCCTCATCGGATTCTGCAGCTCTCCACCAACTGCGCTGACCAAAAGCACGATGGGAAACAACTTGCTGATGACACAGCTTCATGCTTATTGGTTTAAAACTGCGATGTATTGATCTCTTTTCATCCCTGCCCGCGTTTTATCCTGGGAAGTGATACACATGAAATGTGTGTTGTTTGTTTGGGAGTGCAGCATGCCCAGGCAGCTCTCGAGGGGGCTGCCTGTGTGCATTGCGAGCAGCTACCGATGAAAACGCTTCGCTCCCGCCGAGCTCTCTTCGAGGAGAGTGGCTCGGTTCGCATTCCTCAGGGCTCGGGTCCCACTTCTGCCGAGGCAGGACGGCGCCTTATGTCTTGGGGTTTGCAGATGCATGTAGCAGAGGGGTTAGAGACGGGCCCTGCCCTATCTCTGCCTTCACCTGCTGCATCCGGTGTATCTATCCAGAGGCAGGAAGCATGCATTGCGGTTTCTTCCGCTCTGGTGGATACAGTCACGTTAATGGCGTCCAGTTCTGAGGAGCTGGATGTTGTTAGCGTGGCAACGGGAGAATCTGAAGACTCGCCACTTCAATCTCCCGCGAGCGAGGAGCTCATGGAGGTGCTTTCTCGTGCTGTTGCTAAGTTAAACATCGACTGGCCAGCCGAGAAGCAGGAGCAGCACGTTAAAAGCAAGCTAGACGAACGCTTCTTACCGTCTAAACCTGCTCAGCCTCCACGTCGGGCCTTGCCGTTTCTACCCGATAGAGACCGGTATCGACCCATATTTACACCCCTCAGACTTCCGTATACAGCAATGTTGCGGGGATGAGGACATACGGGTATAGGGCAATGCCAAGGGCGGAAGAGACGCTTGTGAGCCATCTCTCTCCGCAGTCGGCGTCATCCCTCAAAGCACCGACGTTGCCCACTAAGCCGCTGAAGACTACCAGCGCTAGTGGGCAAAGCATACTCGGCAGCAGGTCAGGCTGCGGCGTGCTTGCACACGATGTTCATCATGCAAGCATACCAAGCGGACCTGCTGAAGGACTTGGGGGAAAGTGATGAAGTGGGGGCGGATCTCATTCAGGAGTTGCGTCTTACTGCCGATCTCGCTCTCCGTGCCACTAAGGAGACGGCCAAGTCTGTGGGCCGTTCTATGGCAGCCCTTGTGGCCACGGAGTGGCACTTGTGGCTTAATCTCACTGAGATTAAGGACAAGGACAAGACATTTCTCCTGGATGCCCCACTAAATCCTTCCAACCTGTTCGGTGACGCTATTACATCAGTCACTGAAAGGTTCCAAGAGGCTAAGAAACAGTCTGCAGCCCTGCAGCAGTTTCTGCCTCGGTGGGCCCAAGTCCCTTCTTCTGCTGGGCGAGAGCAGCAGTAGCCGAGTACGAGCTCCTCACAATACAGGCAACAGCAGAAGCAGAGCATTGCTACCCGTACTCCCCCTCCGAGGAGCTGGGATGCGGGGCAACGCTCTCAGGCGAAGCCTTCAAAGGGTAAGACGGATCTGAGGGCCGTCATTAGTGCTAAGAGGGCTTCGTCTAAGAAATCCTGACGCCAGAACAGTCAAGATCCTGAGGGTGGTCCCCTCCGGAGGCAAACAGCGTTCACCTCTCTCTACGGTGCCCGTTTGTCTTCGGTGCCCTCAGGAGGGCGCTCTGCCAACCCCGCCGCAAAGCCAGGGCACAGTAGTTCCCTGCGTGTCACCCGAGGGTGGCGCGCTCTCTCTGCAACCATGCCAGTCGTTCCCTGCCGGGGCTCCGCTTCAGGGCACTGTGCTGGCTGCCCATATTCCACCAGAGGCCAGCCTCGAGAGGCTGGTTCCCTTAGTAGATTTTTTGTCAGAGTGGAAAAATCTGTCAAAAGTATCTCAATGGGTCCTGCACACAGTAGAAAAGGGGTATGCGATTCAGTTCAGATCACGCCCACCCCGATTCAGCGGGGTCTTGACCACTGTGGTAGACCCTGAGCAGGCTCTGGTGTTGGCACAAGAAGTAGAGACGCTCTTGCGAAAGGAGGCTATAGAGAGGGTTCCTCCTCCCAGCAGGGAGTCTGGGTTTTACAGCCGTTATTTCATTGTGCCAAAGAAAGACGGGGGATTGCGTCCGATTCTAGATCTACGTCAGCTAAATCGAACGGTAGCAAGGCTCAAGTTCAAGATGCTGACAATAAAGCATATTGTGTCACAGATCAGGTCCGAGGACTGGTTTGTGACAATAGATCTGAAAGACGCATACTTCCATGTATCAATCCTCCCGCAGCACAGGAAGTTTCTGAGGTTTGCTTTCAGGGGCGAAGCATTCCAATATCGGGTTCTTCCTTTCGGCCTAGCATTGTCACCCCGCACCTTCACCAAATGTGTGGACGCAGCTCTGACGCCCTTGCGTATTCAGGGCATCCGCATTTTAAACTACATAGACGATTGGTTGATTCTGGCTCAATCAGAGCAGATGGCGGTTCAACATCGAGATGTTGTTCTCGCTCAAATGAAAAGGTTGGGGTTGAGATTAAACACAAAGAAAAGTGTGCTTTCTCCAGCTCAGAGGACCACTTACCTAGGCGTGGTATGGGACTCGGTGACTATGCGTGCTCGTTTATCTCCGGCTCGTATATCATCAATCCTCACTACCGTCTCAAGCATAAGGCTAGGCCAGTCACTCACTGTCAAACAGTTTCAGAGACTGTTAGGTCTTATGGCAGCAGCGTCCAACGTGATACCTTTTGGCCTGCTGAACATGAGACCACTTCAGTGGTGGCTCAAAACCAAGGGGTTCTCACCGAGGGGGAATCTGTTTCGTATGATCAGAGTCACGCGGCGTTGCTTACGTGCTCTAGTCATATGGAAGCAACCTTGGTTTCTATCCCAGGGACCTGTGTTGGGGGCTCTCAGTCGTAGCGTCACGCTAACAACAGATGCATCCCTCACGGGTTGGGGGGCGATCATGAGTGGTCGCTCAACTCGAGGTCTGTGGCAGGACCATCGTCTCACGTGGCACATAAATTGTCTGGAAATGATGGCAGTATTTCTTTCACTGAAATATTTCCTCCCAGATCTCAGAGACCAGCATGTGTTAGTCCGTACAGACAACACATCAGTAGTCTCGTATATAAATCATCAGGGGGGTCTGAAATCACGCCCGCTTTACAAATTGGCGAATCAGATTCTCCTGTGGTCCCAAGAGAAACTGCTGTCCCTCAGAGCAGTTTACATCCCAGGGTACCTGAATGTGGGGGCAGACATCCTGTCGAGGCAGGGGCCGAGGCCCGGGTAATGGAGACTTCACCCCGAGGTGGTGAAGCTCTTATTGGAGAACTACGGCGAAGCCCAAGTGGATCTGTTTGCGTCTCGAGAGACGATTCACTGTCCACTGTGGTTCTCGATGTCAAACCCAGCACCTCTTGGGCTGGATGCTATGGTACAGCCGTGGCCGAGGCTACTGCTGTACGCATTTCCCCCGATTGTTCTGCTCCCGGGAGTTCTGCAGAGAGTTCGCCGGGACGGGGCCAGTCTCATATTAGTAGCCCCGTTCTGGCCGGCCCGAGTATGGTTCTCGGACCTGGTATCTCTCCTCGACGGGTCTCCGATGGAGATTCCGATCAGGGAGGACCTTCTCTCTCAGGCAGGCGGTCTAATACTGCATCCCCGCCCGGAGTTATGGAAACTGTGGGCGTGGCCTCTGAGGGGGCACGTCTCATAGATTCCGGTCTCTCAGCTGAGGTTGTTGAGACCATACTCCAGTCCAGAGCTCCCTCCACGAGGAAACTCTATGCTTTGAAGTGGAGATTATTCACTTCTTGGTGTGAAAATCACCAATGGGATCCAGTTAACTGCCCGGTTAGTGCGGTACTGGAGTTCCTGCAGGACAGATTTTCTTCAGGGTTATCCCCCTCCACGCTGAAGGTGTACGTGGCGGCCTTAGCTGCTTACCACGCTCCTTTAAGTGGGGTATCTTTGGGGAGACACCCGCTTATTACTCGTTTCCTCCATGGCACTTTGAGGCTTAGACATGCAGTACGCACGAGAGTTCTGACTTGGGATTTGGCCATTGTCCTTCAAGGCCTTTCTATGGCTCCCTTCGAACCTATCGAAGAGGTGTCAGAAAAGTTTTTAACACTAAAAACAGTGTTTCTTCTGATTATTACGTCTCTCAAAAGAATTGGAGACATTCAAGCCCTGTCGGTTTCTCCATCGTGCCTTGAATTTGCGCCTGGTAATGTAAAGGCGTTCCTCCATCCCAGGCCGGGATATATCCCTAAGGTTCTCACTAATACTGTGAGACCTATTGTGCTGCAGGCCTTCTGTCCTCCTGCATTCACGTCATTGGACCAGGAAAAGCTTAATCTGCTGTGTCCAGTTAGGGCACTAGATGCGTATGTCCACAGAGCTGCCATGTGGAGAAAATCTGATCAGCTATTTGAATGTTTTGGTGCACCTAGGAAAGGTCTCCCAGCATCTAAGCAGAGGATGAGCAAGTGGGTGGTCGAGGCCATCTCCCTTGCTTATGAGTCCATTGGACAGCCTTCACCATTGGCTGTTAGGGCTCATTCGACCCAGAGTATGGCTGCCTCTAAGGCGTTGATTTCAGGGGTTTCCCTTCATGACATTTGTGATGCGGCAGGCTGGTCCTCACCGCACACATTTGTGAGGTTCTATGAACTTGACCTCGGCTCCACTCCAGGGGCACAGGTGTTACTGTGAGTTGTGCGCTTCGGCTTCACACTATCGGTCACTTGCTCATATGGCGACGTTGGGATTAGCGTTCCCATAGCGACTAACGCAGCGCGAGTTCCCTTGGAAGGGAACATCTCGGTTATGTATATAACCTTAGTTCCCTGAATAGGGAACGAGACGCTGCGTCGCCCTGCCATACTCCCTGCATGCCCGTAAGCAACTTGCTTCAGACTTTTCAGAAGCTGAATGAGAGTGTTTTCGGGCTGGCTTTATGGTTCCTGGTCAGTGACGTCACCCGCCTATGACATTCCGTCTCCTGATTGGACAGATTTCATACCTGCTTCACGACGACATCACGCAGAGGCGTTCCCATAGCGGCTAACACAGCGTCTTGTTCCCTATTCAGGGAACTAAGGTTATATACATAACCGAGACGATTTCCCCATGTATTAAAAAAGATTGCCTTTTTTGCTAAATTGCTCCCAAACGTAAGGTTGTTTATCATAATAGTATAAGTAACCCTTAGTTCTAAAATACTTACAGTATAATTAATTTGCTATTTTCCTGGTTGTTACCCCTTTATTCCCCAGACTTTACATATTGTTCCCCTATACTTACACATACTTACTGTATAGGTACACTATAATTATTGAAAGTTACACTGTAATTTCATTGAAATTATGCAGTGCTTTCTGGGCTGTAATCTAAAGCGATACCAAAATATCAGCCCATTGGAAAATAGTTGAGCCCGGTAAATGTCTATTCATGAGAAAGCCCATCACCAAACATCTCATGTCCACTATGCTTAGTTGCAGTAATTTTTTACGTAGATGGCTTGCTGCTGCTGCATAAACTTAATATGTAGCACTACTGTTATGCTTGTATTTTACTCTCTATGCAAAACTGTAAACACCCTTCTTAAAACAAACAAGGCTTTGTTTGATAATTCGTAGATTAAAAGAAAAAATTTTAGACGTGAATGCCAAGCCCCGTTCTGGAATCCAGAATTTCCCAAATTTAGTGAGAATGCTCTAATGCAGATACTATGAGCAAGCAACAGCTTCTGAAAAAAATATTCTATTATAGGCCTACTATTAGTCCAAGTTAACATTAATTGCATTACTACTTGGCATATCTCTCCCTTGCAAATGTTATGTCAATCCATGCATTTTGATAGTGAATCTCACATATATGTAGATGTCACTTCCAAACCCTGCAGCGTGCAACCAACTGTCGGTCCTCACAGCAGTATGAACACTTTATTTCATGAACTACATATGGCCATGAGTGCAAAGACTCCTAACTCAATCTTAGCCCGAGCAGTCTAAGAAATAATGAAATCAATAAGCTGTTAAAATTAGTGATGGAAACCAAGACTTTCTGAAGCATTTGAGGCTTCCATCAATTTTTTCCGAAAACGCTTCTAAACTCTAAGCTTTTATCACAATTAACTTACTTAAATGACATGATTTATTCTGAGCTGCTGTGTAGCCAATGTTTCATGTTAACACTGTTTTGACACAATCTGCATGGTAAAAGCTTGTTATATAAATAAAGGTGACTTGACTTAATTGCGCATAGGCAATATCTGTGGTTAGACTTGTTTTCTCCACCTTATCTAAAAAATCACCTGAGCAGTTATGCGGTTTGAAAAAGCGTGTGAACAAACATCGGAAGTCTGAATAAATATTAACCATTATATTCTGTTAAAAAAAAACTAAAATAAATGCATTTCCCTTTAATGTGGCAGCACAGCATGTGATCAAAGTCCCTATATCTATAGCTTTGGTGTGATAGTGCTTTGAAAACTGCAACAGAGCTTCAGAGTCCTGATATAACCATACCGTCACTACAGTCCATATGCAATGAATCTCTGTTTAAGCAAAAACATTGCATATGAGCAGTAAGTGACTGACTAATATAATGAACCTGATGACCACAAACAAAACTCTCCAGAGCCAAAGAACAAGTAAAAAACGTTTGCCAAATTTATATGATTACAGCATCAACTGCTCTTGCTTTGTTGAGAATACCTTAACTGCCTTGGCACACTTGGTAAGTTGAAATAATATTACGTGACAGCAGTGAAGTCTACGAATACGTCATTATCATAAATCGCTCTTCGTCCCATAGTTATGACATTGTATATGCCATATATAATCGTCTAAATGCAGCTGCTCGCATACTTCCTATGTAAATAGATGAATACATTGTTTGCATTTAATCATAAGGTGCAAATAGTAAGCAAACACAGCGTCTACTTAACTGCAAAATCTTCTAGCAATCTATTGCAGGTGATATTCGCTAACATGCAGTCTGAATCTGTTATACATTCTGCTGTACAAAATCTATGATTCCTGTAGCTTGGTTTGATATGCGAATACAAAGTGAAATGCCTCTTTCCTTTTATAGGGTTCCGCAAAACTCGTCTTTGAATAAAAGCAAATCTCAATTTGGCTAGCTTCTTATATGCTTAGTAAATCACTGAGTATTAAAAAAGACTGTTATCTGACACAAATTAAACCTCATGTATTGTTACTTCATACTGAACTGATAAAGCAGAACACATGAAAACAATAGTGACATAGCATTCAATTCAATTCAATTCAATTCAATTCAAAAGCTTTATTATCTAGCCCCACATGGGTAGAAAAGTGTCTTCAGACAAGGCTCAACAAAGACAGAACACACAACATTAATTTAAAACTTCAAAACAACAACAACAACAACAACTCATCTTAAAATCCTATTTAAAATATCAATGGCTGTCAGAACGAAGGTCTTCCTATACTTAGCCTTTTTAATCAAGGGTATTTTGTACCGTCTACCTGATGGAAGTACTGGAAATGAACTATGAATGAACTTCTTTATACTGCAACAGCATAAAGATCAGACAGAGATGCTTGTTTCTCACCAATAATTTTACTAGCCATGTTTATAATTCTTAAAAGTTTGTTCTTGCATTTAACAGAAAGGGAATTTAACCAGGAAACCATGTTAAAAGTGAGCAAAAACCCAAATTAGTTTTATATACACAACTATCAAAATGTCTTTTTCAATATTAAAACTTTTTCCTCCGTAGGCCTAGACATTGGTAAGCCTTCTTAAAAAGACTGTCTGAATGCTTTCCAAAAGTAAACTGGGAGTCAATCTCTGTACCCAAATATTTAAAAGATCCCACTTGTTCAACTACCTCACCGTTAAGTAGTAAGGGCTTAAAAAGTGTGCATGCATTACTATCCCCACAACACATTTCTTTAGTTTTGTTAATATTAAGCTGCAATGAACTCTCCTCTGTCCAGGCTGTGAAAGCATTAACAAAATTAAAATAACTGCTCAGTGATTGGGTATCTGTCACAGACACGCCAGGCTCCAGCACCCACCAATCACAGCGCGCACCTTCCCCTGAGTACTGATCACCACCACCTGCGTCTCATCAGCACGCTCATCACCAGCACTACTTAAGACACTCACACACACAGTCACATTGTCCGGTCTCGTTCGCATTAAGGATCTTACCTCCATGCTTACCTCAAGGACTCCCATTGCTACTTACCTGTCTCCTCTGTCTCCGAGCTCCCTCCTGTGTTCCAAGTCTGTGTGTGAGTGTCATCCGTCTGCATTGTCTCCAGTCTGCTACCTCCATCAACCTGCAAGTAACCAAGGACAATATTATATTCCATTCAGTCTTCATTCACCGCTACAACCACTGTTTACTCACCTGTGTTCTCTGTTACCTCTGCTTGTGTCCAATAAACACCATCAACTGTTATCTTCTGTCTCCGACTGGTACATATTGTAACAGAAGACCGGACCATAACAGCGGGACACAAGCATGAGTCACTCCGACCCATTCCAGGATTTGGTGGATGCATTTCGCCGTACTTTCCATGTACAACCTCCACCGCCAACGCCAGCACCAGCATCAGCACCAGCCATCACTTCCGCATCCACCGCCACTTCTTCTTCACCGCCAGTTTACGCCAGTCCCATGGCCAAACCGCCGCCCTACTCTAGTTCGGCGGAGGATTGCAACGGATTCCTCCTGCAATGCTCCCTGACCCTGGAGATGCAACCGCACTTGTTTCCGACGGATTACTCCAAGGTAGCGTTTTTAATTTCACAACTTTCAGGAAAAGCTCTCCAGTGGGCCGATTCCATTTGGTCCCAAAATAATCCTGTGACTCAGATGTATTCCGGCTTCGTTGAACACTTCAGGGAAGTGTTTGGAAAACCTTCATAGGACTCTTCCATTGGTGAGAAACTCTATAATTTGAAGCAAGGGAAAATGTCTGTTAACGAATATGCTCTTCAATTCAGAACCCTCGCTGCCCGAAGCGGATGGCATGAACAAGTGCTACTAACATCCTATCGCCAGGGACTGGATCCTCGAGTGCATTTGCATCTCGCTGCATACGAGGATACCATCGGCCTTGAACGATTCATCCAGCTGTCTATCCGTTTCGCCACTCGTATGCAGTCACGTCTCTAAGAGCACCAGGGTCAGTCGCAGCTCAACACCTTCCTCTGCCGACCAGAATCCGTCAGCACTTCAGAACCAGCCAACGAACCCATGCAAATGGACTCAACACGTCTAACACCCGCTGAACGGCAGAGAAGGCTGACCCAGAGCCTATGTTTATATTGCGGATCCCCAGGGCATGTACTCTCCTCATGCCCAACACGTCCTCCACGTCCCATGGTGAGTGCCATCATCTATATTCTCCAGACGCATAAACCACTCACCACCACTGTAACTCTTACTGCTGCTGATGTTTCCATTCCAGTATCCGCCCTCCTTGATTCTGGGTCAGCAGGAAACTTCATCTCTGGCACCCTCTGCCGTCAGCTCGGCCTCAAGACCAAGAACACGCCATCAACCTACCAAATCCACTCAATTACCGGCAGGCCTGTGAGTAGAAGACATGTCAGTCATGTAACTGAACCACTACAACTTCAAGTCAGATTACTGCATGTTGAGGACATTCATATGCTGGTTCCGGAGGGTTCCACCACTGACGTGATACTAGGGCGCCCGTGGTTGGAGCAGCACAACCCCATCCTCTCTTGGAAGACGGGAGAAGTCCTGAAGTGGGGCGACACCTGTTTTCCCAACTGTTTCTCTGTACTGCCAGTTCCCAGATCTCCAAGTTCCAAGTCTCTTCCTTTCTGTGCCACTTCCATCGCGAGTCCCATCGAGAAACGCTCTGTGGACATTCCTTCATAGATTACCGGGCACTCAACTCCATCACCGTCAAGTTCAGGTACCCCCTTCCTCTCATCCCAGCGGCCCTGGAACATCTCCGTGGTGCCACTGTGTTCACCAAGTTGGACCTCCACAGCGCGTACAACCTCATCCAGATACGCGAGGGGGACGCGTGGAAGACCGCCTTCGTCACGCCCACCGGCCACTACGAATACTTGGTGATGCCGTATGGCCTGGTCAGCGCCCCCTCCCTATTCCAGGACTTCATCCATGAGGTGCTCCGGGAGTTCCTCCACAAGTTTGTGCTGGTCTACATCGACGACATCTTGATCTACTCCTGGAGCATGGCCAACCATCGCCGCCACGTTGCGGAGGTCCTGCAATGCCTGAGAGAATTCCAGCTCTTCCTCAAAGCCGAGAAATGTTCCTTCCACCAATCCTCAGTGCAGTTTCTTGGATATAACATCGACCACAGTGGCATCCGGATGGACGAGGGGAAGGTGGCAGCCATCAAGGACTGGCCTACACCCTCGACAGTGAAGGAACTCCAACGTTTCCTCGGCTTCGCCAGTTTCTATAGACGTTTCATCCAGAACTACAGCTCCATCACCAGCCCGCTCACAAGCCTCCTCCGCAATAAACCCAAGTCTCTGTCCTGGACCCCAGCTGCCACAGTAGCATTCAACACCCTCAAGAAGGCCTTCACTACCACTCCTCTCCTGGTTCACCCTGACCCTGACAAACCCTTCGTTGTGGAAGTAGATGCCTCTACTACAGGAGTAGGAGCGGTACTTTCACAGCAGCAGGGGAATCCGAGCTGGCTCCATCCATGTGCCTTCTTCTCCCGCAAGCTCAACCCGGCGGAAGTTAACTACGACATCGGCAACCGAGAACTTCTTGCTGTCAAGTTGGCCCTCGAGGAGTGGAGGCATTGGCTAGAGAGAGCCAGACACCTGTTCTTGGTACTTACTGACCATAAAAATCTGGAGTACCTCCGAGCAGCTAAGAGACTCAACCCCAGACAGGCCCGTTGGTCTCTGTTTTTCACACGCTTTAACTTCACCATCTCTAACCGACCTGGCTCCAGAAATATCAAAGCAGACACTCTATCAAGAATCCATGCTCCAGAAGAAAACACTGAAGAACCTGAATCTATTCTCCCTGAACAGATGATTGTCAGTCCCATCACCTGGTCCACCGAGTCCCTTCCCTCTTCCAATGCTTCCACCAACACTCCGCCGGGTTGCCCACCGGGCTTGCAATACATCACCAGGACACGGCGCACTCCACTTATTCACTCTGCCCACTCTTCACTCGGCACTGGCCACCCAGGGGTCAGTGAAACCTTCTCGCTGCTAAAGGAGCGCTTCTGGTGGCCCAACATGACTGCCGATGTCAGAAGGTACGTGCAGGGGTGTAAGGAATGCGCCATCTCGAAGAGCCCATGCCACCTACCATCCGGCAAGCTTCTTCCTCTGCCCGTTCTCAACCGACCCTGGTCACACCTAGGAGTGGATTTCATCACTGACCTCCCAGCCTCCAACGGATGTACCTGCATACTCTTCGTGGTGGACAGATTCTCTAAATCCTGCCATCTCATCCCTCTGAAAGGACTTCCCACTGCAATGGAAACTGCTGAAATCATTTTTATCCATGTGTTCCAATACTATGGTATCCCCGAAGACATTGTGTCTGATAGAGGACCTCAGTTCATCTCCCGAGTATGGAAGGCATTCTTCTCGCTCCTAGGTGTGACCGTGTCAGCCTCTCGTCGGGATACCATCCGCAGTCGAACGGGCAGACGGAACGAAAGATTCAAGAGATTGGTCGCTTCCTCCGTACCTTCTGTCATGGCCACCAGAACTCTTGGAACCAGTACCTGGGTTACGTGTACGAGTACGAGTACGAGTACGTGCAGAACTCCCTTTGCCAACCGACCACCGGACTTACACCCTTCCAGTGCGTACTTGGCTACCAACCCCCATTGTTCCCCTGGACCGGGGAACCATCGGACGTACCATTAGAGGATTACTGGTTCCGAGAGAGCGAGAGGGTCTGGGACTCAGCCCATCACCAACTGCAATGTGCTCTCCGTAGGCGCAGGATGACAGCAGACCTTCGCCGCTCCGAAGCTCCTGCATACCAACCAGGACAGAAGGTCTGGCTGTCCACCAGGGACATCCGCATGCGCCTACCATGCCGTAAGCTGAGTCCCAGGTTCATTGGCCCATTCACCATCGTAGAGCAGGTCAACCAGGTCACCTACAAGCTCCAGCTACCACCTGAGTACCGCATTCACCCCACATTCCATGTGTCACTATTAAAGCCTCACCACCCTTCTGTTCCTCTTCCCACAGAGCCTGGTGTGACCGAAGCCGAGCCCCCCCTTCCACTCATACTGGACGACGGAGCTGCATACGAGGTGCGAGAGATTTTGGACTCCCGGCGCCATGGTGGCCAGCTTGAGTATCTCGTGGACTGGGAAGGTTATGGCCCTGAGGAACATTCCTGCGTTCCACGTAATGATATTCTAGATCCCAACCTGCTAGACACTTTCCACGCTGCTCATCCCAACAGACCTGCCCCTCGTGGAAGAGGAAGACCACCACGACGTCGGGGTCCTCGGCCCTCAGGAGCGGGCCGTGGAGGGGGGGTACTGTCACAGACACGCCAGGCTCCAGCACCCACCAATCACAGCGCGCACCTTCCCCTGAGTACTGATCACCACCACCTGCATCTCATCAGCACACTCATCACCAGCACTACTTAAGACACTCACACACACAGTCACATTGTCCGGTATCGTTCGCATTAAGGATCTTACCTCCATGCTTACCTCAAGGACTCCCATTGCTACTTGCCTGTCTCCTGTGTCTCCGAGCTCCCTCCTGTGTTCCAAGTCTGTGTGTGAGTGTCATGCATCTGCATTGTCTCCAGTCTGCTACCTCCATCAACCTGCAAATGACCAAGGACAATATTATATTCCATTCTGTCTTCATTCACCGCTACAACCACTGTTTACTCACCTGTGTTCACTGTTACCTCTGCTTGTGTCCAATAAACACCATCAACTGTTATCTTCTGTCTCCGACTGGTACATATTCAAAAAGTATTCTTCACACATCCCACCAGTGCCATGTCATTTTTAAGTTGGTTTTAAACTTGCCATGTCAAGTTTAAAACCAAATTCATCGCCATTTAAAAAAGCTATTTTTTTAAAGATTTAAATGATGTTTGAGATCTTTTGTAACCCAGGGCTTATTGTTAGGGTAACACCTCACGTTTCAGAGGAATCAGTTTCTACACAAAAATCAACATACCCAGATATTGAGGCATTGAACTTAGCAACTTGTTAGGAAACGCCTTTTGCAAGACATGTAAATGCTTTTAAAAAACATACATGCGGTATTAATGGTGTGCTTTATGTTGTAGAATACAAGGTGAAAATATCTTGAGCATGTGTTAACTAGAGACCTCATTCTAGCTATCTAATCAAAAGCCCCTTTTAAAAGACTCACTGACTTTGGGACGACTAACTCGTTTCTCGACTTTGGCCTACAAAAATACATCATCACTGCAGCACAGTATTGGCTGAGGGCTTACACCCACTGGCCAAAGGCTGAAATGTCCTGAACACAGTACAACTTGAAGAAAACAATAAAATACAGACACAGGTAAGAAACAGTAATACCAGTAATTTTTTACATTGTGGGGGCACTTTTTATTTATTTTTTGGTCCCAATGAGGAAACAAACTTACAGTACAAATCATACAGAATGACAGAAGGATTCCGATTTTTGTTTGTTTGTTTGTTTGTTTTTATAATCTAAAATTGCAGAAAGTTTTCTGTTATAGGTAGGTTTAGGGGTAGGGTTAATGTTGGGGGATAGAATATACAGTTTGTGCAATATAAAAATCATGTCTCTGGTCAAGTCCCCATAAAACACAATGTGTGTGTGTGTGTGTGTGTGTGTGTGTCAAAAGGCTTGTTTCACCAATGGTCACCGCCAGACGCATGAGTTAGAATTGTGCCTGAGTGATATCCAACCAGTGCTGTGTTCTAATACTTATTCTGTGCCCTGAAGAATGACCTGAAGTACATACTTTTGAGAGTGTTGCAGAAGAGTGGGCTAGTTATGGGACATATTACCAAGTCATAATAATGGCACCCCTTTAATAGTGGCTTTGTCATTACATTATGAAATGTCTTTTCAGGTTTCCTGGTGCAATATACCTCTAATGAAATTTTTCTGGGAGGTTCAGTGGTTTTGTTCTGTTATATTGATAAACTCCTACTAAAGGAGGGTCTAAAGGTTGAATGGAGGAGAAAAGACACTAAGACACTGATTCATCTGTATCAAGATGGAGAGAGTCAACCAGAAGCCCAGCATCAGGATTATCATGATAGAGCTCATTTCTTTACTGACCACATTAAAGATGGAAACTTCTCCCTCTATCTGGAAAATCTGAGAGCTGAAGATGAGGGAGAATATGAATGTAAAGTTTACAGTCAGCAGAATTGTGTGCATTCAGCCGAAGCAAATTTGTCACTAAGTAAGTAAACAGATAAAAAAAGGAGCCATACTGTACTGTTTTTTTCATTTATTTGTTTACATACATATGATATTAAATACACTGATGAACCAAACATTATGACCAGTCACAGGTGGAGCAAATATTGTTGATTATCTTAAGCCGGGCACACATTTAATGACTAGCTAAAACATTCTAAGACTGTGCTCAACATACAGCAATTGTTTCCTGCGACTGAAGCAGATTTAAATACTTACACATGGAATTTGAACACCGACTGTAATCGCAGACTGAACGCAACTGGCTCTGACTGGACGCGTTTGAGCGCGATCAGTCATAAGTATCAATTTACATTCATAATCGGCCTTACAGTCGTTAAGTGTGTGTGTGGCTTTAAGCAAACAATCAGCTTCATAATCTTTGACAAAGAGCCAGAAGTGCCCGGAATGAGATCCAGGTGAGGTTTAACAACAGCAAAAACAGAACACTGACAGGCATGGGTCGGTACAGCCAGGTTAACAACAACAATGTCAGCAGAGATGTAAGTGTGGTTATAACAGGCAGGAGTCAAGGGAGGCAGTAGAGAGTAACAGTAATCCAAAATACAAAGCACAGGGTCAAAGGCAGGCATCAAGATTCGAGAGAACAATAATCTAGACAAGGTCGGGAACAGACCAGACAAACAAGGAAAAAACGATCAGAATTGTTACAATACTTCACACTGAATTATAAATGGTCTGTGAAATGGCTACCAGGTGATGCGCATTCAGGCCAGGTATGAGGATTCTGGGAAATGGAGTCTGAGATTCAAAACTCAGAGTAAGGTGACCTTGGGTGGCCGATGGAAGGAACTTCATGGGTGACATTCGTAACAGAGCCCCCAAAGTGGGTAGTTGGAGATGGAAAGATACAGGAGTTCTTTGCCTTAGAATATAATAAGGACCCACATACCTGGGATTGAGCTTTTTGCTGGGTAGCCAGAGACCATGGATACAAAGGAGGTTAGAATCCTACACTGTAAGGGGGTCATACCAGTGGAGGGCTTTTGAAGAGAATTTTATATTCCGCCCAGAGGAGGAAGTGGCTCCAGTTTAATTGGTTTTGTTGACAGTACGTTCTTAGAAACCTTATGATCTCTTGGTTTAACTCCCTGAGGTCTGAAAACGCGCCGGCGCATTTTGCAGGACTTTTTTCACATTGCAGCAAAGCAGACTTAAAATACTCCGTAATTTCTTGTCATAGATACATAAGTAATATATCAATTGAAACTATAGAATGTCTTCTTTTATTTGTGTACACTCAGAGTAAAAACACAATGTTGTGCTTTTTGCAAAATAAAGAAAACTAACATGATGCGTGATCTCTCGTCTCCCTCTGAACGAAGTCCAATCTGATAGTTCTCAGAAAATGAACTGTAACTTATGAATACTAATGACAAAAAAAATGACACTTATGTCTAAAGAAGCGTTGAAACGTTGAAATTGTAAATCGTGGTCAAATCGAAAACAAACATTCTGTGTTTATGTAATCTGTATGAAAAGAGAGCCATGTCAGAAGTCCAGGATTCAGCTCATTATCCGCTAATGCGGCCATGCCCACGGAGCCAGCACTATTCAGACGCAAATACTGAGTCAATACATGCATACATCGTCTCATTCGTGTATTTATTGTCTTGAAAAGTGTTTATTTGGATGTTAAAGCCATGGTTAGCGATCTCTAGAAGACATGCCTTTAGTTCCTGGTTCCTTTTCTTCTTTATATGAATTTGTGGCCTAAAGGTGTACAGAGTGCCCTCCGGCTGCAAGTATGAATTGAAAACACAGTATCCAGCACTCATAGTGAGGACAATAAATATTGAATAAATATTACTCCTCAGTATAGAAAATTGACATAAATATATAAGAATCCATCAATATTTCTCCAAATGTGCATGCTTTTAAGCTAAAAGTCTATATGAAATGCCATAGAGGTAACATAATTGTTCAGACACTTTGCATCACAGAAATATATTATATTTTAAGGAATATAATAGAATACCATTATTTTAAATTGTAATAATATTTCACAGTATTGCTGTTTATGATGAGCTGAGACATGAAAAGCACAAATGTCAGGGCATGTCAAAACTTCTCCAAGCCCCAAATCAGCCTCAGACTCCAGAGGGTTAAGCATTCAATTTGGTCATTAGATTGAGCGTGATAGACCGTGGTGAGGCTTACATTCATACTGAGCTGACAGAAGAAGGCTGACACTTAACTCCAGAGGGTTAAGCATTCAATTTGGTCATTAGATTGAGCGTGATAGCCCGTGGTGAGGCTTACATTCATACTGAGCTGACAGAAGAAGGCCTAAATTTAAGCCTAAATTTGACATACTCTGTAAACTTGTCCCTCAAATCTGATTGGTTGATTTGAATGTTGTTCCAGGATCAACAAAAATGTTGACCCAGGAACATGTTGAACTCAGCAATATCAGGTTATGCAAGGCTGCTCACACATGTGATGTAAACTAGGGACCCCTTTCAGAAACAATTTCTTCAGATAAACCATAAAAACAAAAAACGTACTGGAAAAGGTGCTCAGCTGTCTCAAAAGAGCATGAGTAAAGGTATGTTATATAGTATATTATTATGTTATACATATTTTTTTTCTTTGATGTTGGATTATTATTGTTATTATTTTTTCTTTCTTTTTCTTTTTGAATTATTTTCATGTAGTATAGTAAATAATTAGTTTGAATTATTTGTTATAGTTTAGTTCAATTGATCATGTGATCTATCTCCTTTAATCAAGGGTGGGGAACGTTGATCCTGGAGGGCCATTGTCCTGCAGAGTTTAGCTCCAACCCTAATTAAACACACCTGAAGCTAATCAAGGTCTTCAGGATTACTAAACGCTGCATTCCAAATGGGATATATCGCCCTCCGAAGGGCACTTCGGAGTGAAAACAATCATAGCCGCCATATTGAATGGTCATTCCAAACCGAAGTGCTCAAAACTGGCCACATAAAGGGCCCTTCGGAATGAAGGATTTCGAAGGGTACACCTGATGGACACTTTGGGCCCCCATGATCCTTTGCACAGGGAGGAGTTTTGATGTCACAGAATAGGTACAGGAGATTAGGAGTTCGATTTTTCCCATAAATAGTATTTTTCTACAATACTATTTACAATAAGCTTCATATACTAATACAATTTGATCAACTTAAATCAGTGAAGGTGGATACAAAGATTAAATTAGGGACCCTGGATGTGGTCAGTTTATACACCAATATTCCACATTCTGTGGGCCTTACAGTGATGAGACTATTTTTGGATTTACGAAGCCTCCTCGTGAACCAGTGTCTGAAAACAAAATCAACTCATGACAATCCTATTGGGCGGTAACAGCCTATGACGCCATCATTGTGCGACCCGGAAGTATATAAGGAGCGCCTAGAGAAACAGTCAGTACCTTATGGTCTGAAGGGACAGCCCTGATGCATGGCTAGGAAATGCAGAGTCTCGTTCCCTGCTCTCAGGGAACCATGGTTACATACATAACCTGAGACATTCCCTTTTGAAAGGGAACTCAACACTGCGTTCGAAAATGCATTAGGGAACGATATACCCACGCCACCATGCTTGAGGGGAGTGAATGCCAAAGAATGGACAAACGTCTGAACTAGCAGTTTCAACTGAAATGCCAGAACAGCATGCTTGCTGATAAGCAAGATACCACAAATATGGAACTCTCTCAGAATGAAATCGAGTTTAACTAGCAGATAAGACTGTAAAAGAAAAAACTGAAATATCACATGGTCCTAAGTATTCAGACCCTTTGCTCAGTATTTAGTAGAAGCACCCTTTTAATCTAATACAGCCATGAGTCTTTTGGGGAAAGATGCAACAAGTTTTTCACACCTGGATTTGGGGATCCTCTGCCAATCCTCCTTGCAGATCCTCTCCAGTTCTGTCAGGTTGGATGGTAAACGTTGGTGGACAGCTATTTTTAGGTCTCTCCAGAGATGCTCAATCGGGTTTAAGTCAGGGCTCTGGCTGGGCCATTCAAGAACAGTCACAGTGTTGTTGTGAAGCCACTCCTTCGTTATTTTAGCTGTGTGCTTAGGGTCATTGTCTTGTTGGAAGGTAAACCTTTGGCCCAGTCTGAGGTCCTGAGCACTCTGGAGAAGGTTTTCATCCAGGATATCCCTGTACTTGGCTGCATTCATCTTTCCCTCAATTGCAACCAGTCGTCCTGCCCCTGCAGCTGAAAAACACCCCCACAGCATGATGCTGCCACCACCATGCTTCACTGTTGGGACTGTATCGGACAGGTGATGAGCAGTGCCTGGTTTTCTCCACACATACCGCTTAGAATTAAGGCCAAAATGTTCTATTTTGGTCTCATCAGACCAGAGAATCTTATTCCTCACCATCTTGGAGTCCTTCAGGTGTTTTTTCATGTGTCTTGCACTGAGGAGAGGCTTCCGTCGGGCCACTCTGCCATAAGCCCCGACTGGTGGAGGGCTGCAGTGATGGTTGACTTTCTACAACTTTCTCCCATCTCCTGACTGCATCTCTGGAGCTCAGCCACAGTGATCTTTGGGTTCTTCTTTACCTCTCTTACCAAGGCTCTTCTCCCCCGATAGCTCAGTTTGGCCGGACGGCCAGCTCTAGGAAGGGTTCTGGTTGTCCCAAATGTCTTCTATTTAAGGATTATGGAGGCCACTGTGCTCTTAGGAACCTTAAGTGCAGCAGAATTTTTTTTGTAACCTTGGCCAGATCTGTGCCTTGCCACAATTCTGTCTCTGAGCTTCAGGCTGTTCCTTTGACCTCATGATTCTCATTTGCTTTGACATGCACTGTGAGCTGTAAGGTCTTATATAGACAGGTGTGTGGCTTTCCTAATCAAGTCCAGTCAGTATAATCAAACACAGCTGGACTTAAATGAAGGTGTAGAACCATCTCAATGATGATCAGAAGAAATGGACAGCACCTGAGTTAAATATATGAGTGTCACAGCAAAGGGTCTGAATACTTAGGACCATGTGGTATTTCAATTTTTCTTTTTTAATAAATCTGCGAAAATGTCAACAATTCTGTGTTTTTCTGTCAATATGGGGTGCTGTGTGTACATTAATGAGGAAAAAAAAATAACTTAAATGATTTTAGCAAATGGCTGCAATATAACAAAAAGTGAAAAATTTAAGGGGGTCTGAATACTTTCCGTACCCACTGTACATACGTCATCTGAAATTTCATACAGTTGTCTGATGATGAATATGATGCAGGGCAACAACTCACTGCATGATATAGAATGCAGTTAGAATGTCTATAAAATTCTAAATATGAAAGGCGATCGATTTGAAACCTTTGAAGTGTACAACAACACTGGTAAGATCAGAAAGTTCACTGCTAAATTCAAATGTACTTTCGCTCTTTGGCTGGCGCATTGTGCTTTATGAATGAATTGACATGATTTAAATGACAAAACACATTCAAATATTTGACAATAGACACCTTATGTTTCTGCTGGTTAGTGCCTAGTAACCGAGCTCACACACATAATATCTGAGCCAGAGAGCCATGAGGACACTATTGAGAGCATGCAAGTTTGTGGATAGATTCTTGAAGCACATTACATTGATGCACACTCGACATGCTTTGTTGAAAAAAAGGCCATAGTAACTGCCTCAAGTGAACTATAAAAATGAACGTCAAGTCAGAAAGCTGTAGTTGTTTTTTATTGGTTAAAATAAATGGAGAATATCTCCATATAGGCCTATATAGCCTATAGCTCATGATAGACTTTAGTTAACAAGTTTGTGGATATTTTGAACAAAAAAAATAAATAAAAAAATTTAAAAAAATAAAAGCAATAAAAAGATACATCTGCCATACAGTGCTATTGTGTCTTATCGTATTGTGATTATCGGCTAATAGCGATAGGTATTGTTCAATTGGAGCACCCCTACTGGTCATACTGTTTTGGCTCAGTGAGTATCAAATAGAAAAAATCAGAATAGCCACAATAAATGTTTGTTCATTTGCAAGAGTCATTGCCAACACCAACATTATATTCTTTTCCATACATTATTGACCAAAAGACTCTTAAATATTTTTTGAACAGTAATTTCACGTTAGAAACATAGTGTCTTTTCTGTTTTAGGTTTTACTGTTGAAGCATCTGATTCCCTGGGGGTACCTCTGGGTGGTTCAGTGATTTTGCCTTGTCAGGTAAACAAGCGCTTGTTAATTAAAAGTCTGGTAGTGGAATGGAGAAGAGCGAACTCAGAGAATTTAGTTCATCTGTATCAAGATGGAGAGAGTCGACCAGAGAAACAGCACAAAGATTATCATGATAGAGCACATTTCATTACTGATGAAATTAGACATGGAAACTTCTCTCTCCGTCTGGACAATCTGCGAGCTGAAGATAAAGGGCTTTACAGATGTAAAGTATACAGCAACCAGGATTGTGTGCATTCAGCCATCATAGACTTGGAATTGTGTAAGTGAATAACTGTGCCTGCAGTTTTATCCCTGATCATTACGATTTAATTTAATAGTTTATTGTCATTATGAAGTTGTATTTTCATATTTTAAAGTAGCATTATGGTATATTTATTTCAGTCAAAAAATGTAATTGTCAGATATTGCTATGATGGAAGGCCACGCTGAACATGGTTCATCAATTTTTTGGTTCTCGTTTTTCTTGTGATCACAAATTAATTTTCTCAAGATTACAGTATACCAAGTTGTTTTCTTGATCACAGTTTAATTTTCTCTTGTGACATCTCTCATCGTTTCTCTGGTCAGCTATGAACCATTTAAATATAATTCCATTCCAGTTTCTCCAATTGGCATGCCAATAAAACTGACTACATGTTGAGGGTTAAACTTTTAGATCCTTAGCTGTACATCCAACTTATCAAGTTTTGTAATTCTGAGCTTTTTATGTTAAAGGTGCCGTAGAACGTCTTTTTAAAAGATGTAATACAAGTCTAAGGTGTCCCCTGAATGTGTCTGTGAAGTTTCAGCTCAAAATACCTCATAGATTTTTTTTTTTAATAAATTTTTTTAACTGCCTATTTTGGGGCATCATTAAATATGAGCCGATTTACGCTGCGGCCCCTTTAAATTCTCGTGCTCTCCGCCCACGGAGCTCGCGCTTGCCTTAAACAGTGCATAAACAAAGTTCACACAGCTAATATAACCCTCAAATGGATCTTTACAAAGTGTTCGTCATGCAGCATGTCCAATCGTGTAAGTATAGTACTTATTTGGATGTTTACATTTGATTCTGAATGAGTTTGATAGTGCTCTGTGGCTAAAGCTAACATTACACACTGTTGGAGAGATTTATAAAGAATGAAGTTGTGTTTATGTATTATACAGACTGCAAGTGTTTAAAAATGAAAATAGCGACGGCTCTTGTAAGAAACGATGGTAACTTTAACCACATTTAACAGTACATTAGCAACATGCTAACGAAACATTTAGAAAGACAATTTACAAATATCACAAAAAATATCATGATATCATGGATCATGTCAGTTATTATTGCTCCATCTGCCATTTTTCGCTATTGTCTTTGCTTGCTTACCTAGTCTGATGATTCTGCTGTGCAGCTCCAGATGTTAAAGGGATAGTTCACCCAAAAATGAAAATTTGATGTTTATCTGCTTACCCCCAGGACATCCAAGATGTCGGTGACTTTGTTTCTTCAGTAGAACACAAATGATGATTTTTAACTCCAACCGCTGATGTCTGTCAGTCTTATAAAGTTGGACATAGTGGTGTTTTAGAGGTAAAAAATAAAGTTCGGTTTATCGCACAAACCGATCGTTTCGTGTCTTAGGACATCAATGTGTCGTCATGAGCCACAGGGTTTAATTTGGATTTGTCTAAGCATATTTTTTGACTCTTATAAATTGTGTTACCATTCACTCGCATGATAAGACTGACAGACGGCAGCGGTTGGAGTTAAAAATCATAATTTGTGTTCTACTGAAGAAACAAAGTCACCTACATCTTGGATGCCCTGGGGGTAAGCAGATAAACATCAAATTTTCATTTTTGGGTGAACAACCCCTTTAATACTGGCTGCCCTTGTCTAATGCTTTGAACATGGGCTGGCATATGCAAATATTGGGGGCGTACACCCCGACTGTTATGTAACAGTCCATGTTATGTTGAGATTCGCCTGTTCTTCGGAGGTCTTTTAAACAAATGAGATTTATATAAGAAGGAGAAAACAACGGTGTTTGAGACTCACTGTATGTCATTTCCATGTACTGAACTCTTGTTATTTAACTCTGCCAAGGTAAACTCAATTTTTAATTCTAGGGCACCTTTAAGATCATGAGAAAACAACTTTTGTTCCCTTTCAATACTGTTCAGTTGCATTGTGTTTGCTTTTAGCTGATGTTTACAGGGGAAAACTCCTGTTTTTTCAGAATCCTGAAGCCTGATTGGTTTACATCTGTGCAGTTGCGCAGACAAATTTTATCCTGCCAGAAAGGGAGGGGTTGAATGCTTATAAAGTCACAAAGAAATTACACGATTTAGATCTTTCTCCTTAAGCGCTCTGGAAACAGCCCTCGCAGTGCAATAACGACATGCAGGCCACACCTGCGCTCATTAGCACTGCATTCTCGTCTCCTGCCTAGCGACACGCCGAGGCTGCACTCACTCAGACCAGCTGCACGCACTGTGAGAACGAGTAGGCGCTGACAGCTCTGCATCAGATAACAGCGCTGACAATGGCTGAGAATTACAATTCTCTCCTGCAACTTTCAGGTGAGTCTAATAGAGTATATTTATCTCTAAAAGAACATAATGTTGCTGGCATTTGTTTCAAAATGCCGCACTTCCTAGCACATTGCTTGCCGGGGCCATGCCAAACCGTGTCCATCAAAGATGGATGCTCTCACTGGGAGAGCGCAAATCTCACCTTCTCCACCATTTTCTCCCACTCTGAAGCCTTATACAGAGAAACAATAGAGCTGCAGGGCTGAGAAAACTGGACTAAGAATGGCAGAATGGCCTTCGGCTCATGGTCGACACCTATAACGTAATGGCACATCAACCATCTCAAAATGATGGTGTGATTCTGTCCTTTAAGGAGTTCATGATGGAAATCAGAGGCCATCATGTCCTGGTCTGCTCGGACAAAAGGATGGTGGTTGCCTTTATAAATTACCAAGGAGGTATCAGGTCTCGCTGTCTACACAGACAGGTGAACCATCTTCTCCAATGGTGAGGGCACAGAAGAAGCTCAGTGAGGGTGGTTCACATGCCGGGCATGACATGCTGTCATGCAGCGGACCGCCCCCAGGGGAATGGAGACTCCAGCCCCAGGCGGTTGACACGATATGGTGCACATGGCCTCGCCTGCACCTTTATCCTTTCCCTCTGGTAGCCCTGTTCCTGCAGCACATCTGACGGATCAGGGAGGAGAAAGTATCAGTTCTTCAGGTGGCACCACATTGACAGAATCAGCCTTGGTGTTACAGCCACTGCCATAACACAAAGGCTCAGTCAAATAGAGGAATTTATTGAAATAACACAAAATAAACAAAGTATGGGAGAAATTTGTCAGGAAAATAAAAATAAAACCACAAATGTCTGGAAGGCTGCTCAAGTTCTGCCGCTGAAACGTGGCAACTTGGCTTCGCACACAATGATGGTCCACAGCTGTAAGGAATATGCTCAATTAAACACAAAAAGTAATCGCCTAAACAATTAAATAAATAAATTCACATACATGTACGTAACACCTTCATCCCCTACATCCGAGACAGTGCATCAGCTACCATGTTTATGTTGAGGTCATATGGCTGCAAATTTAAACTCCCATCACTTGGCAAATCTCTTTTCAGAAGGGATCAGTAAAAAGTCCGCAAAATCCGGTCATATTTTTTCATGACACATAAATGACCAGCCAGACCATTATGTGCATTGCTTAAAATCATATCTCGATAACCTATTGGAAATGTAAGCTCTAGCGTAAGTTCTGCCGGGAAGACTCTAATGTTACGTCATTCATTAGATCAGATCTAACCAATCATTATTGAACACTTGGTATAAAGCATCGGCACTTACACTTATCTGAGTTCGCAGATGCTGACGCCAATCTCCACCTCCATCCCCCCCACAACCACCAGGATGGTCCCTGTCCATATCCATGTGGGGGGTCGGCTTCGCCCCTGCCTTCATTCCAGGCAGGATATGCTGAGCCTACAACCATTTCGATGCGTGCTACGGACGGGGCCTACGCCAAAGAACTTTATCTCGTTGTATAACTTTCTGGTTGTTAATAAACTGTGTTAAAATCATTATGTTATTTTGCCTCCTGAGTCTTTCTGGTAGAACTACAATTTGGTTGACTGTATTCCAGTCATCAGGAGATTTAGGGGACACACATTTTCTCATCAAGATCTCATTTTTGAGAAAACACGTCAGAGGCGCACTCATACTCTCCCGCTCTGGTCGAACCAATTCAAACAACAGGGCAAGAGTTAAATCTTACTTTTGAGCAGCAAATAATTTATCGAGACACAAAAACAAATCAACACGACCGCATAAATCCACTTCATCTGAAACAAAACAATAAGCAGACTTGGCCATAGAATAAGTGCGCAAGCAGAGAAAACATCAGGATACTTGAGTGCAAAATCATCAGTGCTAGCAACGAGTGGTACAGAGACAACGTCAGGTGATACATTAGCACAACTGCACGCACTACTTCCAGCTAAATCATTTCCTAAAATGAATGTTACATCAGGAACTGGAAGAGATAAACGAACACCCACTGCCACGTCACCCGTCACCAATTCAGAATGCAAATTAATTCTGTGTAAATAAAAACAGAATCTCCATAACTCCCATTTCAATACCTCAGACTAGAGCAGCACTACCCATGGCAGTCTCCTCAGACAATGGCAATACCCCCTCTAAGATACTGTAAATGAAAGACTGGCACCAGTATCCCAAAGAATATGTATGGGCACAGGCTTATTCAAACTGGAAATAAACACAGTTCCAGTATGCAGGAAAGGTCCAAAACCAGTTTTAGTGAGACGGACATCACAATCAGACTTGGGCATAATGCAGTCAAATTTCGGACTGGAAACAAAGGAGATCAAGCCAACAGATTCTGTATTTGACTTTTTTTTTAAGAACAGGGCAGTTTGCAATTAAATGACCAGAGGCCTTACAATAAAAGCAAATCTTATTGCCAGTCAAAACAGCAGGCTTATTACTGAACGATTTACAAGGCAGCACAACGGGTTGTTCAACAGGAGTTTTATCTCATGATTTCTCTTTTAACGTGACTAAAAGCGTAAAAATGAAGTAATCGGCCAAAGTAGCAGCCTTGTGGAGCGTGTCTGTATTTTGCTCGTTTACATACATAGCAAGAGCAGAAGGTACACAACTTTTAAATTCTTCCTTAAGAATTAATTGTCTATCTGTTCTCGGCTTTTTGAGATGCGCACCAACGTTCAAACAAAATTTCCTTTTCACACGCAAACTCAACTTAAGTCTGATTCGGAAGTTTTGTGTAGTGTCTAAAACGCTGTCTATATGCCTCTGGGACTAACTCGTAGGCTTTTAATATAGCATTTTTAATAATCTTGTAATTAGCAGATTCTTCAATAGGCAACGTGGAATATACCTCTTGCACCTTACTGGTAATCACGCAATCACGCAACAACCATACATTTTCAGGCCACTTTAAAGAAGCTGCAACTCTCTCGAAATGACATACTTCTCAACGTCCTTCTCATAAAAAAGAGGGACCATCCTCCGATTTCGGCCGACATCAAAATAAACAGAGGCAGCGAAAGCCACCTTAGAGCTCATCTCTAATTCCATTAGTTTCAGAGCAAACTGAAAGCATTCTCTAACTCTAACTCTAATACTTTTTCTTTAACTCCCTCGGGTCGGCGGTCACGCTTTCACACTCTAACCAGTGTGAAAGAGACTCAAAATACTCTGTCAATGTTGCACATACAATTAAGAGCTATACACCATTTTAATTTACATTTACATTTACATTTAGTCATTTAGCAGACGCTTTTATCCAAAGCGACTTACAAATGAGAACAGTAGAATCAATCAAATCAACATGAGAACAACAGTATGTAAGTGCTGTGTGAAGTCACAGTTATGACAGTAAAGTGCTCGTATCAAGGATTTTTTTTTTTTTTTTTTTTTTTTAATTAATACACAAATAGATGGAATGAAAATAGAAATCAAGGTAAGTGCAACTATTACTGGGTCAAGTGTTGACGAAAAAGATACGTCTTTAGCATTTTTTTGAAAGTGGCTAAAGATTCAGCTGCTCGGATAGAGCGTGGCAGGTCATTCCACCAGCCAGGAACAGACCCGGAGAAGGTTCGTGAGAGTGATTTTGTGCCCCTTTGTGATGGCACCACAAGCCGCCGTTCACTTGCAGAACGCAAGTTTCTGGAGGGCGCATAAGTCTGAAGTAGCGAGTTAAGGTATGGCGGTGCAGAGCCAGCGGTCGTTCTGTAGGCAAACATCAGAGCCTTGAATTGGATGCGAGCAGCTACTGGCAGCCAATGCAGACTGATGAATAGAGGAGTGATGTGCGCTCTCTTCGGCTCGTTGAAGACCAGTCTTGCTGCAGCATTCTGGATCAATTGAAGAGGCTCGACAGTGCATGCTGGAAGTCCAGCCAAAAGAGCATTACAATAGTCCAGTCTGGATAGAACAAGAGCTTGGACAAGAATTTGTGTGGAATGCTCCGATAGGAAGGGTCTAATCTTCCTGATGTTGTACAAGGCAAATCTGCAGGACCAGGCCGTTGTAGCAACATGATCTGTGAAGCTTAAACAATCATCCATCACCACTCCAAGGTTCCTGGCTGTCCTGGAAGGAGTAATGGTTGACGACCCAAGTTGAATTGAAAGGTTATGACGAAGTGTTGGGTTGGCACCGACCACCAGCAGTTCCGTTTCTGCAAGGTTGCGTTGAAGGTGGTGGTCCTTCATCCAGGCAGAAATGGCTGTCAGGCAGCCTGCAATACGACCAGCAACCGTCGGATTATCTGGTTGGAATAAGAGGTAGAGTTGTGTGTCATCAGCATAACAGTGATAGGAGAAACCATGATCCTGAATGACAGATCCTAGTGATGACATGTAGATGGATAAGAGAAGTGGTCCAAGCACTGAGCCCTGAGGTACCCCAGTAGCAGGATGATGTGATTTGGACACCTTACCTCTCCAAGATACCCTGAAGGACCTACCTGAGAGGTAAGACTTGAACCACTGGAGTGCAGTTCCCGAGATGCCCTTCGACTTGAGTGTTGACAGGAGGATCTGGTGGTTAACGGTGTCAAAAGCAGCAGACAGATCCAGCAAGATGAGTACTGATGATTTTGAAGTCGCTCGTGCCAGTCTCAGGGCTTCAGTGACTGAGAGCAAGGCAGTCTCAGTTGAGTGGCCACTCTTGAAACCAGACTGGTGGTCATCAAGGAGGTTGTTCTGTGTGAGATAAGTAGACAGTTGGTTGAATACAACTCTCTCCAGTGTCTTCGCAATGAAAGGAAGAAGGGATACTGGTCTGTAGTTTTCTAAAAGTGCTGGATTCAGAGTGGGTTTTTTAAGCAGTGGGGTAATCCTAGCCTGCTTAAAAGCTGTGGGAAATGTTCCAGTGTGAAGGGAAGAATTGATTATGTGAGTGAGTGCAGGTAGAATTGAGGAGGAGATAGCCTGAAGAAGAGGAGTGGGGATAGGGTCTAGGGGACAGGTAGTAGGGTGATTGGAGAGGATGAGTTTTGAAACATCTGCCTCGGAGAGCATGGAGAAGGAGGAGAGGGTTTGTGCGTTTTCCGTTAAGATGTTATTGTCAGTGTGTGGTGTGGAGAATTGGCCGCTGATGGTTGTTATTTTATGTGTGAAGAATGTGGCAAAGTCATCAGCTGTAAGAGCTGATGAGGGAGGAGGGGAGGAGGGCAAAGAAGAGAAGAAAAGGTTTTGAAAAGTGTGCGGGAATCAGTCGAATTGTTAATTTTAGTGTGATAGTATGGGGTTTTAGCATTAGAGACATCAGTAGAGAAAGAGGAAAGGAGTGACTGATATAAGCTAAGGTCAGTAGGATCTTTAGATTTGCGCCACTTCCTCTCTGCAGCCCTGAGTCTCGACCGATGCTCACGGAGAGCATCAGAGAGCCAGGGGGCAGAGGGGGTGGCGCGGGCTGGTCTGGTTAAAAGGGGGCAGAAGTCATCTAAGCAAGATGTTAGAGTGGTGCAAAGAGTGTCAGTAGCATTGTTAGTGTCCAGTGATGAGAACTGGTTAGGGGGAGGAAGTGTGGATGAGACCAAAGAGGACAGTTGAGATGGTGAGAGAGAGCGTAGGTTTCGCCGAAAAGTAACATGTGATGGAGTGTGTGTTGAGTTAGGGGTCAGGTTGAGATTAAAAGTGATGAGAAAGTGGTCTGAGGTGTGTAGTGGAGTAACCAGTGCATTGTCGGTGGAGCCACAGCGTGTGTAGATGAGGTCCAATTGGTTACCTGATTTGTGGGTAGCTGAAGTGGCCACTCGCTTGAGATCGAATGAGGCAAGCAGAGTGTGGAAGTCAGCAGCCTGAGGTTTGTCTAGATGGATGTTGAAATCTCCAAGTACTAGCAGAGGAGTTCCATCCTCAGGGAAGGATGAGAGTAACACATCTAACTCCTCCAAGAAGTTACATAGCTGACCTGGGGGACGATAAACAACTACAACATGGATTTTAGTAGGGTAGGTGATGGTAATTGCATGCGATTCAAATGAGCCATTGTCACAGAGAGATGGTAAAGGATTGAACTTCCATTCACTGGACATAAGCAAACCAGTACCACCACCACTCCCAATCTGGCGTGAGGTGTGAGAGAAAGTGAAATTGGAGGAGAGGGCTGCTGGTGTAGCAGTGTCCTCTGTTTTGATCCATGTCTCAGTCAGAGCCATGAGATGGAGATCTGAATAAGTAGCAATAGCATTAATGAAGTCTGCTTTGTTTACAGCAGATTGACAATTCCAGAGCCCAATAGAAATAGAAAATAATGTACTAGATGACATGGGTAAACTATGCAAGTTATTATGGTTACACTGCCTCCAACGTATAGCACACGATTTACGAGTGTTAGTAATAGTGGGAATTTGAAAGCACATATCAAAGACAGGACAAAAGACAGACAGACAAGAACACACTGTATAAAGAGGAAAGGGAAAAAAAAGTGCAATACTCAAGTGCCTTGCCGGTGTCGTTGCTCGGTGGAGTCGCACAGGTAGAGTCAATCGTCTTTACACTCTTCGGTCTTCACACGAGGAGGGCTTCACAAGAGGGCTGCCGCGTCCGCTGCCGCAGTAGACTTACACAGTTATACCAACTGTTACAATGCTAATTAGTTCAGCAGGCCACGCCTTGCTGACTCAGAGTGAAACGAGAACAAACGCGATTTGCAACGCGACCACACTGTAAACACACAAAACACTTACAGTACGCAGATCTCCTTGTAGCTTGAATGATTCTCTCTAATGAATGCTAAATTACAATGGTTTAAATACTAAACTGGCTTTGGCCACGCCTTGCTGACTCAGAGTGAAACGAGAACAAACGCGATTTGCAACGCGACCACACTGTAAACACACTTCCTAGCAACTACACAGAACTAAAATCAAACTAGAAACAACACAAAACACTTACAGTACGCAGATCTCCTTGTAGCTTGAATGATTTAATCTGTGGAATATCTTCTTTTATTTGTGTACACTCAGAGTAAAAAAAAAAATGTTGTGCTTTTTGCATAATAAAGAAAACTAACATGATGCGTGATCTCTCGTCTCCCTCTGAATGAAGTCCAATCTGATAGTTCTCAGAAAATGAACAGTAACTTAGTGAATACTAATCACAAAAAAATGAGACTTCTGTCTAAAAAACGTTGAAATGTCAGGTTTTAAATCGTGTAAGTCAAATCGAAAAAACAAACATTCTGTGTTTATGTAATCTGTATGAAAAGAGAGCCATGTCAGAAGTCGGTGATTCAGCTCATTATCCGCTAATGCGGCCACGCCCACGGAGCCAGCGCTATTCTGAGGCAAATTCTGAGGCAATACTTGAATACATCGTCTCAATCGTGTATTTATTGTCTTGAAAAGTGTTTATCTGGATGTTAAAGCCATGGTTAGCGATCTCTAGAAGACATGCCGTTAGTTCCTGGTTCCTGTTCTTCATTATATGAATTTGTGGACTAAAGGTGCACAGAGCGCCCTCCGGCTGCAAGTATGAATTGAAAACAGTATCCAGCGTTCATAGTGATGACAATAAATATTGAATAAATATTACTCCTCAGTATAGAAAATTGACATATGAGAATCCATCAATATTTATCCAAATGTGCATGCTTTTAAGCTAAAATCCTATATGAAATGCCATAGAGGTAACATAACTGTTCAGACACTTTGCATCACAGAAATACATTATATTTTAAAGAATATAATAGAACACCATTATTTTAAATTGTAATAATATTTCACAGTATTGCTGTTTTTTCTGTATGTTTGATATACACCATATGATGAGCTTGAGACATGATCAACAGAGGGTTTTTTCACAGCCTACCTGACTGAAAGAGCTCATTATTTATGCAGGCCATTAGAGCTCTTTATGTGATTCTTTTGTCTTTTCAGGTGAGAATCACCCATTATTCATGATGATTCACACCTCCACGCATACTGTATTTCTTGACCAAAGATGTTTTAGAAAATTTAAATCTCTCTATTGTTTTATATGAACAAGCAGGCAGCATAATTTTTACCTCATTTTGAAGCAAAATCTCTAGTCTACAACCTCCAATACCCAGAAGTCTTGTGAACACAGATTTAATATATATTTTTTGGCTTTATTTCAGTGACTTAAGTTTTTTGCATAAACGCATAAACGTTATTCCTTCAAAAATACAAACATGTACATACATGTTCGTCACATATTATTGTAGCCTAGTTTGTGCTGAATACAGTGTAATGACACTTTTTCCATTAATATGTTTATGAACAACTGAAAAAAGCGCAAATGTCAGGGCATGTCAAAACTTCTCCAGGGCCCCAAAAATCCTCAGACCCCTGAGGGTTAATTGCCAACTCCCTTAAACACAAAACAGAATCTCCTTTTCCTGCCTCTAGAGGGCAGGCAAAAAATTAAATAAATACATATATGTAACACTTGGTTAGAATTAGTCCAGCTGCTGTAAAAGACTCTCTAGATGGATTGTGGATGTGATAGCACTGGCTTATAAGACTGTGGACTTGTCTTGCCCTTTTGGGTGTGGGGGCCCACTCCACTAGAGATATGGCATGGACATCATCAGATTTTATAAACTGGACATCTCTGTTCTTCAAGCATGGATGTTGTTAGTCTGAGACACTGTAGCAGGCCCCGACCTCAGTTTGAGCCTCTCCTTATGCAGCTGGTCTAGAGGCCCTCAATTGAGAAAACACAATGCTAATGAACAGCATCGAAAGGAAATATTATGGTTACTCACATAACCCTCGTTCCCTGACATAACAGGAACAAGAATTGCGTAATTTAACTTACAATCTGCAAAAGGGTGGAAAAAGTTTTACATGAATAGCCGACTTCAGTCTCTTTGAATACACCAGCAGTCAGCAATCATGTTTGCATTTACTTCTGTCATTGGCCATAATTCTAACTGATCAGTTAGAAAAGATCACACTAAGTCAGAAAAGTCTGAAGGTCTGAGCTGAGTTTAGTGGTTGTAGAGTAAAATCTCTAGAGGAGTTAGAGTTAATTTTTAGTGACAGAAGAATAACTATATGAGTAATGTTTGTTGAGACAAACTTTGACGTTAGCTTGACAAAGAAATATTAAGTGAAATGCTATCTGCTTTAATTCCATGGTAAGAGTTAAGAAGTCATTATTTTTGCAGAGAGGAGCTTTATTTACAATTACATTAACTACTATTAAAAAATGAAACAACAACAACAACAACAAAACTCTACTAATGCTGTAAACTTTACAGGAAGTCAGATGATACATTAAAGATCAATTCTTGGGATTTAAGAATTGATATTGATTCATAAAAATGAGAATTTAATAAAATTGAGAATTCAATATATATATATATATATATATATATATATATATATATATATATATATATATATATATATATATATTTACTTGTTTGTTTTTAAGGGTTTGATGTTGAACATTCCTGTCACACACTTGCTCCTCTGGGATCTTCAGTTGTCCTTCCCTGTTATGTTGATAAAGCCTTACTAACGGAGGATCTTGTCGTACAATGGAGAAGAACAGACACAGAGACTCTAGTTCATCTGTTTGGAGAGAGTCCACCAGAAGTCCAGCATGAAGATTATCAAGATAGAGCTCATTTCTTTACTGACCACATTAAAGATGGGAACTTCTCCATACATCTGGACAATCTGACAGCTGAAGATGTGGGAGAATATGAATGTAAAATTTACAGTCAGCAGGACTGTGTGTTTTCAGCTGAGACAATGTTGGTAGTAAGACTATTGGGTAAGTAAACCTACTCTTTTATTTCAATTATTGTGTAGTTATGAAATTACTAGTGTTTCCAGTAAACACAGGACATTGAGTTATAAATTGCCAGACATTGTATTGGACTACTGAACTTGTTGTGCATTATTAGTTCAATTCTTTAAAAACTGAGATGTGTGTTTGTATATATGTGAAAGAGATGAACCCTAACCCAGCCCATCTCTCAATCTCAGTAACAGAAATCTCATTAGAACCACATGAATGTACACAATAAGTATTTTGTGTCAAATGCTTAAAGTGCCACTATTATGGCTTTTTTAAGGTTCCTAATATTGTTTTGGGAGTCTCCTATAACAGGTTTACATGCATGCAAGGTCAAAAACACTGTAGTTTTCCCATAATATACATTTAATTTCACCTCAGTTTACCAAAGATTGGTAAATGATTCGTCAGAAGCAAGTCAAAGAATTAGTCTCTCTAAACCTCTCCTTTCTGCGACCCTACACTGCACTGTTTGGTCAGATGGCCCAATTCTTTGTGATTGGTCTACTGCGCGCCCATTGCCATAACTGAATGACAGCTAATAATTTGCAAGACGTTGTTTACAATGTATGGACAGAAAAGATAGCATCGATTTTACCGTATCAATTCGAGCCCGAGTCCGACGATGAAACGTCTGAAGTAGTCGATCAACCAGAAACTGATCCGCAATCACGACTGGAGTACAACGGTTCTATATGGTAAGCGTCACTTTAGTTTGTGTTATTTATAAGACGTGATAGCAGTGTCACTGTTATTTATACTTTATGTAGGTGCAGCTGTATCAGAATGCCAAGGGGGAAAAAAATTCTACTGCTGTGGTATTGTTGAAAAAATGAATTTTCCCTGGCATCTGCATGTGCAATAAGTGGGCTATACTAATGTGCCGTTGTGACGTCGACAACGAAAAGGCTTGGGATTCGTTTTGTAAATGACTCGTTTAATTGACTCCGAGTAGACTCTTACTTTTGAGACACAATGACATTAAGGTGCACTTTCACTTAGAGCTTTATTACACACTACATAAAAAGTGATTTTCAAAAATCCATAATAGGAGCACTGCAATAGCTGCAATATGTAAGTTCCCTTTCGTGGGAACTATCGACGCTACGTCAGTGACGTGATGGGAATCCTCTGCATTTTTGTGTTCGTGAAGCACTATTGTATCTAACCAATGAGAGAACGCGACGTCAGAGGCGGTGACGTCATGAACCGGAACCTATAAAGCATGCCCGGAAACAAAGAACGCTAGCTTCTGTTGTCTTCAGTAAGCGCTATTTGTATCTTGTCTGTCTTATTTACTGTTGTTTGTCTCGCCAAAAAAAAAAAAGTGATCTCTTCGTCTGAGGACAAGAGTTTCTAAAATCAAGTGAAATAAGACACATACACATATAAATAATGACGGAAAAAAGCCAGCGTTTCACTAAGTGTGCACCTCCTTGCCCGCGATTCATCGTGGAGGGAGATACACACGAGATGTGTGTGAAGTGCCTGGGAGTTGAGCACGCACAGGCAGCTCTCGAGGGGGCTGTCTGTGTGCACTGTGAGAGGCTCACTCTCAGGACGCTGCGCTCACGCCGGGCGCTCTTTGAGGAGGGCGCGGCGGCGAGTGTTCCCCGCGGGTCTGGTCCCGCTGCTGCCGAGGCACAGCGAAGGCTGCATTCGTGGGGTTCACAAATGGATCTAGTAGAGGGGGGAGAGACGGGCTCTGCCTTATCGCTCCCCTTACCTGCTAGATCTAGTGTCTCTCCGTTGGTGGTGGAAGCACGCGCTGCGGTTTCTTCCCCCCAAAGGGAGGCACCGACACTGAATATATCTTCCTCCGAGGAGGTTGATGTTGAAGGTGTCGAGGGTGGAGATGAGGGACCGTCACCCTCATCTCCAGCCCATGAGGAGCTTATGGAGGTAGTGACCCGGGCAGTGGAAAAACTGAAAATAAGCTGGCCCGCGGAGGAGAGCGTTCCAAAGATAAAAAGCAAGCTAGATGAACGCTTCCTCCCAGCTAGGTCACTACCCCAGCGTCGGGGACTGCCGTTCTTTCCCGACCTCCACACCGAGGTGTCGAGGTCGTGGAATAGACCCGTGCAGTACCGTGTCTTCAGCCCACAAACGACAATGTACAGTAATATCACGGGGCTGAAGCAACACGGTTATGGGGCGATGCCTCGGGTTGAGGAGACGCTTGCGAGCTATCTCTCGCCCGAGTCTGCATCGTCCCTGAAATCCCCGACGTTGCCCACCAAACCACTAAAACAAACATCGAGTCTGGTGGGCAAGGCTTATTCGGCAGCGGGTCAGGCTGCGGCATGTCTGCACACAATGTCCATACTGCAGGCATACCAAGCTGATCTGCTGGGGGAGATTGAGGAGACTGGGGAGGCTACTTTTGAAACGATTCAAGAGTTGAGAAAAGCCGCAGATTTAGCTCTCCGTGCCACCAAGGAGACGGCCAAGTCAGTAGGCCGCTCTATGGCAGCCCTGGTGGCCACGGAGAGACATCTGTGGCTCAATCTCGCAGATATTAAGGATAAGGACAAACATATCCTTATGGATGCGCCGCTTTCCTCCGAGGGCCTGTTCGGTGACGCAGTTGCTACTGTCGTCGACAGGTTCGAGGAGGCGAAAAAACAGAAAGCGGCGTTCCAAAGATTCCTTCCCCGGAAATCTCATCCCCCTGAGGCTGCTGGGCGGGAGCAGCCTCAGCCGATAGCCGGCTCCTCGGGATACAGGTCCCAGCAAAAAGCTAGTGTGGCCGCCCGTGCTCCCCCGCGGAAAGCTTGGGGACCGGTGCGCGCTGTACAGCAGAAGCCTTCTGGGGGTAGGGCGGATCTGAGGACCGTCATTATTTCCCGGAAGGCTTCCCAAAAGAAATCCTGACGGTCATGGGTCAGGGTTTCTGAGGGCATTCCCCTCCGAAGGGGTTCGACGATTAACATCTATCGTTCCCCATCGGTGCCCTCAGGGGGCTGTTCTGCCAACCCTGCCACCCAGTGTGCGACAGGGCGCAGCAGTCCCCGTCGATCCTTCGAGGAGGGTCGGCCAGCACATGATTCGCTTATCTGCCGGTGCGCCGTGCCAGATAAACGAGCCAAGTGCTCAAAAAACACCAGAGACCAGTCTCGAGAGGCTGGTTCCCTTAGTAGAATTTTTGGGGGAATGGAAACGTCTTCCGAATGTTTCGAAATGGGTGCTGCTCATGGTAGAACAGGGCTACAGAATTCAGTTCGGTTCTCGTCCGCCCAGGTTCAGTGGAGTGACTCACACAGTGGTAGCTCCAGAGCAGTCTCTGGTAATGGAACAAGAGGTTACGACGCTTTTGCAAAAAGGGGCTATAGAACGGGTTCCCCCTCCCAGCAAAATGTCAGGCTTTTACAGCCGCTACTTCATTGTTCCAAAGAAGGATGGGGGGTTGCGTCCGATCATAGATCTACGTATACTAAATCGATCTGTAAAGAGGTTGAAGTTCAAAATGCTTACACTCAGACAGATTATTCCACAGATCAGATCCGAGGACTGGTTTGTGGCGATAGATCTGAAGGACGCATATTTTCACATATCCATCCATCCTTCTCACAGGAAGTTCCTCAGGTTTGCTTTCAGGGGCGAAGCATACCAATACAAGGTTCTTCCCTTCGGCCTATCATTATCACCCCGCACGTTCACAAAGTGCATGGATGCAGCCTTGGCTCCTCTGAGACTCCAGGGCATCCGTGTGCTGAACTATATCGACGATTGGTTGATTTTAGCTCAAACAGAACGTCTGGCAGCTCAACATCGAGATGTTGTGCTATCGCACATGAAGAAGCTTGGGCTGAGGCTCAATGCCAAGAAAAGTGTGCTGGTTCCGAGTCAGGTTGCCAACTATCTCGGGGTAATCTGGGATTCGATCACGATGCGGGCACAATTGTCTCCCGCTCGTGTGACGTCCATTCTCGGGGCCGTGAATGGGGTGAAGTTAGGCCGGTCACTCACTGTAAAACAGTTTCAGAGACTGTTGGGTCTGATGGCAGCTGCGTCCAACGTTATCACTTTTGGCCTGCTGCACATGAGGCCCTTACAGTGGTGGCTCAGGACCAAGGGGTTCTCCCCGAGGGGAAATCCTTTTCGCATGATCAAAGTCACGCGGCGATGCCTTCGTGCTCTGGTCATGTGGAAAAAGCCTTGGTTCCTGTCCCAGGGACCCGTGTTGGGAACTTCATGTCGTCGCGTAATGCTTACGACAGATGCGTCCCTCACGGGCTGGGGAGCGATCATGAGTGGTCGCTCAGCTCAAGGTCTTTGGGAGGTACACCAGGTCTCCTGGCACATAAATCGGCTGGAGATGCTGGCAGTGTTTCAGGCTCTGAAGCACTTCCTCCCCGACCTGAGGGGCCACCATGTGTTGATCCAGACAGACAACACTACGGTGGTCTCCTACATAAATCACCAAGGGGGATTGCGGTCTCGTCCACTATGCAAATTAGTCAGTCGCATCCTCCTGTGGACCCAAGGGAAATTACTCTCGCTGAGGGCGGCGTATATTCCGGGGTATTTGAATATGGGGGCGGACGCTCTGTCGAGGCAGAGCGCGAGTCCGGGGGAATGGAAGCTTCACTCCGAGGTAGTGGAGCTTATATGGAAAACATTCGGTCGAGCGGAAGTCGATCTCTTTGCCACAGAGGAGTCAACTCAATGCCCTCTGTGGTACTCTCTGAGGCATCCAGCTCCTCTGGGGTTGGATGCCATGATACAGACGTGGCCGAGGCGGCGCCTGTATGCTTTTCCCCCAGTCTCTCTGCTCCCGGGGGTTCTGGACAAAGTCCGTCAGGAAGGGGTGGACTTAATATTGGTGGCTCCTTTCTGGCCAACGAGAATATGGTTTGCGGACCTAGTATCGCTTCTTCACGGCTCTCCTCTGGAGCTTCCAGTCAGACAGGATCTCCTGTCCCAAGTGGGCGGCATGATTTTACATCCCCGTCCAGGAATGTGGAAACTGTGGGCCTGGCCTCTGAGGGGGCAAGGCTCATAGAATCTGGTCTCCCAACCGAGGTTGTGGAGACCATCCTTCAGTCCAGGGCTCCATCTACAAGGAAGCTTTATATGTATAAGTGGAAGGTGTTCTCTACATGGTGTAGTCATCATAGGTTGGACCCAGTCCACTCATCTATTAGCTGTGTGCTTCAATTCCTTCAAGAAAAACTCTCAGAAGGGTTAACTCATTCCACGCTAAAAGTGTATGTTGCTGCTATTTCAGCCTATCATGTTCCTATGGGTGGTGTCTCGGTAGGTCGAGACCCCTTAGTCATTCGCTTCCTTCGTGGCGCACTTAGGCTGAGGCCTTCAGTACGCCCAAAATCTCCGACCTGGGATTTAGCCATTGTGTTACAGGGGTTGGCTGAGGCGCCCTTTGAACCTTTGGAAGATGTGTCAGATAAAATGCTTACATTGAAGACTGTGTTTTTACTGGCCATTTCATCTTTGAAAAGGATAGGGGACCTTCAAGCTCTTTCGGTTTCACCATCATGTTTAGAGTTTGCACCAGGCATGGTTAAGGCCTTTCTACATACAAGGCCTGGCTACATTCCTAAGGTCCCCACTAGGGTCCCAGGTCCTATCGTTTTGGAGGCTTTTTATCCTCCTCCGTTCATTAAACCGGATCAGGAGAGACTTAATCTGCTGTGCCCTGTGAGGGCATTGGACGCGTATGTTCACAGAGCTGCCCTGTGGAGAAAATCAGACCAATTATTTGTATGTTACGGGTCCCCGAGTCGAGGGGGCCCAGCGTCCAAGCAGAGGATGAGTAAATGGGTGGTTGAGGCCATCGCATTGACTTATAAAGCCCTTGGGCACCCGTGCCCTTTGGATGTTAGGGCACACTCAACGAGAGGTATGGCTGCTTCAAGAGCTCATATGTCAGGGGTTTCCTTGTCTGATATTTGTGGTGCTGCTGGATGGTCATCCCAGCACACCTTCATCAGATTTTATAATCTTAATGTGTGTAGAACTCCGGGTGCTTTGGTTTTACAAGATAGTAGCCAGGCACTCGGAGGCACGGCGTAGTTGGGACAGCGTTCCCATCACGTCACTGACGTAGCGTCGATAGTTCCCACGAAAGGGAACGTCTTGGGTTACGAGTGTAACCCTTGTTCCCTGAGTAAGGGAACGAGACGCTACTTCACGTTGCCGTACCTCCAGCATGCCTGGAGCGCTTACTTCAGACATGTCACAGAAGCTAGCGTTCTTTGTTTCCGGGCATGCTTTATAGGTTCCGGTTCGTGACGTCACCGCCTCTGACGTCGCGTTCTCTCATTGGTTAGATACAATAGTGCTTCACGAACACAAAAATGCAGAGGATTCCCATCACGTCACTGACGTAGCGTCTCGTTCCCTTACTCAGGGAACAAGGGTTACACTCGTAACCCAAGACGATTTTTGCAGTAAAATATTCAAAAATCACTAGGCCCGTTTTATATTATTTGTTCAGTTGAGTACTTACAATATCCCAAATGTTTCCAACTGTTTGTAAATCGTGAGAAAATTGCTATTTTAACCAAGGATATGGGGTGGATTCGATTATCATCAGTTTCTGGTTTTATTTCGTGGAAAACATGGAAACACCAAAAACGCTTTAATATATTACATGTTTTATTATGATATTCTAAAATCGATCTAGCAAACTGCAGTGTGTCTCAAACAAGTGTCTCATAGCAGTGGCCAAGCAAACTCACAGAGTACTGGTATAACATCATTTTCAACACACTCAAATGTATCTAATATGAACATGATTTCTGCTCGAGTCCTATTCCGATGCGTTACCTCATACTCATGACCGTAAAAATCGGAAGCAGCGCCGGCGACTTAGGCATAATCGCTCCAGCGGCCTCATTCAGCTCCTACAACACTTGGCCTCTGCTTCATACTATAGTGACGTTAATAATAACATCCATGAACATGATTTCTGCCCGAGTCCTATTCCGATTTCTTTCCACCGGCTGAGAGGTGAAGACCACATGTCCCAAGATTCCATGCTCAAACTTGGCATCATCAAGCTACGCATTTGTTTTGGATAGGCAACCTCTAGCAGATGAAAAAACTACATACTGCACCTTTAATTAGTAAAATTTGTAGGTAAATACACATTATAAAGAGGGACTAATGTTTAATTACAACTTAATGTAACATTTTACTCAGTGAGAGTTATTTTGTATTTTCTCTCCAGACACAGTCTTTCGTCTTCAGATGTTTCTGGTCTTCTGTCCAAATATTCTGATGTTTCTTGCTTTTGTCCTCTGGGGGGTTTCTGAAGGTGAGTGTTTCAGTATTGTTTATCAACGCCTTGTAATATATCCAAATCGACTTAGCAAAGAAAAAAGAAAAAAAGAAACATTCCTTTTTCATGATACTGTTTTAAATAATAAATAAATAAATATTAAATTATTATTATTATTATTATTATTATTATAAATATTATAATTTTCCCCCCTAATTTTATGGAAAATAATTATAATTTATTTATTATTATTTTTTTTTTTTACAGTCGTTTTATTTTAAATTGTACTCAAAACTGTAAAATGAAGATGGTGACATTGCCCAGTTCCCTTTCAGTCAGTCATGTTCGATGTTGTGTCAGAACTGATCTGACGAATTGGGATCTCGTCTGAGAGCTTGAGTGTAAACTAAACGAGCCAATGGTCTTTGTTGTGCAAGACTTGCATCACGCATACTGCCTTGCGAAAGGGGTATATAAGGAAGGGGTATATAAGGAATAAGGAAGAACGTGTGCATTCGCACATTCAAGCTTTCGCTTCAGAGCTGAGAGTTTGCTGTGCTCTGCAATCATCTTCAATGATATCTTCAATCCTATTACGCTCCTTTTCATAACATTGAAAATAAGTCTCTGATGTCCCCAGAGTGTATATATGTGTATAGTTTTAGCTCAAAATACTTCACAGAAAATTTTTATAGCATGTTAAAATTGCCATTTTGGGGGGGGTGAGCAAAAACGCACTGTTTTAGTGTGTGTCCCTTTAAATGTAAATGAGCTGTTAATAACGGCCTAAGAGGGCGGAGTTTCAAGAGCTCATTCTCCAGTGTCAGAAGTCAGGACACTCTAATAATGTCAGAAACTGTCACTAACAGCGTTCAGTCTGAACTGCATTCGGACAATAATGCTTACAGAGCCAGAGAATATATGAATGTATGTGTTCATCTTGCTTTTATCCATTATTAGTACAAGCCTTTTGTAACTTTACTGATGAGTTTTATGACGTTTATTGTACTTCACACAAAAGATGAAGTGTCCGTTTTCACTCCAAAAAATCACTGTAAGGGCTTAATAAAACAGTGCAAGAAGTGTGCATTAAAATATTATCCATAAACGTTCTCTGTCCCTTGCATTATCATCAACATACACAGCGAATTACACAAAAAACACTCATTACAATTAACAGTAACATTTTCGGGGGGTGCTTCATAAACCTTTATATCAGTAAATCAACTCCGATGAACTATAATAAAGTGAGTGCTCTCACCTTCATTAATGCCATATCCAGTATCGCTCTGGAGACTGTAAGCTGGATCACGAACAGTTGGAACTGATCCATCCTTGAGTAACAAAGTTTTAGCAAAACCTGTGTTTTGCATTGTTCCCCTCTGCTATGCCCCGATCTAGTTCCTCCACCCAGGGGAGGTCAACATCAGTGAATATCCATGGTGACCTGAGGATCATGGTGGGAGCTTTCCCACCGAGTACATGTCCGTGGACCCCCCACTCCTTTAGCGCATCACATGCTGTGGAGCTTCCGGGTGATGCTGCTGGTCCTTCTCATGGGGGAAGCAGTGTTTCATTCGAGGCTCCGGCAGAGGATCAGATGTAGATTTCTGCTTTGGATGGTGACCTAGAGTCCTCACACCTTTGAGGAGAGCAGCATTGGTCGAGTTTGACCCAGAGCTGATGGCCATGCTTTCCCGGGCTGATGAGAGCATAAGGATTGAGTGGAGACCTCCACCGTATCCTGAATGCTCAAGGCTGGATGATTGGTGTCTCAGGGTGGCACACGCTGATTAACAGCATCCTGCCCCAGTGCCTTTCTTTCCGGAAGTGTATTAAGAGTTTACCAGATCGTGGAAGGCACCTTTTTCTGCCAGAAACAGAGCTGGTGCCTCCTCTGCCCTCACTACCCTCGATGGTGGGGCGGCTATGGGGTGCGTAGAGATCCTCCTGTGCAGTTGCGATGCAATTGTGTCCACAAATAATTTCTACCAGCCTGGGTAATCCGCGTCTACCATCCAAGGCCTGTAAGTTCTCTTCCTTGCTTACGGCCATGACTTACAGAGCTGCTGGACAGGCAAGCTCCACCCTGCATGCCATGGCCCTCCTGCAAGTTTACCAGGCCAAGGCACTTGAAGAACTGCACAAGGGTAGTTCTGACCCAGGTTTAATGCAGGAACTGCACACAGTGACGGACCTTTCCCTACATGCAACAAAAGTCACTGTGTTGTCGCTGGGTCAGGCAATGTCCACACTTGTGGTCTGGGAATGCCCTCTATAGCTTAACCTGGCAGATATGCGGGAGGCGGACAAGTATAAATTTCTTGACTCTCCAATCTCCCAGGCTGGCCTCTTCATCTACGCAGTCAAGAAGATCGCCTAGCAGTTCTTAACTGCACAGAAGCAGATGTAGGCGATAAAGCACATCCTGCCCCTTGTGGCCTGCTGCTGTCTCCACCCTGCCACTAGCTGCAGCTCCTCTGTCTGCTCGTCACAGAGGGAGCGCTCATGCAGCTTCTACCTCTGCTCCCGAACGGCCACAGCAGCAGCCTACACCTAGGCCACAGCGCGGAGTCGGCCACAGGAAAGAGGTGTAGCCCCAGGTGTGGGTGATCCAGTGATGGAGGTATCAGCTCTTTAGGAGATGGTGACCACACCAATCGTTCCCCTGGAGGAGGGCCAAGCGAAGAATCTTCCGTTGAGTTTTTTCACAAATTTTCAAAGAAAGAGCTGTTTCCTCTATCTCTGGATCCTAAGATGGCATGGATGGCAATGTGCAATGCTGTGCTTTGCTACTCTCATCCACCTATCCTATCACCAGCGGGCAGCAGTGTGTGGTTTGAGGATGCAACACCTTCTTATGCACACCCTGCCCCATCATGGAGCCAAGCGATTTGCATCACGCACTCAGATCCCACTCTGGGACACTGTGCCTTCCAGGTCAGTCCCCTGTGCTCCACCTCACTGCCCCATTGCTAGTACATTTACCTCTGACCCCACTCGTACGGTCTCTAGAAGCCAGGCTAATGCTTTCCAGGCCATCTCGCTGGCTCATTCAGACCATCAAACTTGGTTATGTGATTCAGTTCACTCAGCGTAGAAAGTCGTAGAGACGGCCTTTGTTCCTATGAGGGAACATGGCGTTTGTATTATACTGGCCCAGTTATGAGAGCAGTTGTGCGAACACAGGGTCCTGGTGCTCTGGCTCCTCAGTCAACTGGGGCTTTGGGTCAACTGGGAAAAGAGCAAACTCTCCCCTGTGCAGAGGATCTCTTTTCTCAGTGTGGAGTTGGACTCGATCAACCTGACAGCACCTCTTACAGTCGAACATGCTGAGATGGTGCTGAACTGCATGAATTTGTTCAAGAGCAGGAGAGAGGCTCCACACACACACACACAAAATGCGTACTTCAATCATCAGGACGGTCAACTTGCCCACCATCTTCTCTCTGGACACATCCCACAGCTAGTTGTTTTACTACTTGACCCAGGGGACACTTAGCACAGATATGCTGACACACAGCTGGCCTCTGGACTTATGCAAGTATGCGTTTCCCCCAGGGAGCCTCAGTCAGACACTGTGCAATATCAATATTCTGTTAAGAGTGGACATTATATTGATGTTAATACAATAGTCTCTCCCTCCCACATACCAGACTGAAAGGCTCATTATGCGGGTCATTGTCTTCTCAGGTGTGATTCACAACATTATTCATGATAATTCACACCCCCACGCATATTGCCTATAATAATAATATTTTATGTGAATAAGTAGGCAGGATGTTAGCCTAATTTGATGCTGAATACAGTTTAATGACACTTTTGCCATTAATCTGTATATAAGCAACTGAAAAAAGCACAGATGGCAGGGCATGTCTTAATCTCTCCAGGGGCCCAAAAAAACCCTCAGAACCCTCCGCCCTTACTACCATCGATGGTGGGGTGGCTATGGGGTGCGTAATGAGCCCCCCGTGCAGTTGCAATGCAATTGTGTCCACAAATAATTTCCACCAGCCTGGGTAATCCGCGTCTACCATCCAAGGCCTGTAAATTCTCTTCCTTGCTTATGGCCATGACTTACAGAGCCACTGGACAGGCTAGTTCCACCCTGCATGCCATGGCCCTCCTGCAAGTCTACCAGGCCAAGGCACTTAAAGAACTGCACAAGGGTAGTTCTGACCCAGGTTTAAAGGGTTAGTTCACCCAAAAATACTTACCCTGTATCTACATGAAACAAAAGCATATTTCCCCATGTATTAAAAAAGATTGCAATAGTTCTTTCTACTTGCCTTGAAACAACTTAATCAGTGCCCTTTCTCGCTAAATTGCTCCCAAACGTAAGATTCTAGTCTATCATAATAGTATAAGTACCCCTTAGTTCTAAAATACTTACAGTATAATTTTTTTTTTTTTTTTCCCCTGGTTGTTACCCCTTTTATTCCCCAGACTTTACATATTGTTCCCACTATAATTATCAAAAGTTACGCTGTAAATTCATTGTAATTAAGCAGTACTTTCCAGGCTGTATGTAACGAGGCGGGACTCATGGTAAGATCCAAATGCAAGCTTTTATTTACAGTGAGCATAGTCGTACAGGCTGGGTCGATCAGGGGCAAACAGGAACAGCAAGGGACAGGCAGAGTCGTGGTCAGAGTACAGGCGGTAAATCGAGGACAGGCGGTTATCATTCACAGAACAGTGAAGGGTCAGGACAGGCAGCAACGGGTCAATAAACAGGAAATAGGAAACAGGCAGTAACGGCAACAAACAGGCAGACAGGGAAATAACGCTCAGAATTGTCACAAGGAATCAAGACTTTGCGGTGAGGTGGTGTGTGTCTGAGTCCTTTATAGTCCAGGTAATGCGTATCAGCTGGGTGTGGTGATTAGTGTGGAGTGTGCATGGCTGTATGTGGCAACGGGTGATTAGTGGAGTGAGTGCATATGAATGGCAGGGAGGATTGTGGGAAGTGTAGTCCAGAAACTGACAGGAGCCGACCGTGATCGTGACATAACGCCCCCCTCCCGGAAAGCGCGTCCTCGCGGCGTAAAAGGAATAGCTAGGGAGGGGGGGTGGGTGCATTGGAGATGTAGGCAGACGGGAACAGGGTCTCCAATGCAGCCCCAGGAATTCAGGCAGCCACGGTGGGTCAGGTGCCACCGGTAACCATGGCGGGTCAGGAGTCTCTGATGGCCACGGGGGGTCCGATGACTCAGGCAACCACGGCGGGTCAGGTGGCTTGGGCAGCCACGGCAGGTCAGGTGGCTTGGGCAGCCACGGCAGGTCAGGTGGCTTGGGTAGCCACGGCAGGTCAGGTGGCTTGGGTAGCCACGGCAGGTCAGATGGCTTGGGCAGCCACGGCAGGTCAGGTGGCTTGAGCAGCCACGGCAGGTCAGGTGACTTGGGTAGCCACGGCAGATCAGGTGGCTTGGGTAGCCACGGCGAGACAGAGTCCGTGTATGACCACGGCGGGTCAGAGTTCGTTAATGGCCATAGTGAGCTACAGTCCATGGGCGGCCATGACAGAACCAAGGCCGATGACGGCAGTGGCTGGGCAGGGGGCAGGGTCCCCACCCACAAGCTCCCACCCCTAGGTATACTGCCCCCCCAAAAAAGTTCTTGGGGAAATCAACGGAGTACGTAGCGGGTTGAAGGGCAAGGAGTTCGGGTGGCTCCGGCAGGGCAAGGCGTTTGGGCGGCGCCGGCAGGGCAAGACGCTTGAGTGGCACTGGCAGAGCGAGGAGCTTGGGCGGTGCTGGCAGAGCGAGGAGCTTGGGTGGTGCTGGCAGGGCAAGACGCTTGAACGTAAGAGGGGGAAGAACAGAAGGAGCCTTCTTCCTCCTCCTCCTTCTCTTCCGAGGATGAGGCGATGGTTCACCGGTTGGAGCGTGTTCAGGAGCAGATTCACTGGCTGGAACGCACATCCTTGCGCACTGCAGGAGCGGCCATCATGCCTGTGGGCACTGGCAAAGCAGCCATCTTGTCCATCGTGTCCAGGGAGCTTGAGTCCATAGCAACTGGCGAACTTGAGTGCGTTGCAACCGGCGAACATGAGTCCATAGCAACCGGCGAACTTGGGAGCGTTGCAACAGACAAACTCGAGAGCGTTGCAACAGACGAACCTGAGAGAGTTGCAACAGGCGAATTTGCGTGCAAAGCTTTCGACGAACTTGAGTGCGAAGCGGCCACCGGGCTTGAGTGCGAAGCGGCCGCCGGGCTTGACTGCGGAGCGGCCGCCGGGCTTGGATGCGGAGCGGCCGGCTGGCTTGGGAGCGAAGAGGCCGGCTGGCTTGGGTGCATAGCGGCCGGCTGATTTGAGAGCGAAGCGGCCGGCTGATTTGAGAGCGAAGCGGCCGGCGTGAGTTTCGGAATGCCAGCCGCTCGTGCTGTAGTCAGTGAAGGATCATTCATGCTGGAACGTAATCCTCTCCGCTCTCAGACAGGACCAGCGACGTGACATGATTCTGGACCTTCAGCGGGGACTTGATTTGGCTCAGGACGATCAACGAAGACGTGACGTGGCTCTGGGTGATCAGCGGAGACATGACGTGGATCTGGGCGATCAACGGAGACAGGACGTGTTGTTGCGGCCGCCATCGTATGCGTGTTCTCGGGCGTGGAAGCCATTACGGGATTCACCATGGTGTCGGAATCCTCCGCGACACCCACAGTAAAACGCGAACCAACAGTTAACAAGGCAAAGTCCAGGAATTCCATGAACGACCCTCGGGGACCATTGGTGAGTACACAGTTTTTTAGTGGTTCGTTTAATCCATAAACGAAGAAGTCAATGAGGGCACAGTCCGGCAGATCAGAGAGGTAAGCAATGTCCAAATATTCCTGCACATATTCCTCTAACGATCGCGTGCCCTGCGAACTCCACAATAACAATTGAGTAATGTCCATACCGTGTAAATGTTTTCCGGGAAAGCTGCTGGATCGTTGTTGTGGCGAAGTCTTCTGTAACGAGGCGGGACTCATGGTAAGATCCAAATGCAAGCTTTTATTTACAGTGAGCATAGTCGTACAGGCTGGGTCGATCAGGGGCAAACAGGAACAGCAAGGGACAGGCAGAGTCGTGGTCAGAGTACAGGCGGTAGATCGAGGACAGGCAGTTATCATTCACAGAACAGTATACAAGGCAAGGGTCAGGACAGGCAGCAACGGGTCAATAAACAGGAAACAGGAAACAGGAAACAGGCAGTAACGGCAACAAACAGGCAGACAGGGAAATAACGCTCAGAATTGTCACAAGGAATCAAGACTTTGCGGTGAGGTGGTGTGTGTGTGAGTCCTTTATAGTCCAGGTAATGCGTATCAGCTGGGTGTGGTGATTAGTGTGGAGTGTGCTTGGCTGTATGTGGCAACGGGTGATTGGTGGAGTGAGTGCATGTGAATGGCAGGGAGGATTGTGGGAAGTGTAGTCCAGAAATTGACAGGAGCCGACCGTGATCGTGACACTGTAATTGAACAATGTGCAGATAACAAGGGGAGCTCCTCCATATTCTAGCTAACAACATTGAATGTTTATGTTAGCGTGACTACGCAGAAAAGGCCGTCAACAGTAGTGTTGTTTTTGGCGGCCTGTTTTAATTTTAGATTTAGTCTAGTTTTTGTGTCAAGCTGTCATTTTAGTTTGTATTTGTTTTAGTCACGTTCATACTCTTTTTAGTCTAGTCAAGTTTCAGTCGACTAAAAGTCTGAGCATTTTAGTCTTATTTTAGTCAGAATTATCCATGACTATTTTCGTCTAGTTTTAGTTGACGAAAACTGATGACATATTAGTCTAGTTTTTAGTCGACGAAAACTGATGACATTTAGTCTAGTTTTAGTCATGCAATTCTATTTAACCCAGTCAATATAGTATAAGTACCTAGTAATATAAACGAAACCAAAATTTTCTTTTAGAAATTATGTTCATCATATCACACTCTCTCTCTCTTAAAACTCTTTCTCTCTCATTTCCTTTCTTACTGCAACACGTGTGAATGAATGTGTGTATGTATGTGTGCGTTTGTGTTAGATTAGTTTGTGTTAGAATAAATAAAGTCTCTTGTAGATTTGTCTTGTAGAGTGTCTTGTCTCATGTGCTTCTAAAATTTAATGTCTTAAACTGTCGATCTTAAGTTACAGTGCTCTAATAAGTGTTTACACGATTGTTGGATATTCATATCCACAACAAGAGCTTATTACAGCTCGAGCAAATGAACCAAGCGGCAACCTCCCCGAGTCTCTCGTGAAGCCAATACGGAAGTGACTTAAACTGCGATTCATCGACTGGCCGCTAGGGACAGGCTCCAAAAGAGAGCAGAATCTCATTGAGTCCCATGTTAAATTAATAAGTTTACAGCAGAAAAAAACATGTTTACAAGTTGGTTCAAATTGTGGTTTTGGTCTATACTGCTAATTTTGCCCTTCATGACAACTGTGAGGGGGGTGAATTTTTTTTCTAACTCATTCTTTTAAATTATATTAAGCCTTAAAGTTCTGCATAATTAAGGGCGTGGTCACTTGAGTGACAGGTAGATGCCGCTGCTGTCTGTGAGCCGTCACTTTACCTCAGCTAATTCCAGCCGCTGAATTTGGCATCTCAGCCGTATTTGTGCTCGATTATTTTATACAATTAAAAAATATGGCTTGCTGCATAATATTCGAGACTGATGTGTGTCTGTGTAGATGTGCATGCATGCGGAAGAAACAGAACACACGTTGTTGGATCGTGGCATTGGCTGAAAGGTTTGTGAGAATTACTACAATGACAATACCAGGAGGATATACAACTCTGACAGCACTGCTTGGATATTATAACTAAAACTGCTGCACTATTTTGAAAAAATATACTTTGGACACGGCTCATTTGTTTGTTAGATACGATCGTATACAGTTTTACAACATAAACGCTGCTCAGATTGCATTATTTCTTGAAGAACGATGACAGAGAGCAGATCATTCAGAAGAAATGTTATGCAAACAATGGATAATATATCAATATTTCATGGACAAAAAGTACTGTTTTTTGTTTTGCAATGGACATTTATATTTTACCCAAGTGCCACAGATTGGATTCATCTCGCGATCTCTATTATAAAGGTATGAAGTCCCATTTTAATTTTCCATGTTGTTATTTGCACACCCAACACAAATTACTGGTGTTGGAGCATCTATATCTTAAAAAAACACTGTAGATTGGCAGTAAACCTTTATAACTTTCTGATGATAAAACTTATCTTCATTAATATTTTAGATCGTATCTAAGATAGATAGATAGCTCCTTTGCTTGCTAACATGGTCACGTCGAGCTAGGCGGGCGTGGTTTCAGCAACCAGTCACAGCAGCTCAAACCACCTCCCCGCCTCTTTGCCCATTTTCAGTTATCTGGGAGTGACGTACAGTGACGCGCAGCTAAGATGGCCGCGGCCTCATTTACGCGTCAAAACTGCTGTTCAGAAATCTATGGGTGACATCACGGACACTACGTCCATATTTTTTTTACAGTCTATGAAATGAACGCTGGACGACTCAGTTGCTCGGTCGTAAACTAAACAACTCTTTATAATTCCCTATAAATTAATTATTTCATTTGAGCTAATTTTACTTCCTGTGTTTTACAGTATTGGTGGACGAATAATTGATAAAGTATCAAAATTTTGATTCTGAATCATTTGTGGTTAATCCAGTTCTTAAAAAGTGTAATTTAGTTAATAAATTATTAATTGGGTGTTTCCCTACAAAGTCAAGGGTCAAAAGCCCAAATAAAGCAAAATACACATTTTTTTCAATAAAACAATAATATCTAAACCTCTGTTCATTCTCAATTAGTGTGGAATAAATAATGTCAAACTGCATTGTAATAAGTGAAGATAACCATTGTCAAGAGTAGAACCTTTGCTTCAGTCCAGGATGGGCCAAACAAACAAACAAACAAACAAACAAACAAACAAACAAACAAACAAACAAACACTGATGTTATACTGCATGTTGCTTTATTTTAGAGCCAGTGACTGTGTAGTCATTAACACATCGATAGCTAGCAATAACACACAGATGCTAATGTAACTAACAGTTAAAGGTGCTAAAGAGGATGTTTTGTTTTATACATTTTTGCAATATTACTTGAAACTGTCTTTACTAACTGATAAAAGACTATTTATTAGGTGCACTGAAAGGAATGATATTAATATACATCATCTGTGCACGAGGTAGGGCCTTAAAAACATCAGCCAGTCATTTACGCGATCATCGCGTAAACGATTGGTCCTCCGGCTTGTCAATCACTGCCGTGATGTTCCTTGTGAGAGACGTGCGCGGATTGGCCCTCTGGCTTGTCAGTCACTGCCATGACGTTCCTTGTGAGAGACGAGCGCGGCTGCGCGCTCCAGTAACTTTCCACACTCCACAGGCGCCGCATGCAATGTTTTTGTCAGGAGATGGGAGTAACAACTGCAGATTATGAGTTACCTGCGGTGAGTCCGACAAAATGAATCCACTAACACGACAGAGCGAATGCCGGTGGTAAACACTCGTGTTCCAATACTCGTGCACGAGTTTTGGGAGGCGTTCCCTCTAAATGAGCTGTGAAGGAGGGGGGCTGTTCTTACGCATGCGCTCATTTAAAAAACTCAGTAACAGTCTTTGGTTTCTCAGTCGACAAAAAGATCCTCTTTATCACCTTTAAAGGGCACCTATTATGCAAAATTCACTTTTACATGGTGTTTGACCATAAATGTGTGTTGGCAGTGTGTGAGCAAAACCACCCTAGAATGAGAAAAATCCACCCAGTGTTTTTTTTACAATCTCAATAATTCATAAGCACTGTCTCAGAACGCCCTGTTCTAAGATTGCTCTCACTGTGACGTAGAATTGCGCTAAGCCCCACCCACGTGGTTTGATTGACAATCTAGTTTTGGCATAGACCCCGCCCTCGGTGATCTGTCAACCATCCTCCATTGTTTCAACGACAGCCGGTAATGTCTCCAAAGAAACATAAGTGTTCTGTTGTGGGATGTAATAATGAACATAGTAGTTTTCACTTACTTCCGACATCAGAGCCACTGAAAACGCAGTGGATGGATTTTATTTACGAAGGAAAGGCGCCACTCAAAATTCCAAAATACGCGAATCATTTTTTGACTGACTGTTTTGAGAACGAGGGTTAATTCAAAGCAGGTCTTGCTTCAAAGTTAATCCTCAAGTGTGGATCGTTGCCTACTGTTCGCGATCCAACGTCACCTCCAGAAGATGTAAGTGTATTTAATGTTTTTTGAGCAAATAGTCATTTCAGTCGATGTCAGCCAATTCAATAACAAATGCGTCTAAAGTTGTTGTCGTCGTCGTAGAATGTCTGTGTATATAATTTAAACCTTGTTTGTATAGTGTGTATCCACACGTATATATATATATATATATTTTAAAGATATTGTATTAAAAACTGTGTATGTTTTCTGTAAAGACAAGACATCAAAATTGCTATGTTTATACAAAGGCCAGCACATCGACACGAAGCTGTAGAACGAGGGATATTGGCGTGCAGCAACAATTACAAATGTAAATAAATTAATACCTGTTCTATCTCCCTGCAGCATATATTTTCTGGTTCTGTAGCCATCTTCTCACATTTGCCACATAAGCACCTGTACGACAAGTAATGTCAACATGACGCAACCGTTCCCTCGCATAAATATAATTTCGTTTGTACTTAGCAAACGTTATCACAGTATTTGTGTTTGTAGTTTCAAAAAATTGCACGAATGTTATCACAGTGTGTGTGTGTGTGTTGCACATCCATAATTGCAAAGGGGACGCGATTAAAACTCTTTAAGTACATAAATGTATCAAATAACCATTCAGAGACGTCCTGCTCCATTCTCAATTGTGTTTCTTCTGCCGGAGTCTCTTCATCATCTGGGTCTGATTCCGGTTCAAACATGTACGGCTGAATGCCATACAAAACAGCGGGTCTCTCACTCTCAGCCATTCTGCTTCTACCGACTGTTTATTGCCATATGTATGCAAGTTACGCCCTCATCCAAAGGCAGGGCGGGGATATGCAGCTCATTTATATTTAAGGTGGTAAACACCAAAACAGCTCTTTTTAAAACAGGCCCCAAAAATGACATTTTCAAATGGTTATAATAAATTAACTGGGGGGTATTTTGTGCTGAAACTTCACAAATACATTCTGGGGACACCCAAGACCAATATTACATCTTGTAAAAAGGGGCATAATAGGTGCCCTTTAAAGCAGGGGTGGGGAACCTTGATCCTGGAGAGCCATTGTCCTGCAGAGTTTATCTCCAACCCTAATTTAACACACCTGAAACTAATCAAGGTCTTCAGGATTACTAAAGTTACAGGCAGGTGAGTGTTTTTTTTTTCAGGGTTGGAGCTAAACTCTACAGGACAATGGCCCTCCAGGATCAACGTTCCCCAGGAACGTTCCCAGTTTTGGGATAGTTCACCCAAAACTCCAAATATCTTTGTTCTGCTGAACATAAAGGAAGACAAAGAATGTTTGTAACCAGGCTGCTTTGGGGCACCATTGACTTCCATAGTAGTAAAAAAAAAAATACTATAGAAGTCAATGGTGCCCCAAAACTGTTCAGTTTCCCACATTCTTCAAAATTTCTTCCTTTGTGTTCAACAGAACAAAGAAATTTACACAGGTTTGGAACAACTTGAGGGTGAGTAAATGATGACAGAATTTTCATTTTTGGGTGAACTATCCCTTTGACTGAACTGTTAGAGATTTACATTTACATTTTACTGAAATGTTTAATTATAATAATCCAGTAAATACCTGTAAAACAACAGTGTTCTTCTGTAAAACATTTAATGAAAATTCTGTAAAAGTTTGGGATTTCTTTAAATTAGGATATTTTACTTTATTTATTTATTTATTTTTGGCAGCTGTTGCCAGTCATGTAACCCTTTTTTAAAACATTTTTTTTTTTTTTTTTTTTACAGTACAGTTGAATGTGAGAAAATGTTTCTTTGTTTCCTTTTTTGCTGAGTTAATGTGTTATTTCAGTAATTATTAATATCTGGTTTTGTTTCAGGCTCTCTGTATGAGATGGTCTCTTGTTGTGCTCTTTATTTTCTGAGACCTCTCATGTTGTTCTGGGCTGCTCCATATATCGATAACTTTAAAGGTATGTTTATTCATTTGAACTTTATTTCCAGACTCAAGTCCATAAGAAAAGAAACTTACTTACTCTTACTTACTTACAGTACTTAATCTTGACATACAAAATAGTATGTCAGTACAATAAACCTTTGCCACTTCATATGGTTCATTCATTCATTACACAATTAATGTATGTCAAGGCAGAATAATGTTGTCTCCACAACTCATATATGTTCTTAGCACAAGAAACACCCTTTATAGAGCATGGTAATATCACAAGTTCCTATTTGATGCTTTTACATCCTCCCAGAAATCATTTACATTGTTATAGCTGGCTTACTATTATATTTCTGATCAGTGTATATAAAATATGGTCTATTAGCCTAATACATAGCTCCCACAATGCCATCATACATATCACACAAGACTATACCATAAGAACTTTCATTACAATTCACATCTATACACATAATTGCATCTCTGGGTAAAACCACCTCATTCAAAATAAAATCAGTATATTGACATTTTATTTGAAGATATATTAGTGAAATCTAATATCCCATTTCCCTTTCGAGGGAACTCGCGCTGCATCCAAGACGCTTTGGAAATGCCTCAGCATAATTGTGTCTGTTGCAGGTATGTCAACTAATCCAATGGCAAGAGTGAACGTCATGACCAGGAAAGGATGAAAGCATATCCGGAAAGACTGTCTTCAGCTTTTGTGCCTCAGCAAAGCACTCTATGTCAAACTGTGTGTCTTATTTATTGTTGTCTGTCCTGATTTAGTACAGTCACAAGCATATACAGTTTATAATGGCGAGCCAAGCATTCAAGCAGTGTGTTCCTCCCTGCCCTCGTTTTCTTACAGGTCAGGATACACACGACTTGTGTGTTATGTGCTTGGGAGTGAAGCATGCACTGTTAGCCTTTGAAGGGGCTGACTGCGAGCATTGTGAGAAGCTGCCGCTTCGCACGCTCCGCTCCCGGAGTCACTTTTTGAGAAAAGTGGTCAGACAAGTGTTCCTCATGGCTCTGGAACCGCTGCTGCCAAGGCAGAGCAGAGAAAGAGATCATGGGGTTCACAGATGGATCTTTCAGAGGGGTTTGCGACAGACGAGACCTGGAAGATCCAGCGCTCCCTCTCTGGTGTCGGAAGCCCGTGCTGCGGCTTCTTCCACCCAGGGAGGGAGCCCGGCGCTTCAACTATCCAGCTCTGAGGAGGTGGATGTGTTGAGCATTGGAATGAGGGAAGAAGACTCGCCATCTCTTTCCCTAGCATATGAGGAGCTGGTGGAGGTGATAACTCACGGTGTGTCAAAGTTAAACATCAAATAGCCAGCCGAGAAACAAGGGGCTCATCCTAAAAGCATTTCATCTCCACCACAGGGCCTTCCATAATGAGTTATCGAGATCATGGAAGAAGCTATATTCAGCACGTCTTTTCAGCCCTCAAGTTAAAGTGTATTCAGATATAAGAGGGCTGAAAGAATATGGCTAAAAAATGATGCCCAATTGAACAGATGCTCGCGAGCTATCTGTCTCCTAGTTCAGCATTGTCCCTGAAGGCCCCCATGCTTCTCACAAAGCCACTTAAAACTACTTCAGGGTTAGTTGGAAAAGCGTACATGGCAGCAGGTCAGGCTGGCACATGACCACATATAATGTCAATATTGCAGGCATATCAGGCTGATCAGCTCGGACACAGTTTGACAACCACAGATTTATCGTCGAGGGCCACCAATGAGACTGCCAGAGCAATTGGGCGGTCTATAGCAGCCTTGGGGGGGTAACAGAGAGACCCCCCAAGAGAGACCCCCCTGTGGCTCAATTTATCCAATATTAAAGATGAGGATAGGGCCTTTCTCCTCGATGCCCCGCTTGTGCCCTTGGGCCTCTTTGGTGACGCTGTGAATACAGTCATCAAGAGGTTTCAGGAGACCAAAAAGCAAGCGGAGGTGTTCAAAAAATATCTTCCACGCCGCTGCCAACCCTCTGGGGCTGCTGGGCTTATGCAGCCCCAGCCATCAAGCTCCTCATATCGAGCTCCATCGAGCTCGTGCTGCACCTTAGAGATACAGGGGGCCGGGACAACACACTCATCCCAAGCCTTAGAAGCCGAAGACTGATCTTGTTTGTCCAGTGCATTCACAGAGCTGCCCTGTGGAGAAAGTCAGATCAACTATTTGTTTGCTTTGGACCACACAATAGGGGATGCCCTGTGCACAAACAGACATTTAGCAAGTGGATAGTTGAGGCTATAACACTTTCTTATGAGGTCTCTGGTCAGCCATCTCCACTGCCTATCAGAGCTATCTTTAAGAGGAGTATGGCGGCCTCCAAGGTTTTACTGTCGGAGGTTTCCCTCAAAGAAGTCTGTAATGCGGTGAGCTGGTCCTCTCTGATCACGTTTGTGAGATATTATGATCTTGACCTGGACGGAGATCCAGATTCTCGTGTTTTCGTCTTAACGTGCCACAGTTTCACATGGACAGGCATTTTTCAAGTATGGCATTTTGGTAAATTGTTCCCAAAGCGTCTTGGACGCAGCGTGAGTTCCCTCGAAAGGGAAAGTCTCAGGTTACGACTGTAACCATAGTTCCCTGAGAAGGGAATGAGATGCTGCATTGCCCTGCTATACTCCCTGCATCCATGTGATCAATTAGCTTCAGCTGTTGAAACTAAAGACGGTCTTTCCAGATGTGCTTTTATCCCTACCTGGTCATGACATCACCTGCCTGTGACGTTCACTCTTGCCATTGGACTAGTTGACATAGGTGCATCAGACGCAATCACGATAAGGCATTCCCTCGTTCCCTTCTCAGGGAACTATTTATAGTATAAAAGTAGAATAAAAATACTGAGTAAAATGTCAGTATGAGGTTCAGCTAATTCATTCAAGGATAGAACTTGGTTGAACAACATCAATATAATCCAAAATCAATATAATATATTGCGTTGATCACAAGATATTACTCACGAAATGATTTAACATACTTGGCTAAAAACATGTCTCTCATCTCTCCGGGATGCAGTGTGTATCCAATGTTCCCAGACCCATCCATGTTCGTTTTCCAACGTGGAATAACACAAAATAGATATCATTTTAAAGCTTAGAATCTCATCTTTTTAATGCATCTAACCATTTTGAAAAACTCCTAACGACTGCTGAGAAGCACCACTAAACCGGAGTTTACCGCCCGTTGGCGCCACCTGGCTGCGGAAAAAATGAACAACAATTTTTCAAACTATTCTTTATAATATCACCACGAAATTTGAACCAGATGCAGCTCACATATAGGAGAGCATCACCAAAAAAGAATTTTTTAGCGATCTTATTGTGTTTCTGAGTTATTCCATGTCAAATAAAAAAAAAGAAAAATTATTTTTAAAAAATTATATATATTTTTTGTCTTTTATCAGCTGTTTCTCAGCAAGAAAATGTCCAAATGTAATGTAATTTATATTTTCTTAAAATATAAAATGTTTTCTATCAAATGATACCTACCTTTTGACTCTCCTTGCTAGAGTTTTGGCGTTATGAGTCTTTACTTTTGTGTGTGTCGCTCAGAAAAAAAAACTCTAAAAAAGCCTTCAGGTCTTAAAGGGTTAAACAAGTCTTTGATTATAATTGACTGAACATTGTTTAAAGTCATTGTGAAATACAAGAGTAAATGCACACCTGTGACCTCATTATATCAGTATTACTATGCCAAGTATGCTTTTTTTTTAGGGTTTAGGCACTCTGCTCTACATCGTTGCCTCTTAGCTGTTCTAAAATCAGTCCAGCATTCTAGGCCATCAGGCCATTGCTAGTTTGGTTTTTCCTTATTTATTTACATACTTATTCTGTCGAAATGTTTACATAAAAGCAATATTGCACGTAGTTTTGGAATATGGCTCTGTATCAGCTCATCTGTGATTTGACCATATGTATTTACATTTAATATTTTATTTTACATATACAATTTCAGTGGTTTTATATTGTGTTGGTGTTAATGATATTGCAGTTTCAGTTATTTAAGATTTTCTCTTTTACAGGTATTATTAATGATTGGATTTTGAAGTTCAGTTATGAAGCAGAATATGTTTTATTCTCAGCTGTTTTTTATTCAGGTAAACCAATCCAAATGTCATAATCGTAAATGCAAATAGTTGAACAAAATTTGGTTCACCAAATATAAAACAATAACATGACATGACATACTTGAACATGCCACATTACTGTTCCTATTCAGTCGGTTACATTCAACATACGTCGGACAGACTTTGAGTCTACTTCGAGTGTAACTAAAAGGAGCCAATGCACATTGGCATGCAATCATTTGCAGCAGCTGCTTTGCTACGCAGTGCTGGTACTTAATGCGCAGCAGGTGCAATGTATTCCTTAACTTTTCGCTTTGGAGCTGAGCCATCATTGTTTGCTCTGTCTTCTAAGTGTGTGACTACGAGTCAGAAACTCTTTAGCAAGAAGCTTCTCGCCAGTGCGGGTGTACAGCATGGCAGCGTGGTTGTTTTTTCTCTTCCTTCATTTCTTTTTGTTGTTTCTTTTTTTGCCTTTTCATTTGAGCAAAATAAAAGGGCTGTTTTCACAGCAGGTATGGTGCACTGAAGAGTGCTGAAAGGCCATTCTCACGACTGGTAAGAGATATGCCTACAAAGAGAAAAAAGGCACACGACAGGCTGCAAACTTTCCCTCTCTGTGCTTCTACACTTAGGAAGAGCACTCTGGCAATCATTCCCCTGCATACTTCAACACTTAGGAAGAGCAAGTCTGTAAAAGAGCTTGCACAAGTAGAACTTGTGTCTTTTTAAAGATGAAATTCTACTTGTGTGTTTCTGGATGTGATCGTTACCTGGTGCCGCTGCCTCGATCCAATCAGTGGTGCTGGTGATCTTAGGGTTATGGTGAGCACGACTGCATTGGGGGACCAACCCCCTAGGAACCCTCATCCCTCCTGCACTCCCCAGCCAGCCCCAGCCTTCGGGAATGGCAGCGTTGCCAGAGTCAGTTAGAGCCGCAATGGACCTCCTGCTTCGGGCTTACCGCGCGGTCAGTTCAGTGGGTTGTGTGATGTCCACAACGGTGGTCCAGGAACGCCATGTCCAGCTGTGTCTGGCCGACATCCCAGACCGGCCTCTTTGGTTACTCAGTCGAGAACTTTGCCCAGCAGTTCTCAACTGTACAAAATGAGTTTGAGGCCATCAGCCACATCCTGCCCCGGCAGTCAGCTGCTGCTTCCACCCACCCATCGGTCGCAGCCTGCTCGTCGCCAAGGGTTTCCCCCTGTGTCTGCTCTTCACTTCTGCATCGCAGCAGCAGCCTCCATCCAGCCAGTCGCAAGCGGGGAGCCCAGCCTATCTAGGCCCCCGCCAAGAGGGAGCAGCAAAGCCAAGAGCAAGAGGCCCGAGGATGGGCGACACAGAGATGGACGGGACTGCTCTTCAGGAGATGGTAACCGCATCACTCCTTCCCCCAGAGGAGGGCCGGGGTGATAAATCCTTTGTTTTTTTCTTTCACTTACGCTGCCAGCGATACCCAGATTTTCAAAGAAAAAGCAGTTTCCTCCATCTCTGGGTCCAAAGAGGGCTTGGAAAGCAGTGGGAGAAGAAAAATCTCTTCATTCTATCGCCAGCGGGCAGCAGCTCGCAGTTCGAGAAGGCAAACGAGGCCTCTCCTGTATCCTCTGCCAACTGTAGAAACAGGTAAGTGTTGCACAGCACACTTCTCGCAACAGCCCCTCCTTGGTGCAGCCCTCTGAGAAAGGACCTTCTTTCTCAGAGACTGGCCACACTTTGGCACCCACATCCAGACCACTAGAAACTCCATGCCTGGTCCCTGGATGGGGCGCAGAGGTTCTAGGTGACTTACCCCCTGAGGTACTTAACACTATCGCTTTGGCATGAGCACCATCTACAAGACACACATACAACTTGAAGTGGAACCTGTTCATCGAATGGTGTTCTTCTCACGAAGAAGCCCCAAAAAGATGTTCGGTAAGAGCTGTGCTTTCCTTCCTACAGCATGGGTTGGAGCGAAGGCTGTCTCCCTCAAAGTTAATGCTGCAGGAATATCTGCGTATCACAACCACATAGATGGCAAGTCTGAATGCTCCCTTCGAGCCCTTGCAGTAAGCAGACTTAAAGATTCTGTCTACGAAGACTTTGCTGCTGGTTGCGTTGTACATAGACAGAACCCAAGGCCTTTGTGCCTCAGACCAGCTCTTTGTTGCAGAGGACAGCAGAAAGGAAAGGCTGTCTTCAAGCAGAGGATGGCCTACTGAATAGTGGATGCCATCACCTTGGTTAATAAGATCATTTCCCACTGAATCTTTGAGAACCAGGTAGGCTGGGTGCCATATGTGCGACCCAGCAGGGATCCCATATGTTTATTTTTCCATGGTTACTCCTGAACGGAAGCATGTGTCTTTCCCTTGGGAGCACCCACCTTGTGAGGCTGGAGTCACCCTAGTAACTTCCACATGTGTTACAGCCCTATGGGGGTTAGTCCTAGTATACATCTCCACGTAACTTCTTTGGGGAAGGATGTAGCTTCCGCAGAATTCCTTCCCACTTGGTGGGCATGCTGTCGTGGCATTATCCAGTATTCTCACTGTGTGGGTACTAGAAGGGGGAAGTGGCTGTGGTGTTTTTTCCTATTCGTTGGTCTGTCCGATGTACGTTGAATGTGACTGACTGAATAGAAACATCTCGGTTAAAAAGGTAATTATCGTTCCCTGATGGAGGGAACGTACATCCTGTTGCTACAGTCGCTGTTCCCTGCTGCGTGCCGGGTCATCTGCTCGGCTCCTCTCCGAAAACCTAAGAAATGCATTACACCTGCTGCTCATTAAGTACCCGCACTGCATGGCAAAGCAGCTGCTGCAAATGATTGCATGCCAATGTGCATTGGCTCATTTTAGTAGTAGATTGGCCTCTCTAGCGAGTAGATTGGCCTCTCTAGCGAGATTCCTATTAGTCAGTCTGTCCAACGTATATCTCCGTTCCCTCCTTCAGGGAATGAGGTTTACCTTTGTAACCAAGATGTTTTGTTTATGTTAACTGATCCTACATATTTAGTTATCAGTCTCTGAATATTTGGAACTGGTTACATTTAATCATAAACATTCTACATAAGTGCTCAACTAGTGTGCTATACTGTTGTAATGTTGTATATGAAAAGCATCTGTTCAATGATGTTTTGCAACAACAACAACAAAAAAGTGTGTTTGTATTTTTGTTATGTTTCTATATAATAATAGTTGCTTTTTTATCTATTCCCCCAGTTGTTTTTAAATCTGCCTGGGACAAAAGTCTGAATTACACAGGATTTGAAGGTGCCATAATAACAATCCTCTTTGTAATGATGCTTCTGTTTAACTTCATTTATATTGTATACTGTAAGTATTTCTATATGGTTTTTTCATTCAAGTACCAGTGACATGCATGTGCTATGAAATCATGGTTTAACAGATTAATGGTATCTGTTTAAAGCCCGGAACACACCAAGCCAATGGTCGGCCGTCGGGCAGTTTTTTTTGTCGACTAAGTTTTCTCAGTGTGTTCCGCACCATCGGCTGTTAAATCTGCGTTTGGAGCTTGTCGGTTGTCGGTCAGTCGGGCAATCTGATCATCCTGATTGGCTTTTCAGCTACTGCCACCTGCTGGTACAGAAAGGCATTTCTTATTATGCAGGTATAGAACGGACGTGCTACTTGGCTTCCGGGTGTTGAGTGTCAGTTTGGTGTGTCAGGGCAACTTTGGACCCAGACGCTGCTGACATAAGCCCAGTCTGCTTTGGTCACCACTAGTTTGTTGGCGTTGGCTTAGTGTGTTCCTGGCTTCATGGATACAATATAAAAACAGTAACATCGAAGTTGATATGTCAGTTAAGTGAAACTGTTTTATAATGTATTTAGCAAAGGGTATTTAGAAAATTTAATGTATAGTGATCCTTACGGAAAGAAAATATATTTCTATATCTTTATGATCAATGTATTAAATGGTTTAAACATTGATAAACAATTTAAATAATATATTGTGTTAATATATTACAATATACTGAATAATACTTAAGGAATTGACATTTTTCATATGCTGGCAAAAGGAGTCGCAATGAGCAAATTTTCAAAAATAAGTTTTTGTTACATTTTCTTTTTAAAACCTTCGTAATAATGTATGATTTGTTGGAATCAAAATGGACCGAAAATTGCCTGTTGAATATTATAGGTTGTATTTTTGTATTTTTTGTTGTATTGTATTTTTTTCAAGTCAATTCTGAATGATGAATATGGATTATTGATTTTTTTTAATAATCCATATTCATGTGTGTTAAATGTTTGGAATTGACATATTCACTGCCTAAATACACTGAACAAATTATAAATGCAACAGTTTTGTTTTTGCCCTCATTTTTTATGAGCTGAACTCAAAAGACCTGACATCTATGTACACGAAAGTCCTATTTCTCTCAAATTTTGTTCACAAATCTGTTAGTGAGCAGTTTTCCTTTGCCGAGATAATCCATCCACCTCACAGGTGTGTAGTGTTGTTTTTTGGCGGCCTGTTTTAATTTTAGTTTTAGTCTAGTCTTTGTGTCAAGCTGTCATTTTAGTTTTTATTAGTTTTAGTCACGTTCATACTCTTTTTAGTCTAGTCAAGTTTCAGTCAACTAAAAGTCTGAGCATTTTAGTCTTATTTTAGTCATAATTATCCATGACTATTTTAGTCTAGTTTTGGTCGACGAAAACTGATGACATTTAGTCTAGTTTTAGTCAATGAAAATTGTATTTTAGTCTCTTTTTAGTAATGTAATTCTATTTAACCCAGTCAATATAGTATAGTACCTAGTAGTATAGACAAAATGTCTCGGGTTACGTCTGTAACCCTGGTTCCCTGAATAAAGGAACGAGATGCTGCGTAATCGCTTTGGGAACGCCTCTGCGTGTTTCATCTTGAAGCACTCGTGAAATCAAACCAATAGTGTGACGGGACATCAGAGCGGGTGACGTCACGGACCAGGAAACTATAAAGCACCCCTGAGAACAAAGAACGCCAGCTTCTGATATAAGGATGAAGCAGACGCTCACAGGCATGCAGGGAGTATGGCTAAGCTACGCAGCGTCTCGTTCCCTTATTCAGGGAACCAGGGTTACAGACATAACCCGAAACGTTCCCTTTCATGGGAACATCGACGCTGCGTAATTGCTTTGGGAACGCTATCCCAACTAGGCCAGAAGACCGAATGCCTGTCTGTTATCTTTCAGGACGACAGTACTGAGAACCCTGGAGTGGAGCCCAAATCAAGGTTATAGAACCTAATAAAGGTATGCTGAGACGACCACCCAGCAGCATCACATGTCATTGAGTGGAACCCCCGACATCAAAGCCTTTGAGGCAGCCATACCCCTGGTGGAATGTGCCTGGACAGCCAAAGGAGAAGGCTGCCCGGAGGACTCATAAGCGAGCGAGATGGCCTCGACCACCCACTTACTCATTTTCTGCTTGGACGCCGGACCTCCCTTGTTAGGAGATCCGTAACACACAAATAACTGTTCAGATTTTCGCCACAGGGCAGCTCTGTGGACGTAAGCGTCTAAAGCCCTCACTGGTCAGAGCAGATTTAGTTTGTCCTGATCCGCATTTGCAAAAGATGGAGGACAAAAGGCCTGCAGCACAATGGGCCCTGGGACATTTGTAGGGACCTTGGGAATATACCCAGATCTAGGATGCAGAAAAGCTTTGACCATTCCAGGTGCAAAGTCTAGGCATGAAGGAGCAACAGATAGTGCTTGTAAGTCTCCAATTCTTTTGAGAGATGTTATGGCCAGAAGAAATATGGTTTTTAAACCATTCCAAACTACCCTTAGATAGCTGGTAGTTTGAGCTGGTAGAAGCACACTTTTCTTGGCATTGAGTCTCAACCCTAACCTTCTCATATGTGACAGGACTACATCTCGATGGTGAACTGCCTGTTGCTCTAATTGAGCCAGAATCAACCAGTCGTCGATATAATTCAGCACGCGAATGCCCTGGAGTCTCAACGGAGCCAGAGCCGCATCCACGCACTTTGTGAGTGTGCGGGGTGAAAGGGATAGGCCGAACGGAAGAACCTTGTATTGGTAAGCTTCGCCTCCGAAAGTGAATCTGAGGAACTTCCAATGTGAAGGATGGATTGAAGTAAGCTTCTTTCAGATCTATTGTCACGAACCAGTCCTCGGACCTGATCTGTGTGGTGATCTGTCTAAGTGTAAGTGTAAGCATCTTGAACTTGAGCTTTTGCACTGAGCGATTTAACATGCGTAAATCTAGAATAGGACGCAACCCTCCATCCTTCTTCGGAACTATGAAGTAGCGGCTGTAGAACCCTGACTGTTTGCTGGGGGGAGGAACCCTCTCTATAGCTTCTTTTTGCAAAAGTGTCATAACTTCTTGTTCCATAACCAGAGACTGCTGGGAGCCCACCACCGTAGGGAGGACCCCGTTGAACTTTTTGGGTTTTGGGAAACTTTTTGGGAACTTTTTGGGAAAAGGGTTTTGTAACCCTTTTCTATCATTTGCAGTACCCACTGAGAAATATTAGGAAGACGTTTCCATTCTTCTAGAAATTCTACTAAGGGAACCAGCCTCTCGAGGCTGGTCTCTGGTGTTTTTTGAGCATTTGGCTCGACGCCCTGAAGCGGCACACCGACAGGGACTGCTCCCGCTCAGCAGCCTCAGCAGAGCGGCGAGGGAGGAATTTTTGGAAGGCTGCCGACTGTCTTTTTCCTCCTGGAACCTCTCGATGACCGATGTGACGGAGTCGCCAAAGAGGACCCGGGAGGAAACAGGTGCATCTAGAAGCACTGACTTATCTCTCTCCTTAATATCTGATAGATTAAGCCATAAGTGCCTCTCCGTGGCCACTAGGGCTGCCATAGACCGGCCGATGGATTTTGCCGTCTCCTTGGTGGCCCGGAGAGCTAAGTCGGTAGCCTTTCTCAACTCTTGGATGGTCTCAAAAGTTGCCTCGCCACTCTCATCTATTTCCCTCAGCAGGTCAGCTTGATATGCCTGGAGGATGGACATGGTGTGTAGACATGCCGCCACCTGACCTGCTGAGGCATAAGCCCTGCCCACCAACGCTGATGTTGTACGCAGGGGTCTAGTGGGCAAAGTCGAGATCTGGCGGGTGAAGGTCGAGATAGGGCAGGACCCGTCTCTAACCCCTCCGTGAGATGCATCTGTGAACCCCATGAATGAAGTCTCCCGATCCCTGAGGAACACTCGCCGTGGCGCCTTCTTTCTCTCTTTTCTCGAAGAACGCCCGGCGTGAGCGGAGTGTACGGAGCGTCAGCTTTTCACAAAGTACACAGACAGCTCCCTCGAGAGCTGCCTGTGCATGCTCCACTCCCAAGCAAGCGACACACATCTCGTGTGTATCCCCACCCGTGATGAAGCGAGGGCAGGGAGGAACACACTTGATGGACTGCTGCTTGCTTGAACTCGCCATAATAACGTGTCTTATATGCAAAATATATATTTAACTTGATATATATGCTTGGTGACTAAAATACTCTTGTCCTCGGATGAAGAGATATTTTGTTTGCTGTATATAAGAGACAGACAACACCAAATAAGACACATGATAACACAGAGCGCTGCTGAAGACTTCAGAAGCTGGCGTTCTTTGTTCTCAGGGGTGCTTTATAGTTTCCTGGTCCGTGACGTCACCCGCTCTGACGTCCCGTCACACTATTGGTTCGATTTCACGAGTGCTTCAAGACGAAACACACAGAGGCGTTCCCAAAGCGATTACGCAGCGTTGATGTTCCCATGAAAGGGAACTAAAATTTTCTTTTAGCCAAACCCATTTCAAACAAGGTTATCTAATTATATTGTTACCTTATAGATAATAACTTATAATGCCTTGAGATGTCTCTTTAAGAACTGAAGGCTTTTTTAGAGTTTTTTTTTTTTTTTTTTTTCTGAGCGACAAACACAAAAGTAAAGACTCATAACTCCAAAACTGTAGCAAGAAGAGTCAAAAGGTAGGTATCGTTCGATAGAACACTTTTTAATGTTTTAGAAAATATAAATTACATTGGGACATTTTCATGCTGAGAAACTGCTGATAAAAGACTATATAATATACATATGAGCTGCATCTTTTTCACGACCATCACCTCATGTTGCAGCATGATAATGCACGGCCCCATGTTGCAAGGATCTGTTCACATTTCCTGGAAGCAGAAAACATCCCAGTTCTTGCATGGCCAGCATACTCACCAGACATGTCACCCATTGAGCATGTTTGGGATGCTCTGGATAGACGTATACGACAGCATGTTCTAGTTCCTGCCAATATCCAGCAACTTCGCACAGCCATTGAAGAAGAGTGGACGAACATTCCACAGGCCACAGTCAACAACCGAAACAACAACCTGATCAACTCTTGGATAACTTGCGTTATGTTAACTCACTCCAATGTTAAATCCCTAGACACTCTCATCTCCCCAATAAAAAGGCAATCTCTGAGATTGCTTGCGTAGTAAACACACGAAGAAGAAGATGAATATCAAACAAGTCTTTACTTAGTAATCCAACAGGAGAATATACAGGTAACACGCAACACAACACAATAAACATACGTGACCGGACACGGTGGTGAGGATGGTGACTGCTTATCTATGGAGTACTAATGAGAGGTGATGAGTTGCAGGTGGCGGTGATTGGAGATCATGTGCAGGTGAGGAACGGGAGGGACTCTGGGAAATGTAGTGCTGATGCTGGTGACTAAGCTGGTGACTGTGACAAGATGTGTGTCTGTCACAGAGACAAACTCTGTGATTCCCTCCTCTGACCATCGGAGGGAGCCTTCACCCGAGTACTAACACACACGCACTACATTTCCCATAACCCACTGCCTTGGACTAATTACCCGCCAGCTGTACCTTGTTTACCGAACTATAAAGGACTCCCTTACACTCCACTCAAACTTAAAGTCTTGTATTGCTGTGGTGTACAATTCCGAGCGTTATCCTATTGTTTGACTGATTACCTGTTACTGAACCTGCTGCTTACCGTTGTCGAACCTCTGCTGCCTATCCCTGACCTGTGCTTTGGCTACTGTTCAGTGAGTGTTATCTGCCAGCCCTGACCTCTGCCTGTCCTTTGATTACGATTCTACCTGCCCTGTGTTATACCTGTCTGCCCCTGATCTACCCTGCCTGTACGACCACGATCTGTTTAATAAAAGCATGCAAATGGATCCCTGCCTGAGTGACGATTCATTACAGAAGACTTCGCCAGCACAAGATCCAGCTGCTTTCTCCCACCTGTGTGCAACCATGTCGGCTCAAGCCAGCCAGCTCGCCGCTCATCATCACCAGCTCAACCGACTCACCTCGCTCACTGAGGAACTGGTGAAGGCACTGCAGGGGCTGCAAACAGCTGTACCTCCGACGCCACCACCGCTCACCGCTGCCGCCATTACCCACGCTGCTGAGACGCACCACCCGTGCTTGTCTCTGCCAGAAAAGTTTGATGGCGATCCCTCGAGGTGCAAAGGCTTCATATTGCAATGTTCGCTATACATCAACCAACAACCTGCCTTGTATGCCAACGAAGCTGGTAAGATCGCTTTCGTTTGTTCCTTGTTTACTGGCAAAGGGCTTGAATGGATTACTGCTGTATGGCGAGATGATGGTACCGCGTTTCCCTCCTATGAGTATTTTATGCAGAGGTTCAAGGAAGTTTTCGATCACTCTAGCGATGGCAAAGGGGCTGGGGATCGGCTGATGGAACTGAAACAGTGACATAAGACCGCCGCTGAATATGCTTTGGCATTCCGCACATTGGCAGCACAGACAAACTGGGTGAGTGATACGTTGAAGACCAGTTTTCGGAGAGGGTTAACACATGAATTACAAGCTGAACTCGCATGTCGAGACAAAGGCAGGACTTTAGATCAGTTTATTGAGCTCACCATCCGAATTGATAACCTCATCCGTTCTCGCAAGTCTATTACCCAGCCCGGAGCTCGCACAGTAAGTCCCATAGAGTCTGAGGGCACTGAAGCTATGCAAATTAACACTTATCATTTGTCTGAGATGGAGAGAAGTCGGAGGCTGGTCCATCGTCTGTGTTTATACTGCAGAGGTCCAGGACATGTACGGAACAATTGCCCAGTTCGGTTTCGTCCCGAAAACCCACGGTCGGTGAGTGATGACAATCCGTCTTATCAGTCTGACATGTGTGTTATTGTTCCCGTTTCCCTACAAGCTGATGAACTACAGTGCAACACTCACGCCTTGCTGGATTCAGGAGCCGCGGGGAACTTTATGTCTCAACACTTCGTCCAACAGAATCACATACCCATAATTACATGTTCTTCTTCCCTCACAGTGCAAGCGATAGACGGCCGCCCGCTGGGCACTGGAAGTGTGACAACCATCACCAAACCACTCACCATGCAAATTGGCCTGTTTCACACCGAGAGCATTCAATTCCACATCTTACCCACATCCACATCATCTGTCATCCTGGGGCTTCCGTGGCTGCGCACTCACAACCCGCAGAACTGCTGGAGAGAAGGTCAGATAACTCATTGGAATGAACAATGTCAGTCTAAATGCCTGTGTCATACTCCCACGTTATCTGTCAGAGTTGTTAAAGCGACCGTTCCCGAGAAGACTACTGATACCCCACCAGCTCACGACATCCCTGGGGAATATCAAGATCTGGCGGTGGCCTTCAGCAAGGTGCGTGCATCCCAGTTACCACCACACCGTTCATATGACTGTGCCATTGATTTGCTTCCAGGAACCTCTCCACCCAAGGGCCGCATCTTCCCACTATCCCAGCCAGAATCCGAATCAATGAGGAAGTACATCGAGGAGGAATTAGAGAAGGGATTCATCCGCCCATCTACCTCACCTGCTTCTGCGGGCTTCTTCTTCATGGGGAAAAAGGATGGCGGTTTACGGCCTTGCATAGACTACCGCGGGCTGAACGAAATAACAGTCAAGTTTCGATACCCTCTACCACTGGTTCCTGCTGCACTGGAGCAATTACGAACGGCCAAATACTTCACCAAGCTGTACCTTCGCAGCACGTACAACTTGATTCGCATCCGGGAAGGAGACGAGTGGAAAACAGCATTCTCCACCGCAAATGGACACTATGAATACCTTGTTATGCCCTTCGGCCTGGTCAATAGTCCGTCTATCTTCCAAGCTTTCATCAACGACGTATTCCGAGACATGCTCAACAAGTTCGTGATCGTCTACATCGACGACATCCTAATCTATTCAGACTCCATGGAAGAACACATTCAACAGGTCAGGGAAGTACTTCAACGTCTGATTCAATACCAACTCTATGCAAAAGAGGAAAAATGTGAGTTCCACCAAACCTCTGTGTCCTTCCTGGGTTACGTAATCAGTCCCGACGGGGTGGCTATGGACGAAAAGAAAGTGTCAACAATTCTGAACTGGCCACAACCCAAGACACTCAAAGAACTACAACGTTTCCTGGGATTCTCTAATTTCTACCGTCGGTTTATCCGTAACTTCAGCATCATCGCCTGCCCTCTGACAAGCATGGTAAAGAAAGGTAACACACTTCTCAAATGGTCTGTCTCAGCTACCCAGGCTTTCCAAGACCTCAAGAGACGTTTCACAACCGCTCCCAATCTCCATCATCCTGACCCATCTAAACCTTTCGTGGTGGAGGTCGACGCATCCAGCACTGGTCTTGGGGCCATCCTCTCCCAGAGACAAGGTAATCCACCTAAACAGTATCCTTGTGGCTTCTATTCCAGGAAACTTAATGCAGCAGAACGAAACTACGACGTCGGGGATAGAGAATTGCTGGCTATGAAGGCCGCGTTCGAGGAGTGGCGACATTGGTTGGAGGGAGCAACTCATCCGTTCACTGTTCTGACTGATCATAAGAACCTTGAATATCTCAGAACCGCGAAAAGACTGAACCCTCAACAAGCCCGCTGGTCCCTGTTCTTCTCCCGTTTCCACTTCACAGTCACATATAGACCAGGCTCAAAGAACGTCAAGGCTGACGCCCTCTCGCGACAACACGAGGGTGAGTTCATACATCAAGAACCAGAAACTGTATTACCTGAATCTCTCATTGTTTCGCCCATCCAGTGGGATATCATGACTGAGCTCGAGGAGGTCAACGCTCAAGCAGAAACCCCACCGGATTGTCCACCGGATAAAGTCTTCGTACGGGAAAACTACAGAACCCGCATCCTGGAAATGGTACACAGCTTACCTGCCTCTGGACACCCGAGAATAATGGCTACAGTACACCTCCTCCAAAATCGCTTCTGGTGGCCAACTCTGACCAAAGACACCACCCAGTTCATCCACCGCTGTCACACCTGCAATATCAATAAACCATCGCATCAGTCACCTGCCGGTCTGCTCCAACCACTACCTCTACCACAGCGCCCATGGTCCCACATCGCCATCGACTTTGTCACTGACCTCCCACCATCTGACCACTACACCACCATACTCACCGTAATTGACCGCTTCTCCAAAGCCTGCCGTCTCATCCCGCTACCCAAACTCCCCACTGCCATGCAAACTGCGGAACATCTATGCAACTGGGTGTTCCGAATATACGGCTTACCCGAGGACATTGTCTCTGACCGTGGTCCCCAGTTCACATCCCGTCTCTGGTCTGCATTCTGTCAAGCCCTCAACATAAACGTCAGTCTCACCTCTGGCTATCATCCTCAATCTAACGGTCAAATCGAACGCCTCAACCAAGAACTTACCCGTTTCCTGCGATCCTACTGCAACCGTCATCAGAACGACTGGGCCCGATACCTCCTATGGGCGGAATATGCCCAGAACTCCCTGCGCAAACCCGCCACAGGCCTAACACCGTTCCAGTGTATCCTGGGGTTTCAACCTCCTTTGTTCCTGTGGACTGGAGAACCTACCAATGTGCCCGTTGTGAACGACTGGATAAACCGAAGTGAGGCTACCTGGAACAGAGCACACACTCACCTTCAGCACGCCGTCCGCCGAACCAGAGAACAGGCAGATCGCCACCGTCGTCCAGGTCCCACATACCATCCAGGCCAATGGGTATGGCTGTCCACCAGGGACTTACGCCTCCGGATGCCCTGCAAGAAACTTGGTCCAAGGTACACTGGCCCATTAAAATCACCCGTCAGATAACACCAGTATCATTCCGTTTATCCTTACCTGACCATTTTCGTATCTCTCCCACTTTCCATATGTCCCTGCTCAAGCCTGCCGATGGTCCCAGCGAGGAGGGAGAGGAGGTGTCGGGTGACCAGGGCCCCCTGCCCGTCATGATTGAAGGCGAGGAGGCTTATCGAGTCCAGGAACTGTTGGACTCAAGATGCCGAGGAAGGGTCCTGCAATACTTAGTCGACTGGGAGGGCTATGGTCCTGAGGAACGCTCATGGGTCAACGTGGATGATATCCTCGACCCGAACCTAGTGGAGGAATTCCACCGGGATCACCCTGAAAGACCAGCCCCTCGACCTTGCGGTAGACCTTGGCGTCGCCTACCTCCTCGGAGGGGGGGGGGGGTGCTCTGTCACAGATACGAACTCTGTGATTCCCTCCGATGGTCAGAAGGAGCCTTCACCCGAGTACTAACACACACGCACTACATTTCCCATAACCCACTGCCATGGACTAATTACCCGCCAGCTGTACCTTGTTTACCGGACTATAAAGGACTCCCTTACACTCCACTCAAACGCAAAGTCTTGTATTGCCGTGGTGTACAATTCTGAGTGTTATCCTATTGTTTGACTGATTACCTGTTACTGAACCTGCTGCTTTCCGTTGTCGAACCTCTGCTGCCTATCCCTGACCTGTGCTTTGGATACTGTTCTGTGAGTGTTATCTGCCAGCCCTGACCTCTGCCTGTCCTTTGATTACGATTCTGCCTGCCCTGTGTTATACCTGTCTGTTCCTGATCTACCCTGCCTGTACGACCACGATCTGTTTAATAAAAGCATGCAAATGGATCCCTGCCTGAGTGACGATTCATTACAGTGTCCAAGGTTTATGCGTTTGATTACACACAGACGAGCACCCATTTTAAGTCCATTTTATTATAATAAAGTATTTTAATAAAACAATTAAACATTTTAACACTCGAGTGTAGATTCAAATAAAGTCTGATGAGAGTTAATTTAACCCCGGGGTTTTTGCTGTGGACATTAATTAGGCTATTAAAGAAGAGTAAAACAATATGATTATGTAATATGGTGCATATATTTAGCAAAATGCTCCTCTCTAGAGTTATTTTTCTTGTTCACTATCAAGGTAAAGGTCAATAAATGGTTTATTTCATTCTGTAACATAGTAGATGAGTAGAAGAGGAAGGGATGATCGCGTTCCCTCACGATCTGCAACAACTGTTTAAAATTGAAACTGAAAAGTGAAGCACAGTCTTTGTTCAACTTTTCATAATATAAATAAATGCATAGTCAATAAGCTTGTACTGTAAGTTTGTGAATAAAAATGTGAAGTAAAACAGAAGCTATTAAATGTCTTATTGTCATTAAAATATGAAAATTAAAATAATGGGTAATATTAGATTGACAGATTGTTTACAATGATGGACAGTGAGAAAGTCTAATGAGACCTCTGCTTTAAACTAAACATCTAAACCTTTATTAATTCTTAATAAGAACTTCTGTAGACGTCTGACAGAAATAAATTAAATCTGGTTAGTAATAAGTGAAGCTGGTAATGCTCTTTTTGGAGTTGTTTAATATTTCGCTGCTGAGAGATATTATGTCTTATTTTATCTTTAGAAGTATCTCTCCAGTCATCCCACCACCTGCCCTCTAAATTCCATCCCCTCACACCTTTTACAAGCCATCGCTCCTACACTTTTACCAACATTTACACACATTATAAACACATCTCTCCACACTGATTCCAAATCATCAGTTCTCATTCTGCTCGATCTATCTGCTGCCTTTGACACAGCGAATCAGCAGATCCTTCTGTGAACCCTCTTATTACTGGGCATCACAGGGACTCCACTGCACTGGTTTGAATCCTATCTCTCAGGAAGGTCTTTCAGGGTTGCCTGGAGAGGGGAGGTATCCAAAGCTCATCAACTGACCACAGGGGTTCCTCAGGGTTCAGTGCTTGGACCCCTCCTCTACTCCATTTACACTACATCACTTGGTCCCATCATTCAGGCACATGGTTTCTCCTTGCTGATGACACACAACTCTTCCTTTCATTCCCGCCAGATGATCCCATGGTAGCTGCACAAATCTCAAGCTGTCTGGCGGACATCTCGGCATGAATGAATCAACATCATCTGCAGCTCAACCTGGCAAAGACTTCTCGTATTCCCTGCCAATTCGACTCTAAAGCATGATTTCAGCATCCAGCTAGGTACATCCTCAATAACCCCATCAAATTTGGCCAGAAATCTTGGAGTAATCCTTGATGACCAACTGACCTTCAAAGACCACATTGCAAAGACCGCTCAGTCATGCAGATTTGCACTATACAACATCAGGGAAATCAGGCCCTTCCTAACAGTACATGCAGCACAACTTCTGGTCCAGGCCCTGGTAATTTCTTGGCTTGATTACTGCAATGCTCTTCTGGCTGGACTGCCATCATGCACAATCAAGCCTCTACAAATGATTCAGAACGCTGCAGCACATCTCGTCTTTAACAAGCCCAAAAGAGCCCACGTCACGCCTCTTTTCATCTCTCTGCACTGGCTGCCACTTGCTGCTCACATCAAATTCAAGGTGTTGATGCTTGCTTACAGATCTACCACAGGCTCAGCATCCTCCTACTTCCACTCACTCTTGCGAGTCTACACTCCTACCAGAAGCCTACTCTCATTAAATGAGCAAAGGCTTGTGGTACCATCACAGAGAGGCACGAAATCACTCTCCAGGACATTCTTGATCACTGTTCCTTGCTGGTGGAATGATCTTCCTGCCTTCATCCGAAATGCAGAATCCCTGGAAATATTCAAAAGACAGATGAAAACCCATCTCTTTCGTGAGCACATATCCTCATCCTAAAAAAAAAATAAATAAATTCCTATACCTATACTTTCATTTCCTTTTACCCCTCTCTATTGTAGCTTATAATACTCTGAGCACTGCCTAAAACTTGTATTGCGAGCACTTCTTGTGTTTATTTGCCTCGTCATGACGACTCGCTTGTTGTATTCCTCACTTGTAAGTTGCTTTGGATAAAAGCATCTGCCAAATGAATAACTGTAAATGTAAATCTTCAGTTGATTTCATCTTAGTCTGTGGCTGGAACTCAGTTGTAGTTCTCGTGTTTCTCTTTTTTTCTGATCTTGTTTCTTTTTTTCTTTGGTGATTCTGCTTGTTAACAGCAGGTGTTCATCACTAATGCACAATCATCACTTAATTATCACATTAACTCCACTCTTGAATGTTCTTGTTTGATCTGGGTCTTGGAGGACTGGTCTTGTCCACACCTCTAGTCTTGAATGGTTTGGGCCTTAGAAGCATGGTCACTACACCTCTGAGGTTGACACAAAAGATGTGTAAACTTGTAGTATTAACACATTATGGGCCCTATCTTGCACCCAGCGCAATTGACTTTGTACACCGACGCATGTGTCATTCCTATTTTGCACCCGCGCAAAGCGCGCTTTTCCCTCCACAGAAGCACGTCGCTAAACTAGTGAATGAACTTGCGCTCCCTGGGCGGTTCAGCGCAAAAAAGGAGGCGTGTTCCGGCGCAAACAATCCCTGGTGCTATTTTGCTGTTCCATTAAACAATTGCGCCACTGACCAGAAAAAACCTAGTCTAAAGTCAGTGGCGCGTTGCGCGTTGTTCATTATGCTATTTTAAGGGCGCATGCTTGACCATAATGTATAGCGTGCACAACGCGCATACACTTTGCTCATGTAATCTACACAGATGCAACAGTTATTTTTGCAAATCATAAATTGTTACACTAAAAAAATATTAACACATGAGATGACGGAAATCATTGTGGTGTGCCACGAAGATGTGAAAAAACCTGTTTAACCGACGCTATTTTGGGTGGGTTTCTCCCATCCCCATACAACACAACTTCTCTGTCTTTCACTGCTCTTACAAGAACATCAGTCTCCTCGGCTGTGAACCGCTCCTGGCGTGCGCCTGGTAAATACGCCATAATAATAGCAATCCATAATGGAACTTGCGCACCTGCTTTTAAAGGGAATGTTGGATGACGCTCTGATTGGTTTATTTCACGTTACGCCCAAACCACACCTATGAATAATGAAGCTACTTCAGACCAACCCATTTTAGATTTGCGCCGGGCGCAAGAGCCATTTATCCCGCCGGGAAAATAGCAACAGCGCCGAGACCCGCCCACAAAGTTACTTGCGCTTCGCGCTTTGACACTTGCGTTTCAGATCGTTAAAATAGGGCCCTATGGGTGTTCTTGGCTATAACTATGTGTAAAACAACTGAATTTGGCTAAATACCGGGAAGTTCATCACTCTAGGAGTACTGACTGTAGCTAATTATGTTCCATGATTCACCAAGGTCTAGGGCCATGGTAGTGGCCAAGTTTTGTTCTGTACTCACTGTATACATGTTTTAAAACATTTTGCTTTTTTTTTTTTTTTAAAGAGTTTACTTCCATGTCACCAATTCAAATATAAACCTAACCTTTAGATGACCTTTTATTAATTGTTGTGTTTTCCTCACACAGTGTTGACTAGATTCATTTGGGATTTAAGCAAACGGATAATTATTGTATTAAGTATTTTCGGTGGAATAAGCATTTATGTTCTACCTACATTACAATTTATTCTCCTTTACTACACATTTGGATCTGCCAGAGGAGGTACATTTCAATTCATTAATAATAGTGCAAGAAAACAATATTTAATTTTAATTTTGATGAATATTAAATTAATATAAATCAACTGAGTTGATATTTTACAGTTACTTCAATAATTCAAATATACAGATTTCATTAAGTAATAAATTTTAAAAAATAAACCTGAACATAACTGTATGCTTATATTTATGCTGATTTTTATTATTTTGATTTATTGTTTTGATTTACTGCTTGTGATTGTCTAATCAAATGTGAATCTGTTGATGTGTCTGTCAGTAAAGCTTAGTATCTATATTAATATAATCACTTTATTTGTTTTTAGGATTCTTCATTGTTGCAGTTTTACCAGTTTTTCTCTCAGTGACAAGATACGATTGGGATTTTACCTGTGGGGAACAGATAGGCTGTAAGTGTTTAATTAACACATAGTAAACTACACATAATGAAGTCTTTGGCTGTTTGTGCTTTAACCCTCATGCACTGTTTGATTTCTGGCTACTGCCTGTATGGTCTGGGTCTAACTGGATTCAGTATAATTCTCCAAAAATCACACACACAAAAAAACATAAAATCATGTACAAATTATTAACTTTTTATATCTATACTTTTCACACATTACAAAGAATAAATATCTGAATTTTTGAAATATCTGAGTTTTATAAAAATGTTTTTAGCCACAATTATTAATACTGCCCCCCCCATTATACATTTATAACAATAATATTTTAGTCTAAACCTAAAGTAATCTTGACAAACTATATATCATTTGAAAGCTTTCAGAGTCTAGTTTTCATATTTGGTGACTGATTTTCAAAAGAAATGACAGAGCAATAGATAAATAGCGATAGACTCTTCATTTGTGATGTGGTGCCAAACTATAACACGCGCTCTGATTCTTTCCTATGTTTTTTATATGTGTTTTAGTGATTGAATTCAAATCAAATATTAACATTAAAGCTGCAGGCAGTGATGAAAGGGCCCTTGCACCCTGGCTCACCGCCACCTGTTGGCCTTAGGAAAACAGTGAACAGTGGCTGAAATGCATGAAAGCTAGTAAATACAGGAGAATTATGGCAAAGTCATTTCAAAGTGCCACACTTTGGCACTTTGACTCATGTAGATATCTTTAGGCCAGGACTCTTATCACACATGTGAACACTACCTCTTTCATGGCAAAACATCAGACTTTGTCAGGCCATCACGAACACGCCCTTACGCTGCGTCCTATGCCTTCCCTATTCAACTTAAAGAAAAAGTGTAACTGAAGCTAGGTATTTTACTTCATAACTTGGTTAGATATGGATTTTTTTTTCTTTCTTTCTTTTCTTTTTTTTTTTTTTTTTTTTGCATTGCTTCACTTCAAAAGGCCTTTATTAACTCCCGGAGCCATGTGGAGTACACATTTATGATGAATGCAAGCACTTTTTTCAGCTCATACTCATGAACCCTGTTCACTGCCTTTATAAAGCTTAGATGCATCAGGATATTTATTAATATTTCTCTGATTATGTTCATCAGAAATAAGAAAGCCATATACACCTAGGATGGTTTGGGTATGTGTAAAGCTCGGGCTAATTTTCCTTTAAAAGTGAACTAATCCTGTAATGAACTTTTTTTTTTTAAAACTTCAATTTCGACCAAAATTTTTATTTTTCACTAGTTTTGCCTGTAGCTTGAAATTAGCCTGTGGACATTCCGGCTCATTTTGACAGCACAGGTCACATGTATCATTCACAATGTTGAACAAACACAGATAGAAATTTTTTATTTATTTATTTATTTTTTTTGGTCTTTTTTTAATATTAAAAAAATCTTTCAGGTACACTTTCTGTCATGAGATCGGTGTGGATCATTCTAATGTTATTGATCAATGCAGTAATGGGCTACTTCTACACCATAACTCTGGAAAATGAAAAAGGTACAAATATATCAGATAATGGAACATGATCTGAGATGTATGCTATTAATAAAGAAGTTATTGTTTTTGTAAATTACCACAAACATGTTAAAGAAGCTGTTACTTTGATAAAGCAGATGTTTTTGTTCACATACAGATCGTATTGGATGGGCCTGTGTACTTGGATTTCTACAAGTACTCTGGGCTGTGTTAAACTTCACAAGCTCATTTGGTTGGGGTACGGTATTAATCATCTTAACATCTTCTTGCTGTGATGTTTTCTATTAACTAGTTCTCATCAAACTAAGGATGGACATTATTCAGTAATATTGTATTTAAATATTTGAGCTCATAAAAATGAATAATGAATATCATCTTTTTAGAACATTCATATCAACAAACACAACAAACTTACATTAGATGCTGTGGTTTTTTTTTAGTTAAAACATTGCTAAGCAATGTGCGTAAAATTGGTTTTTTTTATTATTTTTTTTAATTTGATTATTTAAAACTGATTATTTAAATACAACTTAAGTTGGCCAAAATGCTTTCCATTGCAACATTGACAAAAAATAAATAAATAAAAAAAATAATAATAATAATAAAAAAAATAACAACAGCAACAAAAAAACATTAAAATACTACACAGTAAAAAATGAATGTGATTTTAACGGTAAAATATTGTAAAAACGTTTATGCAATTTTCACAGTCAAATGATGTAAATGTAAAAAAAATTATAAGTAAAAAAGACTAAATCAATGTATAATTTACAGTCAAAATCTGTAAACTGATGTTCCGACAATTCCCTGTGTGATACTCCACAATTGAAAGTATTTTGTTTAAATACTCATGTTTCTTAATAGTTTTTGTTATCAGTAATGTACATTAGGGTTTTATGTTACATCTTCTGTTGTTTAATGAAAGTTTATTGCGTTATGTATTGTGGGTTACCATGATGGTGTTTAGTATATACTTCAGCTTGTGGAAAAGCTACTTGTGATGAACTGTGATTCTTCATGTGGCTTTCTCTTTTACCATCTGCATTATTATGATGGTTGTCAGTATGTTTAAGGTACAAAACAGATTTTCGTAATAGTGTGCATTGTTGAATTTAATGGTTTACATTAAAATTTACTTAAATTTTTTTAGGAAAGCGGTTCGGCTCGCATACCCCGCGGCTCAGGTCCCGCTGCTGCTAAGGCACAGCAAAAGTTCGCGTCTTAGGGCTCGCAAATGGATCTTGCAGAGGGGTTAGTGACGGCCCCACCCTTTCTCTTCCTTTATATGCAGGATCCAGTGCTTCATTTCAGGAGGTGAACAATGCTCTGCGGTTTCTTCTGCCCCTAATGAAGCACTGGAGCTGCAACAATCTAGTTCTGAGGAATTAGACATTGTCAGCATCGATGCTTGTGATGTTGAGGACCTCGCCACCAAGCTTACGAGGAGCTTGTGGATGTTGTGACTAGAGCTGTTGCCAGATTGAACATAAGCTGGCCAGATGAAAAGCAGGAAGCCCGTCAGTCCAGTCTGTTAGACTACCACTTCTTACGATCCCAGTCACAACCTCCACGCTGGGGCTTGCCTTTCTTTCCTGTCCTCCACACGAGGTGTCGTGGAATAGACCCACTTCCTACCAGGTCTGTAATCCTCAAACATCTAATTATAGTAACATCATAGGACTAAAAAGGCATGGTTATGGGGAGATGCATCGGGTGGAAGAAACGCTTGCGAGCTATTTCTCCCCTGAGTCTGCATCTTCCCTCAAAGCCCTGAAGTTACCCACTAAGCCACTCGGAACATCATCTGCTTTAATGGGTAAAGCATACTCGGCAGCAGGTCAGGCAGCGGCGTGCTTGCACATGATGTCCATACTCCATGCATACCAAGCCGACCTGTTTAAAGACCTTGATGAGGGTGGGGAGGTTAGACGCGAGGCTTTTACTGAGCTATGGAAAGCTACCGATCTGTCTCTCCGCACTACCAAGGAGACCACCAAGTCGATTGAGTGGTCTATGGCAGCCCTGGTAGCTACGGAGAGGCACCTGTGGCTCAACTTCGCCGATATGAAGGAGAGAGATAGATCTTTCCTTTTGGACGCCCCGCTTATGCCACCTGGCCTCTTCGGCGACTCAGTAAACACTGCAATTGTAACTGCAATTCCCACCCCTGTCCAGTTGGTGGCGAGTGCACTACAGTGTGTCCTCGCGCTACAGAGCATGAGTTCAGTCTCCAGAGTAAAATGAAAACGATGCGTTTGATTATACACAGGAAAGCACCCAATTTAAGTCCATTTTATAATAATATAGTTATAATACTTGTACTTAAAATGAACTGGAATTAAAAACTTAATTATTTGTTTTAAATGGCTTTTTTGTTATTTTTCCTGCTGACTATCAAGTTTATGGTCAACGAATGGCTTTTCTATATTACGTGACTTTGTTTCCAACACTGATTGAACTGATTAGGACGTGATACAGATTTCGGTAAGCTACTGTATCTTGCAACATATTTTCTGATGTTCGTTCATGTTTATTTTGTTTTGTAAAGTAGTAAAGAGGAAGGGATGATCGTGTTCACTCATGATCCGTGACAACTTTCCAAGATGAAAACTGAAAAGTGACATACAGTCTTTGTTCAACTTTCTTTTCATAATATAAATAAATGCATAGCCTTATGGTTATATGGTTGTAAAAAAGAAACTATTAAACGTCTTATTATTATTTAAATCTAAAAATTAAAATGACTGGTAATAATTGGTTATGACGGAATTTTTACTATCATGTAACTTGTGAAAGTCTAATGCGACCTCTGCTCTCGCCTGGATCAGCATCCTCCCTTAAATCCCCGACATTACCCACTAAGCCACTAAGAACAACATCAGCGCTGGTGGGTAAAGCGTATTCGGCTGCAGGTCAGGCCGCGGCATGCCTTTATACCATGTTGATATATCAGGCATACCAGGCTGACCTGCTAGGGGAAAATGATGAGAGTGGGGAAGCTAGCATTGACGCGATAAGACAGATCTGAAGACTGTTATTATCGCCAAGAAGGCTTTGAAGAAATCCTGAAGCCACTGGCATTTAATTTAAGATGAAATATACGATGGAAATGTAATAATCCTGATAATTAATATATTATATATATTTATACACTCACCTAAAGGATTATTAGGAACACCTGTTCAATTTCTCATTAATGCAATTATCTAATCAACCAATCACATGGCAGTTGCTTCAATGCATTTAGGGGTGTGGTCCTGGTCAAGACAATCTCCTGAACTCCAAACTGAATGTCAGAATGGGAAAGAAAGGTGATTTAAGCAATTTTGAGCGTGGCGTGGTTGTTTGTGCCAGACGGGCCGGTCTGAGTATTTCACAATCTGCTCAGTTACTGGGATTTTCACGCACAACCATTTCTAGGGTTTACAAAGAATGGTGTGAAAAGGGAAAAACATCCAGTATGCGGCAGTCCTGTGGGCGAAAATGCCTTGTTGATGCTAGAGGTCAGAGGAGAATGGGCCGACTGATTCGAGCTGATAGAAGAGCAACTTTGACTGAAATAACCACTTGTTACAACCGAGGTATGCAGCAAAGCATTTGTGAAGCCACAACACACACAACCTTGAGGCGGATGGGCTACAACAGCAGAAGACCCCACCAGGTACCACTCATCTCCACTACAAATAGGAAAAAGAGGCTACAATTTGCACAAGCTCACCAAAATTGGACAGTTGAAGACTGGAAAAATGTTGCCTGGTCTGATGAGTCTCGATTTCTGTTGAGACATTCAGATGGTAGAGTCAGAATTTGGCGTAAACAGAATGAGAACATGGATCCACCATGCCTTGCTACCACTGTGCAGACTGGTGGTGGTGGTGTAATGGTGTGGGGGATGTTTTCTTGGCACACTTTAGACCCCTTAGTGCCAATTGGGCATCGTTTAAATGCCACGGCCTACCTGAGCATTGTTTCTGACCATGTCCATCCCTTTATGACCACCATGTACCCATCCTCTGATGGCTACTTCCAGCAGGATAATGCACCATGTCACAAAGCTCGAATCATTTCAAATTGGTTTCTTGAACATGACAATGAGTTCACTGTACTAAAATGGCCCCCACAGTCACCAGATCTCAACCCAATAGAGCATCTTTGGGATGTGGTGGAACGGGAGCTTCGTGCCCTGGATGTGCATCCAACAAATCTCCATCAACTGCAAGATGCTATCCTATCAATATGGGCCAACATTTCTAAAGAATGCTTTCAGCACCTTGTTGAATCAATGCCACGTAGAATTAAGGCAGTTCTGAAGGTGAAAGGGGGTCAAACACAGTATTAGTATGGTGTTCCTAATAATCCTTTAGGTGAGTGTATAATATACTAAATGTATTACTAGAATTGTTATTATTAAAGTACCTGCAAAAAGTTTGGAAACAATTATTAATGATTTTAAAATAAATATCTTCTGCTCACCAGGGCTGCATTTATTTGATAAAAAATACAGTAAAAACACCAACATTGTGAAATATTCTTACAAATAAAAAAAGTTTTCTATTTTAATATATTATAAAATGTAATTTATTCCTGTGTTGAAAAGCTGAATTTCCAGCATCATTACTCCAGTCTTCAGTGTCACATGATCCTTCAGAAATCATTCTAATGATGATTTGATGATCAAGAAACATTTCTGATTATTATCAATGTTGAAAACAGTTGTGCCCCTTCATATTTTTGTGGAAATGGTGATATATTTTATTTTTCAGTTTTCTTTGAAAAATAGAAAGTTCAACTTAAAGGTGTATGTGGCGGCTATATCCGCTCACCACACTCCTGTGGGTGGATCATCATTGGGGGAGGGACCCCCTTGTTATACGGCTTCTTCATGGTACTCTGAGGCTGAGGCCTGCTCAGTGCACAAGGATGCCAGCCTGGGACTTGACCATCATTCTGGAAGGACAAATTCTGGCTCCTTTTGAGTCCCTAGAAATGGTTTCAGAAAAGTTCCTCACTCTAAAGACTATCTTCCTGCTTGCTATTTCATCTCTCAAAAGAATTAGAGACCTACAAGCATTGTCGGTTGCTCCTTCATGCCTTGAATTTGCACCTGGTATGGTGAAAGCCTCTCTTCATCCTAGACCTGGTTATGTGCCTTAGGTTACCACCAATGTCTCAGGGCCTATTGTGTTGCAGGACTTTTGTCCTTTGCCTTTTACCTCTTCGGATCAGGGAAAACCTAATCTGCTGTGCTCTGTCAGGGTTTTAGATGCCTATGTCCACAGAGCTGCCCTGTGGCATAAAACAGATAAATTATTTGTTTGTTACAGGCCACCCAGGAAGGGGTGTCCTGCATCTAAGCAGAGAATGAGCAAGTTATCTCACTCGCTCATGATTTGGCCGCACAACCCTAACCCTTAGCTGTACGGGATGGCTGCCTCTAAAGCTTTGCTTTCAGGAGTTTCTCTTAATGATATCTGTGATGCGGCAGGGTGGTCCTCCCCGCATACATTTGTGACCCGTCATGGAAACCAGGGACACAAGTCGGCAGCACAACTATTGAGCAAACAGGAGAAAGAAGCGTTTTTTTTTCAAAATTGGTGATTTTCGTTTTTTTGCAGAATCTGTTAGTTGAGATCATGAAGAAGCATCTCCGTGTTTTAGATAGCAGTATTGGTTTATTTAAAAGCGTACATTTTGAGGTTGAAATCGGCTTGTTTTTCAGAGATTCTATCTCGCAGTAGGGGCGTGTCATTGTCTGTTTGTATTTCCATACTGGAATCGGATACGCCGGCTTTTGTTTCTTTTGTTATTGCCGCTGCCCTCCAAGGGAAGCGTGGCTACTTAGTATGCAGCGCTCTGGCTGGCTCTAGCTGATATCAAAATTTAATGAAGATGGACGCCGCAAAGAATATCGCAGATGAGCTGAACCGTGGCCGTTACACCGAAAATGTTTTGAAGTACAACATACGGCTGGATTCTTTAGCTGCGGAAAAAGAGTGGCAGGACATGCAAATTATTGGACATTTAGAGGCAAACAGACGCATAGTGCAAACTTCGGAGATGGTTACATCCACAAAGACCCCGACAAAGAGAAAGTGTGCCCGAACAACTTATTTCATTGGAGGCAACAAGATCTTTTCTGTTTCTTATGGGGTGAGTTTCCATAAACATCAAAGTTTGTCATTTTGTGTTCATTCTAAGAACACGTAAGCTACACGTTATCTCATGTGTCTATTGTTATTAGCTAGCTCAGGACTGTCGTTTTAATTGTAATCGTTAGCATCGTATCACTTGCCAAAAAACCCCATTACTATAATGGGCTTTTAGATGGTAATGTTAGCATGTTAATTTGAATAACGCTTCAACTGCTTGAATTGACTGATGTGAATGACTTAGCTCATGTAAACCTTACTATTCTTGAATTGAATGTGACGCTAATAATTTTAGCCAGTTACTACTTCTTAACAAGGATTTACTAATGTAATAGTAAATGTATCAGATTAAATTCCTACATAAGTAAAAGTATAAAGTATCCGTAGCCGTAAAATGTGCGTTATAAGTCAAAAGTAAAAGTATTGAAGAGTTTAATGTACAGGATTTTTTTAATCCTTTGACTCAAACCAGGTCTAACCACTAACTGAGGTCTAAACCAGGACTATACGGTTATCACAGAATCCTGTTCAAAAAGTTGTAATGTCAAAAAAGATAAATTACTGACATTTACAATGCACATTATCCTTTATTATTAATAGTATGCGGTCCGATTTTTCCCGTTGCGTCTGACGTTGCTATGCAACCATGCAGCTTTACAGGGGGTATGGCTTATCTAAATGAGATGTAAATGAGCCCTATTGTCACTCCCAGCAGGTGAGAACAGGCGAGAACTGCAAAATCTTTAGGTCATTTTCTGCCCTTTGAGCTTTTTTGAGTGCCTACCTTCAAATGGCCACAACTTCTCCAAATATTATCAGATTTCCATGTGTTACACATTGTTGGAAAGCTTGGAGACTACACTTTCAGAATCTGTGAATAACTCAAAATGCCCCAGAACCGACTTGTGTCCCTACTTTCCGTGACTGGTCACATTTGTTATGTTTTATAACCTGGACTTGGGCTCCACTCCGGGGTCTGTTGTGCTTTCGTCTTGAGATACTACAGACAGGCACTTATATGGCATAGTGGGTATGAGGTTTCCACAGCGTCTTGATGTAGCTCGAGTTCCCATGAAAGGGAACATCTCGGGTTACTTATGTAACCCTGGTTCCCTGAGTAAGGAGCGAGACGCTTCATCACCTTGCCATACTTCCTGCGTGGCTGTGAGTGCCTTGCTTCAACCTATCAGAAGCTAGTGTTCTTTGTTCTGGGATTGCTTTATAGTTTCTTGGTCCGTGACGTCACCCGCCTTTGATATTCCGTCATGCCACTGGACCGATTGGATGCAGCGTATCTTTGCCTACTCAGGGAACCAGGGTTACATATGGGTTACCATTCCTGTTTACTCACTGTACCCACTAGCTAGAGGATTACAATGTCTGCACCAAAAAAAAAAAAAAAAAAAAAAAACATTACAAATGTTCTGTTGTTGGATGTACCAACGAACATAGACTCCCAGCATCCATGCCACTGAGGACACCGTTGTTGTATTTCATTTTAAATGTGCCGGAGTATTCCGGTAAAATATGGAGATAGAATCGTTCCAATTTTCCAGATAAATAGATTATGATCCACAAATAAATTTAAAGAGACTTGCAAAAAATAATCATATGCACAAATAAATAGAATGAGATATATGTCAGGAATTTCACTAAAAAAACAAAACAAAAACAATAATAATTAAATTCACAAATATATTTTTATGTCACAAGCACAATTGTCCTTGGCATTCATTTATGCATCACCCCTGTACATTTGTGAATTGGTTTCTGCGCATTTGTGGATTTTGGAACAGTTCTAGCGTCAAGATTGCAGACAATCCACAAATATTTAATGGTCTCACAATTGATAAATGACAGGGGCTATTTATTTACATATACTGAATTTTTACAGACATTCTGTATTCCAATATCCATGAGAATATAGCATTGTATTTGATGCAGTACCAGCAGGTTTTTTGAGACTTCTGCAAGTATTCATGTCGAAATGTTGCAGGACAATGAATCAAATTTTTGAAAGATGTATTATTGCATTTGCTATCTTTAATATCAACATCGTTTAACAAGACCTCTTTTTTAAACGTTGATTGCTTTTGGAATGACCATTTTGAGAATATTAATTGGAGATTGATTTGGACTTATAACTACAAATACTGTATCAATAATAAAGTTAACCCTTTAAGCCCTCAAGGCATATTGAGTGTTTTATTTTTATTTTTTTGAGTGACATACAAACAAGGAAAGACCCATAACTCCAAAACTATAACAGAGAGAGTCAAAAGGTTGGTATCGTTTGAAAGGAAACTTTTTAAAAAATTAAATTTGGACATTCTTATGCTGAGAAACTGCTAATAAACAGCAAAAGGGGAAATTTTAAAATTTACATATTTCTAATTTGACATGCAATATTTTATGAAGGAAATATGGTCTTGGTCAATCTTTTTTGTTGATGTTCCTCTATATGTGAGCTGTCACTGGATCAAATTTTGTGGAGATGGCATAAAGAAATCAAAAGTTACAGCATTCGGAACAAAGGTGAGATAGTCCCCACTGCATAACACAAGATCCAGTGGGATAGGGTTGGATCTAGATCCAACTCCTCCCACTTTACATATCCTTAAACCTGCCCGACTCCGCCCCCTGGATCTCAAGTGTTCTGCAGTGAGGGACTACTGACAAATGTTGGAAATCTCAGAAGCGAAGACCAGGACACTTGGATGCATCTTGAGAACACTTCTTGTCAGTAGCTGCAGTCATCAAGTCTAAGTAAGGCAGTGTACATTGAAGTTTATATATATTTTAGGGGGCAGTGCTTAGGGATAGATTCAAAGCACCTGTGAGAGGCATGCAAATGAAGTACTCAGGCCCTAGACTCTAGAGTGTTGCAAGTCCTAATCCGATCAGCATAACTATTCAATAAATGGGACAGAGGATCCAAGAGCCATTAAAGACAAAAGTTGAGAATCTCAGTAATCAGACTCATTAGACATACAATAAAGAGAACAGGAACTGGCAGAAAACTCTTACTGGAAACTTTGCTAAACAGAATCATTCATCTGATGTCGTCATCATTACCTTAAAATGCTAAATACAATGTACTTCACCTTAGAATTTCATGTGATGTTATGTCAGGATGTAGGATCAGCTGATTTTAAACAGATTCTTAAATTTGTAATTCCACACAAAGGTAGGCATTTTTATTTTTATTTTTATTTTTTGTTTTCTGAGTGACATGCACAAAAATTGTTTGAAAGAAAACTTTTTATTTATTTTTTTTAAATAATAAAAAAAAGGGAGAGTGGGGCACAACCTAATGCTTTTTTACTTTCTCAGTTTGTATAAACCTACTTAGGGTTCAGAGAATTTATTTTGCTCTGTAAGGGTGGAACTCCTACAGCAGTTCAGACTGTAAGGTTTGCCGAGTGACTAAAGAAACTTTGTCAGCAAGATGGTAGAAAACTGTACATTTCTTGTCTATTACCACCCACTGCAACTTATACCAACAACGGAAATAAGTGCAGTTATAATAGCAAAATATGTGGGAGAGTGTTGCTATAGTGTGACAATATTGTATTGCAATAGGGATTAATGTTAATACTAAATCAAAACTAGTTATCACATCATTTGTAATTGAAAGAGTTTAATGACAATATTTGATTATGGTTACACTTACAATAATTACAAAATAGATGTATGAGATGATAAAATCATATACCATTTATCGTACACAGCATGTATGAAAAAAAGATACCTGAGAGAGAGAGAGAGAGAGTGAAAGAGAAAGACACAGAGAGAGAGAGGGCCAGAGAGGGCCCAAGAAAAGCCAAGAATCAAAGCGAGCTCAGAAAAAGAGCAGAGAATAAAAAACAGAGCAACAGTTACAATCTTCTTTTATCCCTTCCTTGACCATGTGACTGAAACCCAAATGTGAGACATTCAAACTGACCAATCAGAAGATTAAAACTTCCCCCACTGTACTAAAGGTGTGACAATTTGTAGACCCCCGATGTACACACATCTTGGCCTACAGGCCTTGATCACTATCAACACCTCTGAACCTTTCAAATGGCCCTTGTAGCAAGAGAGAGTGGACGAGCCAGTACAAATGCTGAACATTTCTTGAAATAATATTTTCTGCATGTTCAGGTTCTTCCTCTCAGTCTTTATTCACCATTTTTCTGCTAGTTTCTCAACAGAAATTCATAAAAGTTCATTATGCCAGTTGTATCGTAACTGTAGGCTATAGAATAATATATTTCTAATAGCGGGACATTGTAACACAGTGTTAACGAACCCTATCTGCGCAATTGGATTTTAAACCTATTAGTGGCTTCTGGTAGTTAGTGAAGCATTAAAGAACTACCCAAACTGCTAAACAACAGATTGTAGTTTAAAACAATATCAGATTTGTCTAATTTTAAATAAACACACACACACACAAACACACACACAAAAAAAAAAAAAAGATGAAAAATTAGCTTAAGTAAGAAATTTACTTTTGCTATTGTTAAATAAATGTTCAGCGATATCTCCCAAAGACTTCAGAATTTTGGCGCAATTTTTTCTATATATATTGTTGATATGGCAACAAGTAAATACGCTAAGTGTCACAGACACGTCAGGCTCCACCATCCACCAATCACGTCGCACTCAATCACCGGAATACTGATCACTGCCACCTGCACGTCATTAACGCACTCATCAGCACCACTACAAAGAGCACTCACACACAGCACTCCATGTCAGGTCTCGTTTGCAAATACTTGCATGTATGCTTACCTCAAGGACTCCCCGCTCTCAACCTACCTGTCTCCTGTGTATCCCGTTCTCCCAGTGTGTTCCTTGTCCAAGTGTGAGTGCTCCTTTGTCTACAGCGATCTCCAGCTCCAGCGATTCCAAAAGACTCATCGATCTGAAACCAAAAAGGACTGTAACTATCACCATTCATCTCTACCATCTTCATTATCATCATCACTACACTCCTGCACTGCTATCTCTGCTCACTGGTTCCAATAAAGACAACTTGCTTGTACTTCTCTGTGTCCGACCCCTCTGTACCATAACAGAAGACTGGACCAACACCGCTGAACCAGTATGAGCCAACCGGATCCCTTCCAAGCACTTGTGGATGCGCTACGTCGCACTCTCACCATCAATCCACCACCGCCATCAACAAACACCTCTCCTTCACCGGCACCAGCAGTCACCACCATCAACACGGTCCCATCTCCTTCTCCACCTGTTTATGCCAGTCCCATGGCCAAGCCAGCGCCCTACTCAGGATCGGCGGAGGACTGCAGCGGATTCCTCCTGCAGTGTGAACTGGTCCTGGAGATGCAGCCGCACCTGTACCCGAACGACACATCCAAAATAGCGTTCCTCATTTCCCAACTAAGCGGCAAAGCATTGAAATGGGCAGACTCCATCTGGTCACAACATGGTGCTGTTACTCAGTCATATTCAGCCTTTATTTCCCACTTCCGGGAGGTGTTTGGGAAACCCATCTCTGACTCGTCTGCTGGTGAGAAACTCTATAATCTCAAACAAGGTTCAATGTCTATTTATGATTATGCTTTGCAATTCAGAACGCTTGCTGCTGTCAGTGGATGGAATGAACAAGCTTTGATAACAACCTACCGCCAAGGATTGGAGCCTCGGGTGCGGCTGCATCTCGCTGCATACGAGGATTCCATCGGCTTAGAGAAATTCATCCAGCTTTCCATCCGCTGCACTACTCGTATGCATGCATGTCTTCAAGAACACCAGGGCCAGTCACTTTCCACCTCACTCCTCTGCCGGTCCGAACCCGTCAGCTCCCCAGAACCAGCCAACGAACCCATGGAAGTGGAAAACTCCCGTCTCACTCCTTCTGAGCGCCAACGTCGGCTGACCCTGAACCTCTGTCTCTACTGTGGTGCGCCTGGGCATGTCATCTCGGCATGCCCCACACGACCACCTCGTCCCATGGTGAGTGCCATTATTCCTTCAATTCAGAAAATGAAACCACTCACCACTGTTGTCAATCTTACTGCTGCTGGTACCTCACTAACTGTGGTGGCGCTCCTCGACTTCATCTTGACTTCAACTTCATCTCTGGCGCCCTCTGCCGGCAACTCCGTCTCAAGACCTCTCCGTCTCCGACTATCTACCAGATCAGCTCCATAACTGGTAAACCTCTCAGCCGTAAGCAAGTCCGTCGTGTGGTGGGACCTATCCAGCTGCGAGTTGGACTACTTCACGTGGAGGATATACATCTGCTGGTTCTGGATTCCACTGCTGACGTGGTTCTAGGGCACCCCTGGTTGGAGCAGCACAATCCCACCATCTCTTGGAGAACTGGCGAAATCTTGAAGTGGGGCGAAACCTGTTTCTCACATTGCTTCTCTGAACTTCCCATTCCACGAGCTCCTTCCAAAGAAGTTTCCATCTGTGCTACATCCATCGAGAGTCCTGTGGAGAAACGTTCCATCGACATCCCTAAGTGGTACGCCCCCTTCAGTGATGTTTTCTGCCCACAGAGAGCCTCTAAGCTGCCTCCACACCGGCCATGGGACTGTGCCATCGATCTGCTTCCGGGTGAACCAGTGCCAAATGGTAAAATCTATCCACTATCCATCCCGGAGGAGAATGCCATGGAGGAATACATCAAAGAGGCCCTCGATGAAGATTACATCCGCCCGTCTACTTCCCCTGCTGCTTCAAGCTTCTTCTTCGTGGCAAAAAAGGACGGAGGCTTGAGGCCCTGCATAGATTATTGCTCACTCAACAAGATCACTGTGAAATTCCATTATCCCCTTCCTCTCGTCCCGGCGGCCCTGGAACATCTCCATGGTGCCACTGTGTTCACGAAGCTGGACCTCTGCAGCGCGTACAACCTCATCCGGATACGCGAGGGGGACGAGTGGAAGACTTCATCACACCCACCGGCCACTACGAGTACCTCGTCATGCTGTATGGCCTGGTCAACGCCCCCTCCGTATTCCAGGACTTCATTCATGAGGTGCTCCAGGAGTTCCTCAACCGGTTCGTATTGGTATACATCGACGACATACTCATATACTCCCGGAGCCTGGCCGAACATCGCCAACACGTTGCGGAGGTCCTCACCTGTCTTCGACAGTTCCATCTGTTCCTAAAAGCTGAGAAATGCTCCTTCCACCAGTCATCTGTACATTTCCTGGGCTATGTCATCGACCACAGTGGCATCCGGATGGATGAGAGGAAGGTGGAATCCATCACCAACTGGCCTGAACCTTCCACCATAAAAGAACTACAACGATTCCTTGGATTTGCTAACTTTTACCGTCGATTCATCAAGAACTACAGCTCCATCACTCATCCTCTCACCAGTCTCCTACGTCATAAGCCCAAGTCTCTGTCCTGGACTCCAGCTGCCACCAATGCCTTCAATCTCCTCAAGGAATCCTTCACCACCGCTCCCCCTCCTCGTCCACCCCGATCCAGAGCTGC